>QHHH01000134.1:0-345089 GCA_004367485.1 Fusarium citri
GACGGTTTGGGAGATGAGGAGGCGATGAGCTGGGGAGAGGCCATAGTCAGATGATACAGTTGAAGGACGCTGAGTGTGAGATTATAAGATGAAATGCCATGTTTATTCGCAAAGTGTGTCTAGGAATCGCTCAATCTTTCCATCCAATGCAGTCGAATCCAAATCTATGTCTCGCTAATCTATGTCCCATCCAATAAATCCAACATAAGAAATCCTAATCTATCCCCCAGAGGTATTCCACACAATCTCTCTTCCAAGTAAAATCAAAGAACCTATTGACAGCATTCTCCTATGCGTTGCCAACAACAGGTCCCCCGTTCGCTTGCGTCTGACTCTTCTCGGCATCCTTTGCAGCCTTGCCCTTACTACCCAGGAAGGGAAAGAAGAAGTAGGGGTGGAATATCGTCAAGGTCCATACAGCGATGAGAATCATGGCTCCATCGAGGATAAGGAATGTGGTTTCGTTTTGCATGAGGGTGCTGCCCCAGCCCATTTGCATTTCAGGAATACTTTGGAATGTCAGTAAGAACAACAGAGTTAGAAGTGGAAGACTTACCGGTAGATGCAACGGATGATGATGGCAACATAAGCAACCGCGAGAGCACAGACAAACATCTTAGTCTTCTTATCACTTGCCCTGATAACCTTGACATCTCCTCCGCTCATAGAAGACTCATCGCCCTCCCTGACAGCAGCACCGTTCTTGATGGCCTTGTGTCGTCTCCACATGTAAATAAGCATCAAACCTCCACAGAAAACCATATTCGCCATCTGGAAAACCACACCGGCGACAAGCATGCCAGATCCAACATCAAGCAGCTGCTGATCCGAGTTCTCGCCGTTCGTAGCAGCAGATGAGACACCACCGCCAGCAGCCTGGATAATAATCGAGAAGAAATCCGTACCGACAAAGACCCAGGGATACAGAACTGGTTTGATGAAACTGTATTCCCGACCGTACCAGAGAACGAGATGCTTGAACGTGATGGAGATAGCGGCCGCGACGAGTGTAGGGCCCAGGATGAGAAGAACCAGTTGGATGACGAAAGCGTTGTACACCCAAGGATTCGAACTCATGATAATACGACCGCAGTATCCGATAAGTTCAAAGATGGTTCCTATGGCGAGCCATACCGTGTAAGACCATGTTCGAGCGCGAATACCAAAGTAGATCTGCGGAATAAGAGCGAGGGCGTGCGCTACGACGAAGAAGATGCATGCGCCGAGGGTGAAGTAGTCGCCGTATAGTGAAGCTTCGACGGGGCATCGGGCGGAGACGCCATCGGAGCAGGTCTTGTAGCTAGGGGGTTCGTAGCCTTCCGAAGACATGGCGGCGGTTGAAGTCGAGACGAGACGCGGAGGATGTAATGGAGGATGAGAAGACAGGAGGTGCGGGTCATATAGTCTATTAAAGTGACGGAATCATGTCCGTGGGGCAAAGGATGAGTGGAGGCGCAGTGTGAGAGCCAAGACCTACAACTAAGCGATGTGCGCATCGAATTCTTGGCGTTGATGCTGTGGTGATCTATCATTCAATCCATGAGACTCAACAACGACGTTTTATTTATCCCTTTCACAGTAACTAACAAAGAGTCCTTCACAGAATCTATATAACAGGAACATCCATACCATAATAATAACTAGATAATTCTTTGTAGTGAAGAGAAATTCTTTAACTCTTGGCGTCGTCAAGATAAAAATCTGGGCGGGAAGTAGTTCAACCCCGATTGGTTTATCCCCGGACCTTCGCGTTCGCATTTCTCGCGATCGCTTAGACAAAGCGACTAACTAGGATTGCAGATGTAAGATTGCGACGCAAACAAATGATCCACTTTGTAAGATCTTCCCAACATGACTGTTTTTTTCGGGCGGTAAATGCGATCGCATTACTTGTTAGGTGGTGTGAAAGGGGGTTTTAAGCATAATTTAGGGCTTTTTGATGGTGGTTGTCCATGAAGAGTCCTGGAGAGTGACGCGTCCGCCCATCGGTCAGGTTACTTGTCGCCCGGACTTGCGAACTTTAGTGCCAACGTTACAGCACGATTAGCGAGTGGATTGTCCATTTGTTTCACATTTCTTTTGTTGGCCATTTGAGATCAGTGAAACAAACACCGAACTGAGGCAAGTGGGAAGTTACTGATTCATGCTCTTTGTTTTTTCTTTATCTGTATATGTCGGATATCGTTGTAACTATTTTAAAAGTTCGGATTAATGTTGAAATCACTCCAAACTCCGGCCCTGTTGAAGAGCTTCCCATAAAAGCACGCCTATCTAAACGCCTTGACCTCCACACCCAACAACGAAATTCGTCCCTAAACATCATCCAGAGCACCTATCCACTCTCGGATGTCCAATCATACCAGTATGTGGTGGCAGTTGGATACTAGAAATATGCGTGTTGAGATGCAGCTCTTGCGTCTCAGCTCGCAGATCACACTGCTTTTCGAGGCCCTCGTATATTCAACTGACGCGTACTGAATCCTTCAAATCTCCGCAAACCTTGCTTCAAGTTCAAGACATCCAATCCCTTTCCCGTTTTTTACCGTTGTTCTCTTCGTCCAATCAGAACCGGAAGCTGTTGTCGTATCAAGGCAAACAGCTGTAGTCAGGCTTAACGTAAGCCGCAGCCTTGGCGTCAGACTCCTTGTCAGAAAGGTCACCAGCCCATAACATTACTTCAAGGTAGGTGTCTTGCATTGAACAAGATTGGCAAGGCTTGAGTAATGTGCATGGAGCAATGTCCGTTTGGTCGCTTCATGACGGGTGGGCTGATCGTGACAGGGCTTCAAATATTCCTCCATCGTCCAGAGTTCTGGTATGCAGCTGACAGCGGGGAAGGTCGATATATGAGCCTGATAGCATATTCAGAGCCTGAATCTGATGCTGTCTTGTTTTCAGTGGCTGGAAGATGTTAAATCTTCAACCATTGGCCATTTATCCTCCGTTCGGTGGACCATTCTCGTTTTGTTGTTGAACCGACTGCATAGCGTCTGCTTCACATTGCTGCTCCAACTGCCGCCATTGGTCTCCTCCTCCAGGATAGTGATGATAATGGTGAAAGTGGTGATGGACATGATGATGGTGATGGTGATGTATCGCTTGTTGTGTTGATGTAGGTAGTTGAAACTGTTCGGTGTAGGATTGAGGTATTGGATCGCCCCCTGGCACGCCTGGCAATGAGCTTTCTCCAGGGACACCCATGTGAGCAGGAGGGTTGCCAGTGTCACCCATCCACAAGTGTGGATTCCCAGGGGATGTACCTGGGGGGAGCATTGCGCCTAGTTGTGACCAAGTGGAAGGTGAAGGCATGGTAAAAGTCCCAGTCGTGTTATTCGGGACCGGGTGTGGTTGTGATTGTGATTGCGGCTGGAGCGGTCTGGGTGGTTGCTGCCATGCCCTGGCATCATTTTGTGCTGGCTCTGGAACAGCCGAGGGAATGTCTGGGACAGGTGCAGGATTTAAGGGTGCTGAAGTCTCATTTGGTGTCTCGGTATCCTCACTCGCTTCTCTCAACGGTGAAGGCGAAGGACCAGCGAAATTCTCAAAGAAAGCCGAATCAAGAAAGTTAGCCCCCATCTGATCATGACCCATATCGCCATCCATAGTTGGAAAAGTCATCATATGGTCAGCTGTATTCGCTTCCATGGTAATATTAGGGTTTTGTGGCGCTGGTGAAATTCCAATGTCCGTGGGAGACATTTGAGACGACGATGAAGGAGTTGTTCCTTGAGATTTGCTCTGCCGTTGATGTGATAGCCTTGAAAGTGTGCGCCATCGATTACGACAGGTTAGGGGTGGACGACCAGGTATTCTTGATGAGATCGCTACCCATCGGTGACCAAGTGTTGCTACTCCTTGACGGAGAAGGTTATCTTCTTCTGCGGTCCAGTCACTTAACCGGTTCTTGGCAGATGGGTTCAGGATATCATTGTATCTTTTAGAACATTGATCATCCTTTCTTCCAGGAATGAGATTGGCTGTTGTGGTGTTAGATTGGAACTGTAAGTGAGTGCATGTGAAGGTTACCAATATCATTCCATACTGGTCCAAGTCGAGCATAAGCCGAGAGAAGAATTTCATCCTCTTGAGATGTCCATCGACCTTTGCGTAATGAAGGATCAAGAGAATGAAGCCATCTTTTTCGACATTCCTAAACCCAGTCAATACTCCATCCACTTATCCACGACTCACACATATGCTCAATGTGGGCCATCATGGACCGCGTTATGACACGTGCGGATAAAACACCAACTCACTCACCTTTGCCGTCCTTCCCTCCAACCCAGCAGCAATATCCTTCCAACGTCCCTCAGACCCTCTACTCGCGCCAAAGTGGCCGACGAGCGTCCTCAGAGTCGCATCCTCGGCTGCATTCCAGGGTCGTCGGTGTTTGGGTGTGTTTGCGGGGGGAGACTGTGGCGAGGTCTCCTGACCTGACATGGGATATGCGCGCGAGAAAGAGTGACAGAGAAGGAAAGTTTGCTCATCGAGGAGCAGGCATTACGTTACAAGGCCGTTGCGGGTCGGTATAAGGCTGAGATTGAAGATTGTTGATCTGATTGAGGGTTTGCAGATGATTCGGTTGTCGAGTTCCGTTTTTCCGTGGCTTGTTGGAACCTGAAAAGTGGGAGGGTTCAGCCACAAGGACACGATACGCCACTTTGCTTATCACTCATCGCGGTGTATAGGGTAGATACCTGTTTGAGAGTGTTTCTTGACAGTCAAGACATGAACTGGAATGAGTTGTTTAAACATCTTTATTTGGCTTGGGATTCTAGATTAATTCTGTGAGTCGCGACATAACTGAATTACTGATGGATGTTGACATGCTTCCAGATTGATAGCTTTGCCAATCACAACTTCACGTCTTTTGTTACCTGTAAGCATTAGCAAAAGTTTGTCAGTATTGCGATCCTGGTATACACCAACAGTACATTCACTCTGAATCATTCTTTGCGGATACGACGCGGTTCTCATCTCATAAAGCTATAACCAGAACCACATTACAGTAGTAACTTCGATTTTTACGTTTGCGACACCAGAATTTGAAGAGCATTTAAGTATCACCAGGATCAGATCTGTCAAACACAGCTTTACATCAAGAAACACTGAGAGACGAAACAAACTAGAGTTGAGATTGAAGGCCGGGGACAGTTACGCGACGAGAAGTCTAATGAGTTAAATACCAACCTTTTGTCCAAGGTCTGATGTCCACGTTAACCACGAGGAACAAACAGACCGGTTCAAATTGGTGTGACTTGGATCCATGGCAACTCGAAAAAGAGGGATGGAAAACGTGGAAGAAGAGCAGGGGTTCCTCCTGGCGGCCCACCCAGGTCTTAACTCCTCTCAAGCATGTGAGAGGAGAGAAATTTCGCTCACAGTTCATTGGACGTGTCGTAACTTCAGCCCAACCCAAAGAAATCGCGACGTGAACAGGGGAGTTGCTTAGCGTAAGGACCCATCGGAAAATAAAATGCTTGGCTCTGCAGGCACTCTCTACCTCTACGTCAAGCATCACAGACAGAAACACCCAGCTTCATCAATGCTACCCATCGCACAGACAAGAGAATGCGAGATCTGGAACAATCTCATCTTGACATGACACGCATATTCAGCCCTGTATGACGCGTCCCCAAATGACAAATAAATACGAAAATCTCAATAAATGCGTGAATCTCAGAGGCAATTGTTGGTCACAGGAGCTTCTAGGTTTTGTTCCATAATTAGATCCATAGCGGTTAAACGGCGTTCGGGTGAGCGGCAATGGCTTTGGAAAACTTTGATGGGTAGGAGAGGGGGAGACGTCAGCGGTCGACTGGCGAGTGCGTAAACGAGAATTGGACCAGCCATTTCTATGATTAGTAGTGGGAAAGCCCCAGATTGTATGTTTGGTAGTGGGAAATTCCACCAGCGGAAATACAAACGCCTTCTGGACTAGCTACGGTGGACAAGTGGGATAACAAAGAAGAGAGAAGAGGAAAGGGAGAGTCAAGTGAGGGGTCCTGCATGTCGCCAACCTGCATAACAATAACAAACAGCTCGACAAGCTATGGGTAGCTCCATGCAACAAGTCAGAAGCTCTTCTTCTGTCGGTGAACAAACTCAAAATCCCATTCGTTGCTTCGCGAGAAAAACAGGAAAATGACAGAAAATGACAGAAAATGCATGAGGGAATTTGATTCAAGACGGGCGCAAACCTAGCACCGCCCACTCCCGGATCTGGCATCCCGGGCTATGACCATGCCAAGACGGCTACACCCACGTCCAAAAATGCTTATTTCGAACACCTTATTTTTCGTCTCTTCTCTCTTTGGCTGTCTGTACCCTCTGGACATGGGGGTGGCATCCAGGGTCTACCGAGAAATTGGGTCACCCATCTTAGCTTGTTTTATTTTGTAAAATTCGACCTGGCAAAAGTTCCATTGACATAACAGCTTGTCAAACTGGGTTAGCCAACAGACATGTCAAGATGATGCAAAACATTATGAGCCAAATACTTGTCAGTGGATCTTTGCGACAAAAGGGGCTGAGTCAAGAAGCGGTGATATCACAAACCCGTTTCTACAAACGGCTAGCCATCTCATTTCCCCTCAGATCCAGCCCTGCCATGTCCTGCAGCAGCCCAAGTAACTACATACTCGCCCCTACCATCTCCCACACGAAATCTTCGCTGGCAGTCTTTGTACATATCTTGTATAGCTTCACTTCTGGATACAATGTGTTTCATAACGCTGAGGCATTTTTCATTCGCTGGTGAACGGTTTACTGAATGGGAAGAGCCGGGGAGGCCTCCTTAATTAGCAGAGACGAGGTGAGAGAAGAGGGAATGACTTTTAGAATTGTCTAGACTTTTGGGATTCTGTATTAATATTGCTTCAGAAGCTGTGCTTTGATCGAATTACTCACTCTTACATTCTTACTCTCTCTGCTCCCTCTTCTGCAATCTCTTGCTCTGCCTGATTCTCTGTGAAACTCTCACAATGGCTGACCCTGACATCCACCCAACAAAGGAACTCGATCCTGAGGCTCAAAACACCCGCATCACTTTCCAAACCCACGAACGCGGCCGCTCAGAAACAGACCCCCGTCTCGGCCGCACTCGCACCCGCTCCCTCTCCCGTCGTCGCTCGCACTCCTCCTCACGCTCCCGCATCCATCCAACCTCTCCCTACTCGGGCTACCAGATCGAATACCGCACTTTATCCATCCAAGTCACCGAAGCCAAACAAACCGAACCTGACTCTGATGACTCGAAAACAACAAAATCGAAGACTGATGAGGATTACTTTTCTAAGCTTCAGTACCATGAGTTGCAGGTTGAACAGTTGTGTCAACAGCTTAATGTCAGTGCTGGAGAGGGTCTTTCGGAGAGTGCGGCTGCGACGAGACTTGAGCGCGATGGAAAGAATACGCTTCCTCATCCCAAGACGAATTATATCAAGAGAACTCTCAAGTACATCTTTGGTGGTTTCTGTTCGGTTCTTTGGGTTGGAGCTATCATCTTCTTCCTCTGCTGGCAACCTCTCAGCAATCCTCCCTCCAACCAAAACCTTTCGCTCGCCGTTCTTATCCTCATCGTCATCTTCCTCCAAGCTGGCTTCTCAGCCTTCCAGGATTGGTCTACCGCCAAGACCATGAACTCTATCCTCGACCTACTTCCTTCTTTCGCGATGGTTAAGCGTGATGGTGAACTCAAGAGTTTGCCTACGATTGGTCTTGTCGCTGGCGATGTTATTCATCTTCAGGTCGGTGACAAAGTCCCTGCTGATCTGCGCATCACTAGCCACTCCGGCGACATTCGTTTCGATCGTTCGGTTCTTACTGGCGAGTCTGATGAGATCGAAGGCGCGGTTGATGCCACCGATGCGAACTTTCTCGAGAGTCGCAACATTGCTTTCATGGGAACTACTGTCATGAACGGTAATGGTGTCGGTGTCGTTGTCCTTACTGGTGGTCGGACCGTCATGGGTCGTATCGCGACGTCTACCTCTGGTGTCAAGGACTCAGCTGCTCTGATCCAGAAGGAAATCACTCGCTTTGTCTTGATCATTGTCTGCATGACTATCATCCTTGCACTGGCTATTCTTCTTACGTGGGTTGGTTGGCTTCGCGTTGATCACCCTGATTACATGAGTGTTCCAGCAATGCTTGTCAACGTCATGGCCTGTGTCGTGGCGTTCATCCCAGAGGGTATGCCAGTTGCTGTGGCGCTGACACTCATGATGGTGGCTCGTCGCATGAAGGCTGTCAACGTTCTACCCAAGGGTCTATCAACTGTTGAAACATTGGGCTGTGTCAACGTCATCTGCTCCGACAAGACTGGAACTCTGACACAGAACCAGATGTTTGTTAGTTCAGTTGCCTTCGTCGACAAGAAATTCGAGTCCTCGGATGAATTCCAGTACCTCGTCAACAGCAACGAAGCAGACGAAGCTTCAACAGCTCTTCAACGCGCCGCACTTCTCTGCAACGATGCCTCCTTCGATCCTACAACCATCCACCTTCCCCTTCACGAGCGCGCCGTCATGGGCAACGCAACCGACAGTGCCGTCTTCCGCTTCGCCGCATCCGGTCACTCAGGCGACAGCGCAAGGAAGACCATGCCTCGCATCTTCGAAGTACCCTTCAACTCCAAGAACAAATGGATGCTGACAGTCTTCCAATCCGATGACGAGCGTGGTACGTACCGGGTTATCATCAAGGGTGCACCCGACATCCTACTAGCAGGTTGTACTAAGTACTGGTCCTCCGAGTCCAACTCCGTCGTCACTCTTACTCGCGATGCACGAATCAAGTTCCAGGAGATCCAAGATGAAGCTTCCCGCCGTGCGGAACGTGTGATTGTCTTGTGTGAGAAGTTCATCACTCCTCGCTCTGTCGCTGGCACGAACAGTTTCAGTGATGAGATCACACATTCTGCTATTCAGGATCTTACTGTTGTCGGTATGCTCGGCATCATCGATCCTCATCGTCCTGAGATTCCAGCCACGGTTGAGCAATGTCGTCGTGCTGGAACGAGGTTCTTCATGGTCACTGGCGACTACGCCCTTACCGCCGCCGCAATCGCTCGCAACACTGGTATCTTCTCCTGCCAGAAAGACCCCGATACGATAGACTCGCTCTACGCCGGCACTCCTGTCAGCGAGAAGAAGAAGCCGAAGAAGGGTGATCGTGCAGAGATCATCAACCGAAGTCTACTACTCGAAGGCGCCAACCTCAGCCGATTGAGTCAGGAAGATTGGGACGTCGTTTGCGCCTACGAAGAAATCGTCTTTGCACGAACTACACCCGAGCAGAAACTTCGCATTGTGACTGAACTTCGCGAACGCGACAATGTAGTCGCTGTCACAGGCGATGGTGTCAACGACGCCCCAGCCCTCCGCGCCGCAGACGTCGGTGTCGCTATCGTCACTGGAAGCGACGTCGCCATCGAAGCATCCGATCTCGTCCTCCTCGACCGTTTCGACTCCATCATCGACGCCATGCGCCTCGGCCGTCTCGTCTTCCAGAACCTTCAAAAGGTTATCTCTTACCTCCTCCCTGCCGGTAGTTGGTCCGAGATCTGGCCCGTCATTCTTAATGTCTTCTTTGGCGTTCCTCTCCCTCTTAGCGCATTCCTCATGATCATCATCTGTGTCTTTACAGATCTGTTCCTCAGTTTGTCACTCATCATGGAGAAGGAGGAATTCGATCTTCTTTCTCTTCCTCCAAGGAACCATAAGCGCGACCATCTCATCAACGCCAAGATCTACACCCAAGCATACCTCTTCACTGGTACCATGGAGACCATCACCGCGCACGCCATGTTCTTCCTCTACATGTGGAGACACGCCAAACTTTCCGCCTCAGACCTATTCTTCCTCTTCGAAGGCTACTCAGAGGGCTACCACGGCTACACCAAGGACGAACTCATCAAATTCAACAACACCGGCCAGTGTGTTTACTTTGTCACATTAGTGTTCCTTCAATGGGGTAACATTCTCGCCGTGAGGAACCGTCGATTGAGTATCTTCCAAGCGAATCCTATTACCAAGGCTCATCGCAACCCGTGGTTGATTCTTAGCATGCTTATTAGTTTGTGCATTGCTATTTTTGTGACGGAGGTACCTGGGATTCAGAAGTTGTTTGATACTGAGTCTGTGCCGATTGAGTTTTGGTTGATTCCTATTCCTCTGGGCTTGGGTATTTTGTTGGTTGATGAGATTAGGAAGTTCTTTGTGAGGAAGTATCCCAAGTCTTTCATTGCGAGAATAGCTTGGTAGGGAATCTTGGTAGATATTTTAGACTAGTTGAATTGGATCTCAGACAGATTTCATCAAGTTCAAAGTGTCCTTTGACTGATAACGTCCCACTGTGACAATACCACTACTCATATTTCGCCACAACGAATCTGTCAAATGTCGCCGTTTTCAAGATCCACAGACTACTGTCGAAGTCGGCTCGCATTTCCGTCTTTGGTCCAAGCGAACTAATGTTAGGCCAAGTTTATGCTGCACAAACCAGGATCATGCCTCCACAAGTCGGCGCGACCGAAGATCATGAATTTCTGTCTGCAATCTCTGAACAGTCAGCCTTGCGAGGAAAGTTCCGTGATCAGCAGTATTTAATTAAATCGTTCATCTGACTATAGAGATATTGCTTCTTTTGGTCACGGTATCTGAAATTGATGGTCTCGATTCATTTCTCGGTAGATTTAAAGTCTAGGCGCAGTCGCCTCAATTCCTGTAAACAGACTCTAACTGGGAGACGGGGCTGATATATGGGTCATTAACGACTGGGTTATCGTCTGTGCAGAGTAGTCAAAAGAGAGATCAACAAACACCCATGTCCCTTCAACTCTGTATCTTGAATCTCAAACAGACGAGACGAGTCTCAAACATCGGAGAAAAAAAGACCCATCGCTTCGATATCTAGATGCAGCGATTTGCATTGTCGGATTCTCGGATCTCAAAACCACTTCAGGAATAGCAAACGCCTTCTCCGTCATTTCCAGAACTTTATGACCGAGCGCTTGGTTTTCAAGGCTTCTGAATACGAGAAGTCGGTGGGTCAAGCCCCAATATTCCCTGACAATCCTTGCTAGGCAAGACAACGGACCTTGAACTAGCGTCGGTATTTCAAAACTTTTTGGTCTTCTTTCCGTTGAACGAAAAACATTCCCATCACTTTTCATCATTTCTAGTGCTATACGAATATTCAAGATGGCAGCAGATACGGTATCAAATATCGCAAACAAGGTGCAGACAGCACCATCCGTGTTGGCTTTTCTAGCCATCGGTCTTGCGCAAGGCCTTACTGTTTCTATTCTTCAAGGGTATGTCACATCCACCGCTTCTTCTTCCCCTAATCACCACTGACCAAAAATACAGAGTCGTCGTTATACACTGGTATGAATGGATTACACCGAGAATCATCCAAGTAGGAGCCGGATATGACATACCGGCCAACCTGGCAATTTTCATCTTTGGGTTTCTATTCCAGCTGGGCTTCATGATCGATGCCATCCGTCTCAAGAGCACAGCCCAGGCTATGCTCACATGTGTGCTCAATGCCGGCTTCTTACCCCTGGCTATTTACCAGTCGACGGAAATGAAGGGGAGGATTGACCAGCTGAAGGGCTCTATAGATTCAAATGGTGATCCGTTGGTTCATCTGGAAATTCCGATCTGGGAGCAAATCGGAGGCATGTTGAGAGCCATGCCTTATATTGTTGGTATTTGTACAGGGTTGTTGGTTATCTCTGTCTGGTATCTGAAGCAGTACTTTGACTGGCAGGCATATCGCAATGTTGGCGCGGATGCCAGGTTGAGGAGGATACGCACCATCCACCAGGTCTGTTATATCCGATATTCATGTGAGACCCAGACTAACTGTTGCAGATCTTTGTCATGCTTGCAAAAGTAGATATCTACTTCATCATCTCCTTCGAAGTTTACTTTGGCGTAACCGAACGCCGTGGCCAAGGCACCGAATTCATCATCCGCATGGCCATCCTCGCCATCGCCGTCGTCATCACTTGCCTTTCCATAGTATGGAGCAAATCAGAGAATCGCATTGGCATGGCTGTATCTATCGGCGCCTTCCTTGCCATGATCGGTTATCTCATCTACATGGTAGTCCTGACCGTGCAGGGGAAGCGTTTCGCTTCTTTTGCTAGTATTTCAAATTGCTATGCTGCGATGGCCATCGGTTTCCTTTTCCTCACCACTATCTTTGCGATTTTGTGTTTGAGGAATTTCTATGGAGGATTGAAGGAGCATTTGGAGAAGCATGAGGAGGGCGGTACTTTGGCCCCGTCTGTTAAGAATTTTGAGATGGATAGCAGTGTTAGCTTTGAGTATCAGAGCGTGAGAAGTATCCGGGATCTGGATAGTTAATGGTGTTCATGGGCTGTATGGAAAAGAATATTCATTGTTATGGGTAATAAGGGCATCATATCTTGTCAAAAGGTGGAGTTTGAAACGACATAATTATACATTAATAGTAATTTGAAGACCTTTACGAAGTTTGATGGCACAAATGACAGGGCAATAATGTAGGCCTCGCGAGCATGTCTCGCATATTGCGATACCGGAACTGAATCTTGCCTTGTTCGTTCATTCATGATAATGCTGCAAAGTCCATTCACATCAATATAACTGGATGACTTTCACAGTGTCTTCCCACTAGTTCAGTCACTCTGTACTTTGGACAACCTCCGCGAGGAGCCCGGTGCTGAGTACAGTTCCTGATAGCATGCCACATGAACCAAATGTTTCCCTATCGATCTTGGTGATCATTCTCTTGCTATCGCTTCTGACTATGCCCTCTCACCAACCCATCTCCTCCTCATCTCCCAAACCGTCAAGCAAACAGCCCCAAGAACCCACCAATACCTCCAATCCCTAACCAGCACCAGCCCACCTTCGTCCGAAGATGGACCATCCTGGCTTCAATCCAACACAATCTTCTTCTTATACAGCTTCTGCTTCAACTCCTCCAACTCAGTAACAGCATTATCCCTCTCCTCATTGGCAGCAGTGACTTCAGTGCGCATGGCATCCCGTTCATGCTCGGCGGTGGTAACCTTCTTTCTGGTGGCCGCGTTGGTCTTGAGAAGCTCCTCAATCCTTGCGTTGGCGCGGTTGAGATCGTCGTTGAGGTTTGCTTCGAAGGCTTGGAGTTTCTCGATGAGGGATTCCAGTTCGGTGTTTTTGGCGGTGAGGGTCTTGTTGAGGGTAGTTTGAGCATGGATCTCTGCCTTGAGACGAGAAATCTCTGTATCTCTCTGAATGATCTGCTGTTGATATTCCGAGATTCTCGCATTGAGCTCTCCGATCGTAGCGTTAGCAGCATCGAGCTCCTTCTGAAGAGTACTCTTCTCCTCATTAGCAGTCTTAAGCTTGTTCTGCGTATCCTCAAGAATCTTTTGCGCCTCTGCATCTTGGATCTTGTCCTTCTTGATAAACTCCCTCAAGTCATTGATTTCATCTCGCAGGGACTTGGCTTCTTTGTTGGCATTATCAAGCTGCTTTTGTAGTTCTTCAACCTTTGCCTTTGCGGCGCTGCGGTCGCCGGTGAGGTCTTCGACTGTCTTCTTGAGGTTGGTGATCTCGGCGTCTTTGGCTTTGACCTTTTCGAGTTGGGTGTGATAGTCGGCGTCAAGAGCGGCGAAGTGCTGTGAATGTTAGTATAGTTTAAAAGATTGGGAGATAGAAGAGGAGACTTACGTCTTGGGCATATTTGGCTAGATAGCCCGCTTGGTCGACAAAGGCGGCTGTGTGGGCAAGTGTCTCTAGCAGACCCTTGGGGAAGGGCATGGGATCTAGGATGCGAGGAAGAGAAGCCTGGGCTTGTGGCTTGCGCAGCTCACACTGGCCCTTCTCGGGGGCGGGCTCAGGAGGGTTGAAGTCACTATGTCAAGTTAGCTTTGAAAGAGTCGGAATGCGGAATACTTACTGAGTGTGTTGTTGTCGCTCATAATAGCCGATCGAACCATATCACCAACATCCTCCCCATGACTCCCCTCCTTGACATAAACATCCAACTGATCCGTCTTGGCATCCCAAGTACAATTGATATCATAATAAGAATGGTAGCTAAACTTGACAGTATCAGTATCAAGCCCAGTGACATTCTTCTGAACCTCATCTCTGAAACTCGGCTCTTTCATTTTTCCGTTCGAAGCCTTGGTCCACTGCCACATGGACAAAATAGGCTTTCCTTCACCAAAGCCATCCGGTACGACAAAAATAGCAGGCTCATCATTCGCGAAATTCATCCACTTGAATTTTCCTGTCCAGACTCGTGTAATACCTGTGAGTTCCTCCTTGCTCTCCCAGATTCTTTTGAGAGGCATGGCGTCACTGACGCCATTCTGAGGGTTTCTCATAACAACGCTGAGCTCCTTGTAGCCGCTCTTGGTAGTGACGGTATAGTTATACCATGAGCCCTTGAGGATGAAGGTCACATCGCTGCTGTCTGTTTGGGAGACTGAGTCAACGGTGATAGTAGAGAAGTGGTTTTGTTTCTTGCGGCCTTGGGCGTCGACTGTCCATTGGGAGAACAAGTAAACGCTGTCACCGACGCGGACGGGACCGCTGGGGAGGATTATGACGAAGGTTTCGTCTTTGGCATAGTGGTACCAGTTGAGTTTTCCTTGGTAGACGAACATCTTGATCTGGTGTTTGTAAAGATGAGTGAAGAGGAGGATGATTTACTGACCTGCCTTCACAGGACCAAAACTGTCGTTTTATAGCTCAAGATCAACTACCCCGAACTCAACTGCCTCCTCGCGAATCACACATCTCGATATAATCTTCATCACCCAAGACAATGATGTATCTTTGTCCACATTTCTCGTTGCCTCTGGAATGCATCTCCAGAACTTTACAAGTCGACGCGCTTGCTGATAACCAATCGAGATGGATTCACACCAATGGTTTACTGCATGTCTCTGCTAGTGTAGAGCTGAGGCTGATCTGGCGGTCAAAGCTCAACTGCAGCTGTACTTTGGGTGGGAGATGATTGGCTTCTCGTATGTAGCTGAGCTAGAATCTGTCTACTCCGCGATGAGGCCTGCTGGTGGTTCAACTACCGCTACGCCCCAATAGTCCAGAACTATTGCCAAACTCAATTCTTTTTGAATGTTGATGTTCTTCAAGGTTCCACGACGCAAGCCTCAACGATGCCATTGACCAATCACTCTCGAAGATACGACTCTGCATGTCTCAAATACCCCGCCGTCAGCCCGTCTCTCGATGCCGATCATGACGAAGCGTCGCGGGCCGAAGCGTGTTGTTAGAGCCAACAAGATCAATATTGTCCGTTGATATAGCTGGTAAGCGCTTACTGTGCATTCCAACTTTGAACGACCGTCCATTGATGGAGATTTGACGACTTTCCGAGACATCTTATTCTTGATTGGAAAGTGATGGACAGGCTGAAGGACCCATGTCTGAGGCCTGCAGGAGGTCCCATCGTTACAAGCCCGTCAGCATAACTAGCTATATGCGTCATTTTGACGATAGGCACTGTAAGGACATCAGGCATCTGCCCGTCTATCTAGGGACGGAAGCAGGGTCCGACTCCGAAAGGCACACATAAAGTAGTGGAGAATGCATTAACGGTTGATGATTCCGTTTAACTAGATACTGGACCCAAGGTGGTGGGGTGAGTGTTCCGCCTGTACCATTCTGCCCCTGTGGTGAAACTCCCGTCTTATATAGACTTAGACATGCAGGCAGAATGTATTTGAGATCTATAACATATCTTCAATAAGGGTATCCCGTCTTGCAGGGAGCCATATATGGAGTGCAACTCACAGCCATGTCTCGTATCAACGACCATATAGCTTAACCGTCTTTCAGACAAGGATAGTGAGGCCTATCAAGAACCCTTCGTGTGAACTTTCCTCTTCGGATTTGTTACAGCAACAAATTTGCGGTGAATGATGGATGCACTGCAACATTGTTTGCAGCAAAAGATGGAATTTGTCTCAGCAAGCACGACTGCATCAACAAAGTCGGTGAATCCGATAAGTCAACTCAGTCCTTCTCATATAGCTGCGACAGAAAACAATTTAGAACTTCGGCAAAAAGAGAAGTCAGGCCTAATGGCAAAGATGACAAAAAGAAGAGGTAACTCCGGTACAGGGAATCGAACCCTGGGCTCCGCGGAACTGATCTCTCAGGTTATGAGAGCGCGAAATGTTAGCCACTACACCATACCGGATTTCTAGGCTGTGATGCTGGTAGGGCGTGGAATCGAGACTAGAGAATGGTAAGCAAACATCTGGTCCCGTTTACAGACGGGATTTTCAACGCTCCAGCACAGACAAGCAGGCCTCAGTACTTCATGCCCATCACAGCAGGTTCAATAGATGGTGGTATCTTTGATCACAACGCAAGCTTCATAAAGACAAGATTAGGGACTACTATATGGAAATATCAGGATAACTTAAATTCTGTCGTATTATTTTACTATTGCTCTATCAATGCTTATATGTCCAAACAACGCCTTGCTATGCATGTACACTTTTCAAAGATACCACTTAGTAGCGGTAGCACAAAGGACCCTTGGAAGGGTTCATAACATCCTTGATCTTCAAGTCCTTGGCAAGACCCCACATGTTCAAAACATCATCCAACTTGACATCCTTTCGCTCACGGTTAGGGTACTGCATACCCTGACCAGTGTACTCAGCATCGCGACCAGCCTTCTTCTGCTGCCACATCCACCAGATTCTATCAATCTGGGCATGGTGCAGGAAGAAAAGAGGCTCGTTGGGGGAGGTAGTAGGGTTCATCTCTCCTCCGAGAGAAGCGTGGATGGAGCCGTGAGGACCGCCTTCAGTGGTGGGGGCAAAGTAAGTGAAGTTCTTGGAGTTGACGAGCGCGTCGATGTTCTTCTTGCTGATGGTGGGAACCATCTGTTGGTAGGCATCAGGCTCAGAAACTTCGGGCATGCTGCGGAAAAGGCAGTGGCCACCGCTTTCGAGGACCTTGGGTTCGTCTTCGAGGTAGTATGGGCGGAGTTTGTTGAAGCGGCCGGTGTAGACACACTTGCGAGTGCCGCCGGAAGTAGTCTCTTCGGTTCGATCATAGGTTCCATCGCCGCCAAAGTTCTTGTCGGACATGAGAGGTGAGCTCAGAAGACCCTTCGCAGCATCCTTTGTCCAGTCCCAGTATGTTCCGGGACCCTTGTAACCGCAGTCTCGGAGAGCCTTTTCGTAAACAACGCCGAAGTATCTGTGCCAGGGAAGGAAAGGAGCAGCGCCGTGAACTATATCGCGTTAGTAAGAAGCCAATTGACTGTCTTGAATGCGAGAACTTACTCCAGTCGTTAAGCTTGAAGTGAACGTAGGGGAAATCATCGTAAAGAGTAGACTTCTTAAGACCAATACGAGAAGGCTTAGTCTTCAAGCAAAGAACAGCATCGATATAACCCTTCTGGTCGGCAGCGCTAAGCTCTCTCCACTCAACTCTCTTGGGAGGGTTGATGCAAGTGCCATCAGCCTTTACAGCAGGGACAGTAGCAGGGACGGCAACGGCCGGGGCGATAACGCTGGCGATGGTGAGCGCGGTAAAGAACTTCATGGTAGCGAATGTGTGAACGAATGTCTGTGGCGAGGATGGAACGAGAGAATCGGATTGAAACAAGAGGTGCAAGTCGAGGGTATTTATTGTCTAGTTTGAAGGCAATTTTAAACTACCGTTACATCGTCATGCATAAGGCTACGGACATGTCCTGTCCTCGTGCCAAGCTAGTATGGGCCCAAGCACCAAAAAGCTATACGAGAAGATCTTCGTAAAATTCCAGAACACTGACCCCGTGCGCTAAGACTCCCTCAATTAGCTATTTTTAGACACCACACGAAGAACCCGTAGGAACTACGACTGAAATTGTTCTAGACTTCTCCCAGCCACAACCAAGTTTTCATTTTCTCGAACTAGGCTGCGGCGAAGAAAAGTGCGGAATCGCTTTGGTAGCAGATCAGCAACCCATTCCGCAGTATTTCGGCCGAGAACAGGCAAGAGATGTTCAAGAGAAGTCAAAGCTGAACACTAGACGAAAGAGAGGCATGTCTATTTCCAATAAGGTAATAAGTTACCATCCTAGCGGCAACCAGACTAGTCTGAGATATGCATAGATCTACCGGGCAGGCAAGGCAGGGTTCTGAAACTTCGTGTTCTCGAGTTCATCTTGTTTCTGTGGCGATTCCGATTGGTTTTTTTTGCGCGATGGCAGGTCTTGGCTTGACTTGTCGGTAAAGAGAGCCTCGTACAGACTGTTAATATCCCTATTGCCAAGTCAATTGCCAACTTCATAGAGATTGCGCTGGATTGTCGCCAATGTCAAGCAACAATACTGTGAAGGGAGCAGCAAAACATTTAGAGACGCAAGACTGTAGTTAGTTGTGACTTCTAAAGAGGCGTGTACAGGGTAAAAGGCGGATATCCATTGGTTGAAAGGCTAGAAATCGGTTTTCTTGAATACCTACGATTAAATAACAGTTTATGATAACTCTATATTTTCAAGCAGCTTCCGACTACCGCTTATCGAAGTACCTCAAACACGATAGAGCAGAGCCGTTTGATTTGATTGAAATCCATGAGGTTTTAAACCGAACCCACAAGACGTATGCTGCAAGGTGCTGTATTCAGCCTTCCAGCATTATTATCCAGATTGGGTTGTTGTGTGTAGGTCGTTCTACGGTTGGTGATCATACCTAGGTACGCGTGGGGGTTTTGACTTGGTAATATCGAAGCATAGACAATGTTGTAATGATACTAAAAAGACTATTTGTTGCTTGCTAACTTATGCTAAAAGTCCTGTCATCTACCTTATTGCTTAGGTCCAACTGCTCCAACCACTACTGCGCCAGCTGTAGACCACGAACAGCAACACGAGCTCTAACAGCCACACCAGATCCAACATCAAACTCCTCCTCCCGATGCATACCATCAGCACCAGAAACACTGTCGAAGGGAATATCAACACTTCCCTGCTCATTAGCACCATTCTGCAGCACCAGCCGGAAAGCAGAAGGGTTAGAAAGCTGCTCAGCAGTAACAGGGAAGCGGAAAGCTGTATCGAAAGACGGGTTGAAGATATCTGTGCCAGGAGAGTAAGACTTTACAGGTGTAACGAACTCCTTGTCACCCCATGTTACCTTGACGCTGGGCTTGAGCTCATCGCGGTTACCGTTTAGGCCGCTGACACTAGCGATGAGAACGGTGGCTAGACCGCAGATTTCACCCTCGTTTTGGCTTTGGCTGGTGGAGATGCTGTTTGTTTCGCCGACAAAGTTGAAGAATTTACCATGGATAGTAACCTTGGTTTCGAGATGTTGGCCCTTGTGAGTAAGACCGAGAGTTTGAGTTCCCTTGTTTAGGAGAAGCTCCTTCACAGTGGTGGTAGCGATACCGATATCGTCATCACCGCCAAGATCTTCATCGTTGATATCAATGGTGATCTGCTGATCATAGTCCGTAACCAAGAAATCATGCGTCTCATTCCATTGAGGATCATGTTTGTTCTTGATAGTCGAAGTACGCCATTCACCTTCCGCACCGACATTGACATCGCAGTAACAATCGGGAACGTCCTTGATGATCTTCTGTAGGAGCTTCTTGGCTCCGCTCTTCTTCTCGCCGGTGATCTCGGTAGCACCCTCGACGGTAAGACGGAGGACGCCGAGGTGGGGTTGGAAGGTCTTGAAGTAGTCGTTGCTGTTGTCAAGCTTGACGAGGAAGCGGTTGGGGAGGACGGCCATGGAGGAGATCACATTGAGGATGACTTTTCGGATGGTGCGGTCGATGATGGAGAAGTCGGCGATGTTGGCTGCGTCTGTGAAGTCGAGTTCGATGGATGGGGGGTTGATGAAAGCGACTTGTGCCGCGCCGATCTATACTGGTCAGTATGGGCAGTTTCCTGTTGGCCTGGATGGCTTACCAAAGGCATAACGTTTGTGATAGGACACAGCAGCACCGAGAGTCTTCCTCGGAGCTTAACATGCTCGATACCCTAGGACGGTAGTCAGTGTCTTTCGCCGACAGCTTCTGCAGGTCAACAACTCACAATTTTGGGGACCATACTCCCATCAAGCTCAAAATCACACTGGCCATCCCAATCCAAGTTCATATCAAGCTTGATGCCTTCCTGCGTAGTCTTGTGCACATCAACGTGAGACAGCTTGAGGGGAACAGGTCCAAATTCCACCTTGACAAACTTCAAGTTCGCCAAAGGACCAGGAAGCATCTGCTCGAGCATAGGCTCGACGATATCCTTGATGATCTTTCCGGCCGCGATATTGATGTTTGGCCATAGCTGAGCGATGATGTCGTTGAGGAAGCCTGTGGGGTGTCAGCTCGGAGCTATGGTGGAGCGGGGAGCTGTCTTACCTGCGGACTCTGTGCCTCCGGAGGCAGTGAGAGTTTCTTTGAGAGAGGACATGTTGTTCATTTTGGCGATAGCAAAAATGCAGAAGGTAGAAACGAAATAAGAAGAAAGTAATGTTATGTTTAGGGAACTGTTAAATAAATACTGATGATGACGATGGAGCTGAAGCTGGAGCTTTCCATGTGTCGTCTGCGGGGTTGAACATGGTGCGACAGTCATCCAGCTCCTCAGGGAAGTCCAGAACATGGGCTTGACGTCACTACAGGGGTGATTACCTGCTGGTCTCCCCATTCTATCGCTAGAGAGAAGCTATGAGTGGCAGAATAAAAAACGTGGTTGATGTTGATTGCTTTCTTATCAGGTTATGGTCCTGAACATCGTCACAGATCTTGCCAAGCTTGTGCCAACCTTATTTTTCTCTAAAAATAATGGGCGGGTTACAGGGATTCTCAGGGAATCAGAGGGCGAGTGCATGTCATTGAGCCAAGGAATGGAGACGTGAGTTGGGAATAACTGAGGGGAACTTCGTCAGTGACATTCATCTTCATGTTTATGATGTTAGATGTTTGACAAGAATTGATGCTGTGATTAATTGCAACTGCTGAGACATTGTACCTCATTTGGTTGAATGGCTTGACGCTGAGGCCGCCAGCTAATGGATGGGTATGATCAATTGAGTGAAGCATCTGTAGAAGCGACACAAAATGTCTCAGTGATTGATTGATTGGCTAGCATGCCTAAAGAAGCGAGCGATCAAGAAAACATCTCCAAATAATTCTACAGTGTCGCCAGTAGACACAGCAAGCTTGATTCTGTATTGTCAATGCATAAGAATAGTGAAACGTCAATGGCGGTTGACTGGCGGATTATGCACCGCTTATGCAGCCCGCACAAAAAGCAATCACGGGCACCTCAGGCAGTGACGATACCATCAATTAATCCCAAACTTGGGCATCATTTCCCTGTGACACGCAATCAGACACGTTTACCTAGACCTACCAAACAATCACAATGCCAGCCAACACTTGGGTAGGAGCACCACCCGCAACCCAAGACAACTTCGCATTTGCGGACGGCGTATTCTTCGCCCAAGCGTCAGGCCAGAACCGTCATCGTCGCGCCACAGCCACCGAGCTCAAAGAACACTTCACCTCTGGCAACGACAAGGACCACCCTGCGCACTGGTTCGAGGCCCAGTTAATTCACTATGGACTTCCTCCCAGCAAGACAAAGTCGGTCGCGCGCATGCGGCTTTTTGATGCTGTTAATGCGGGTGGGTTAAAAGTGCCTGATGCTGTGGGCAAGATTGAGAACAAGCTTAAGAAGGAGTGGACTAAGAATGATCGTGAGGCGAAGAAAGGTGTCAAAACACCGGCTGTTAAAGCGGAGACTAAGGCTGGGACGAAGAGGAAGGCGAACGACGATGATGGGGCTGCTGCTAAAAAGGTGAAGACTGCGACACCAAAGACAGCAGTGCCCAAGGCGCCAGCGCCCAAAGCTACAGCACCCAAAACCACAACGCCTAAGGCCAAAGCTCCAGCGAAGACACCAGCGAAAGCGACCGCGAAGACCACGACCAAAACTACGACAAAGACCACTACAACCACGACGACAACCACAACGAAGGCCCAACCGAAAGCCTCAGCAAAAGCCCCACCAAAGGCCACGACAGCGAAAGCAACAGAACAACCAGCGCCCAAAAAGCAGACTGCCATCTGTCGTGGTAGAGGAGGCGCCGCCATCAGACCCGGTCGCAGCCCAAGTGCCTCGGAACCAGCCAGACCGCCGCGGACCAAGCAAACCGCCCGACGAGGCGGCGCTATCGCGGCCCGGGGCCGGATTCCCGTTCCGTCTGGCGACTTTGACGATTCTCCACCCCCATATTCCGAGTTTCCAGACCATTCCGACGGTAACAGCGATGAAGACGATGATGATGAACTCGCTCCTCTGGGTCTTTTAAACGGCGACTACTACTTCGTCTCAAGCGACGTTACAGAACAGTGGGACTATGATTTGGACGATTTAGAATTGACGCTCACGCTCGCCGGCAAAGAACTTTGGGGCCGATTTAACCTCGGCGTGTACGAAGGCGTTCTGCGCTTCGACGAGCGCCCCATGCGATCTTCGCACGATAGACTTTACTTTACATGGCGGGGTCGTGAAGATCAGGGACCTGTCATTTATGGCGAAAACAACCAAGGTTGGATGGAGTTTCTCGGCAACGGTCGCATCAACGGTTGCATCGAGCGTCAATCTCTCTCATTTCGCGTTCGAAGGGTAGAAGGTCAAGGAACGAGAAGCAGCATTGACGCGAGGGATTTGCAGGATGAGTACGATGGGTACGATGAGGACCTGTACGATCAAGAGAATCGGGCTCGGTGGTAAACAGGTAAGATAAGCCTAAATCGGTGCATGCGGGGAAGTTTTCTGTACCTGGTTACATGTGATGCCGATCACATTTGAGGGTCAAGATCAGGAGAGAATTGTTGCGCGACATTGCGATGTGTGTTTGACAACTGGCATTAATACAGGGAAGTACTGGATATAAAAGATGAGTTGTTCTTTTTTTGTTAAGGGCGGTGTATTTATAATTCCTTGGTCTATGCACGCGGCAATGTCCGCGCATTGAAGCACCATCACGGCCAAGCGGAGCAAAACGGAATAGGACAAGGATCGCTCGCTGAGGCGCCCGTCCTGTCTTGTCATCCCATTTAGGGAAACTGTATTAATAAAAACAGGATAGCCAAGGTCATCTTTGCCTCCCCTCACTTCCTGTCTTCTGTCCTTTTTTTCCCCCCTCAGCAGTTTCTACTCTCCTTAATGTTCCCTTCTGTCATAAAAAATGCATCATGAGTGCCATCCGAGGCTTTCTCAACGTCTTCAAAGCCCCTGCAGTCCAAGCGGGGGCAATCATCAACCTTAAACCCCTCAGCGACTCCAGCGCTGCCACCCGCTTGGGCACAGCATTCCTACAGCGCTGCAACCCCTTCATCAACATCCCCAACGACGCGCGCCTCGAAAACACATTATGCGAAGTCCGTTACATCGACCGCACGTTGCGCGACCTCATGGTTCCTACGTCTTTACCCGGCGACGATTATAACCTCTGCTCGAAATTACTGCGCAGTCTTGAAACGCGCCGCGATTTGACGTGGTTGGTCCTCCGCGAGACGGATATTAGAGATACCATTGGCGCTATTGCAAGAAGAGGTGGACGAAGGGCTCCTATTCCCGATGAGCCGCATGATTTGCATTCTAGAGTCAAGGCTCTTGAAAGTCATTGGTCTGCGCTGGAAAAATGCCACACCAAGCTTCGAGAGTGGGAGCCTAGATATACCACGCAACCGCAGCCGCCGCTGTTAGAGGGACAAGAGGAGTTTGATCTCGACTTGAGCGACGAACAAGCTACTCACGCAGAGATTGAGTATCGCGAATGGAGATCTGACCGGGATAGAAAAGTCTCGTATCTGAAACTCAATCCTCCCGAACCATCAGCTTTCGTCCCCGTCGAACGTCGCGAAATTCAAACCGACGAAACATGGAATATTCTTCCTACGTCAAATGGTCATCGCGGCAAGCGTCTTCTACCGGTTTGGACACCGATTATTTTCCAAGAAGTCCCACTTGATTGGGAGAGTCCGGAAGGTGCTCTGCTGAGTACCCGAGCGGAGAGAAGACGACGGGATGAGTTTAGAAGAAGAGAGAATAACCGACGAGAGAAGAAGTATGAGTTTCAACGAAAGCTTCTACAGGAGATGAGCGCTGCATGATATACTTCTGCCTTTTATTTATGAGACATTTCAACCATTTGGGATTTACTTTGGGTATTTGGGTTTTACATATAGGAGAATTGGCGATAGACTTTGGTTATTCAACATACCTATATGAGCAGGCAAGGTCGCCTCATTGGATATAGCCTGATTTTTAGTTCAAAAAAGAACATACAATACAACCTTTTCACTTTGAGAAGTACTTACTCTGATACATAATGTTACTGGGATGTCGAGCGATATCTAAGAGGTGAACGTTATGTGCATAGTGCTAACTAGAAGTTTAAATAAACATTTAGATATACTACGAACTATATGAATTATGTCATCTAGCCCAAGTGATGAATATTGTTAAATTCCTGTATGCCTGTTTAGTACTCCTGCATGATATGTTCCTCGCTTCCCTCCTACTGAACTTCGCAGACCAGGTCAGATCAACAACCATCAGAGCTTTTCAATAAATTCTTCAAATTGGTAGATCCTCTTATCTGACCATCCAATATCACTATCACTATCGAAAGATCCTTTGTAGTTACAAGAACTTATGATGGTCAGCCCCGCAAACAACCGGATTAGGAAGGCACGTAGAAATCCTATGCCGAACATCCGCGCTCGGATTGCCTGTCACGACCTGATCAACGTTGCAATGCGGACTAGACTGTGGGACATTTGTACTTCGATGATGACGATGTCAAAAGTTCCGACTGATAAGCGATCATTCGACTCATTATAGGACAGTGACAAACAGGATTAATTACCATAATGTATAGATCGGCAGATACCCTGGCTCTCGTCGTTAAGTATCTTACAGATAGATAAATAGCAAGAAGTAGCACTTGAATCTCCAAGTTTATCTTGAACAGCTGTATTGTCTTTGTTGAGATATCTTAGTGGTTTTCAAGATGGGTATAAAATCAGTCGTTTTTGCGGCTTTGAGCTTTGTCGCTTTGACAAATGCCTCTGCCATCGACACGCGAACAAACAAACCTGCAAACACACAATACTACAACTCAAAGACAGCCCGTAAGCCTGCCATCCAACACCAACCCTTCTCATACTGACATCAACAGCATACTATGTCTCACCAAAGAACATCCCCGAAGTCTCGTTCGACGTCGGTGAAAGCTACGCTGGCCAAATCCCAGTTGACTTGAAGAAGAACGGTGCCAAAGATCCAAAGTTCTTCTATTGGTTCTTCCCAACTGTTAATCCTGCTGGGAAGGATGATGTTGTTATTTGGTTCAACGGTGGACCTGGATGTTCTTCTCTAGAAGGTATTTGCTCTCCTTATTTTACTATGCAAGACTGACAGGTTGTAGGCTTCATCCAAGAGAATGGTCCTTTCAAGTGGCAGTACGGAACTTACAAGCCTGTTCCTAACGCTTGGTCATGGCATAAACTCGCCAACGTCATCTGGTAAGCCCATTTATCCTTTCACTCCCAGTTCTCTCCTGACATCTCAGGGTCGAATATCCCATCGGCACAGGTTTCTCAACCGGCCCCGTAACCGCGCACAACAACACCGAAACAGCCGCCCAATTCACAAAATGGTGGAAGAATCTCGTCGAAACATTCTCCCTCCAAAACAAGAAAATCTTCGTCACAGGCGAATCCTACGCAGGCGTTTACGTCCCCTACGTCGGCGCCGCCATGCTTGACAAGAAAGACAAAGAGTACTACGATGTCCAGGGCGCACTTTACTATGATCCCGTAATGCCGTACGCTGACGAGCTTCATTTGGATAAAGCTGCTTTTCCAGCGTTCTTTAGACACTGGGAAAGTGTTTTTGCTATTCCTGATAAGAATAAGAAGATTCTTGAAAGGGATAATGAGAAGTGTGGATTGGATAAGTATCGTGAGGAACATTTGACGTATCCTCCTCCTAAAAAGCCTTGGAAGAAGGTTCAGACCAAGGGATGTGATATCACTGCTCATTTCGACGAGATCATTCCTGTTATCAACCCTTGTTTCAACGTTTATCATGTTCAGGATACATGTCCTGTGTTGTGGGATATCTTGGGTTTCCCATCGGTCGAGTATAATCCTCCCGGCGCAACGATTTACTTCAACCTTCCCGAAGTCCGCAAGGCGATCCATGCACCCGCAGCACCCAAGAACTGGACATCATGCTCCGGTCCAGTCTTCATCGACGACGAACCACACTACGATCCCATCGAGCACGAAAAGAAATTCCAAACCCTCGTTGAAAAAACAAACAACGTAATCATCGGCTCAGGCGTAGCAGACTACATCATCACCTCCAACACCACAGCCCTCGCAGTCCAGGGTTTAACATGGAATGGAAAACAGGGATTCCAGAAGGCGCCGAGTGAGGAATTTGTTGTGCCTGTTATCAACAATACGGCCCTAAATGTGGAGAACTGGGCTGGTGGGAGTGTGCAGGGAGAAGTTCATAGTGAGAGGGGATTTACGCTTGCGACTGTCAAGACGAGTGGTCATATGGTGCCGCAGTATGCGCCGCCGGCTGCGTTTAGACAATTAGAGCATTTGCTTGGAAGGGTTGAGAGTTTGACGGATGGGGAGCCTTGGTCTATTAACATTTCTACTTCTTTTAAGTGGCCTTACTAGATATTGCCATTTGGTTGACCATTGATAGTATAGCTAGGCTATAATAAGAGATATGCCGCTCAATATTATGGCTACTCCTTGGTCAAATCTTGAAGAAGCTTTCGCCCCCTCAAACAATCCTCCTCGTGCATAGGCTCCCTACTCGTCTCGGCAATTCCACCCTTCACCCACTCCTGCACAGCATCATGCTCAAACAACCTCTCAACATACTCCCTCGCCTTTCCACTCACCTCGATCCCATAAGTCTTGAATCTAGACGCGATAGGAGCATACATGGCATCCACAATAGTAAACTTGTCACCCGCCAACCAAGGCCCACCAAACTTCTCAATTCCTTCTTCGAAAAGCGCAGTAAACCGATCAATATCCCTCTGCAAGGCTTCACTAATCCCCGCCATTTCAATTCGTAGAGCGACGTTCATAGAGCACTCATCACGAATGGCGTTGAAACCAGAGTGCATCTCCGCAGCTGCACATCTAGCAAAAGCACGCGCCGCAACATCCTTTGGCCAGGCATCGGGATATATCTCAGCGATGTATTCACAAATAGCAAGCGAATCCCAAACAACGATTGAGGTCTCGGAGTCGTGAAGACAGGGGACTTTTCCAGATGGTGAAAAGGCGAGGAATTCGGGTTGACGGATACCGGGTTTGAAGAGGTTGAGCTCTTCTTCGAAGGGGATGCTGAGGGCTTTTAGGAGAACCCAGGGTCGCATTGACCAGGAGGAGTAGCGTTTGTTTCCGATGAAGAGTGAGTATGTCATTTTGTTGTAATTGACAATGGAGTTTGAGGAGGAAGATCGTGAGTAGGGGTTGGTTTTTATGGTGGTGAGGCTGAAGTTAGCCCCGCCGGTTTTCGTATAAGTCCCGCACGGCAAGCTGAAAGCGTGAGTCACGTACGCCCTACGCCCTCAAATTGACATTGGATTTGTAATCACATTAACGGTGACCGAATTGAGAAGGTAAATTGGCCTTGCCATGTGTCATTAAACTATGCCTCTAATACATTTTATGCCGAGGGAAGCTATGCTATATCCAATAATCTCCACCAAATAACCCAGTCTAGACATCATGCTTTGTAGGTGCATACATAGGCATAGGCTCCTTTCGTCGCTGCATACCATCCCAAAGAGCCAACGCCGTCTCAACAAGATGGATAACGAAGAAGGGAGTGAGATTGTACTGCCATCCTCTCATGATCCTCAAGTGCTTCTCAATATCACTCCTCTCACTGTCACTAGTAAGATTCAAATCCAACATTGCCGCAAACCAATTCTGTGGCGTCCACGACTCGAGGGGATATTTCTGTCCGGGCTCCAACTGCGCAGCAAAGCCAGGAACGATATCCTGATCATCATGTTTGTTCGTAACCACGAAAGTATAGATAAGTGCCGTGAGGACAAGAAGTAGACTGAGAACGTTGAAGACGAGCCACGTGTTGTAAAACAGACGACTGAATTTTCCAGGGTTGTGTCTGTTGCGAAGGAAGAGTGCAAGGATTCCTCCTAGACCGACGATGATAAAAGCTGTTCCTGCGGCACCGTTGCTTGTATGGCCTTGATCGACTATAAGGTTTGCCGGTTCGCCTTTCATGGAAACTCCCGTGTTGCGATATCTGAATGTGAAGGTTCCACTGGCTGTGCTATGAAGCCAGCCTACCATTGCAGAAATGAAAGATAGCTCGATGATGGCTACGATCATGAGAAGCCCGAGGGCGACGTAGAGGAGAGGACGTGGTGAGGCCATGTTGACTGATAGATCTGATCTCAACTAATTGGTGGCCAGTATGTGATATTTTTCTGACCAGAAACAAACGATGAAACAAAGAGGAAAGTAAGCTTTATTTAAACATGCCAGTAGTCCAAAACATTATTCCAACTCAGCTGCCGTGATGCCGAGCAGGTGAGCACTAGCAGCATCCTAGTGCTGACATGGATGGAGTCCTTGACTGACGATAGGCTACGTAAATAGAGTGCAGCTCACTCAGCCCTTCAGCTCAGCCAAATTACACCGCCACGACAGGGATCTTGTTCATCATTCGCTATCTCCCTCTAAATGGCTTGTTTAGTGTCAACGGCTCGTGAGGCTTAGTTTGGGCTTGTATTTTAAGGTCTTGGGTAGTTCCGTACTTGTTGAACCAATGGCTTTATTTTGGATCTTTGGTTAATCTTGAACCTAATCTAGGTGTCTAATCCAGCGGAGGTTTACTCCGTTTCAAATCGTCTTGGGAAGCTCATCCTGGTGACTGGTAGCGGGACATATTTCCGTATGGAATATCAAGGATGGACGGGGTAGTATCACCTACGTAGTCAACCAGTACCGTGACTTGAGTGACGTGTAAAGTAGCATTCGCTTGTATGAATGATTGGATTACCAAAACTACTAAATACAAAAAGCTGAGTGAGACGACATCACGATTACAACCCTGTCCAATGGCCGATCTTACCCCAGACCCCAAATTGATCGACGTAAACCTTGGCATCAGCCTCAAAAGTCGGGATGATTCTGGACTCATTAGACTCTCTAACGTTTTGACTCTTCGGCCAAAGGCATCAATAGCGTAGGTCCAAAGTCCTGTTTCAGCCCTGAATCCACGTTAATCCCATACCGATTCTTCTCAACCTCTTCAGCTTCGGCGAATTTGTAAGACCGGTATTCTACACCATTAGTACACATTCACATGTGATCTCAGTCTTTGCTTACCGCACACACTGAATCTGTCTCCCTGCACCATAAACGCAGCGAATCCGCGATGCGTAACGAGTACTACATCCTTATACCCCTCCCTGGCAATCTCCCCAACCCTTCGTCTCACCCTCTCGGCTCGCACCGTCGCATCGTCCGTACAATGCGGCGGAAAATCCCACTCTTCGGGACAGTCCCCAAAATTTAGCCCTGGGAATTTTGTTTCCAAATCCTTTTTTCCTACGCCTTTGTTACAAGTGGCGTCATGTGCTTCCCGTAGATCAGGCCAGACTTGAACCTCTACCTTTTTCGAGATGAGTAGGTAGCGGAAGACTATGTACATTGTTTGAATAGTTCTTGTCATTGGTGATACGATTATCAAGTCCGGTTTTATCTTGAGGGTTTGTTGGGCGTTTTTGGCTTGGCGCGTGCCCAGGTCTGTGAGGGGAGGGTCGCGGTGGGGATAGCCTCTTTCTACGCTGCTGCTGTCAGCTTTTAGTTGCCTCAAATTTGGGGAGGCTTACTTGTGTAGGGCTTGGCCATGGCGGAGGATGTGAACTCTTGTCATTTCAGCTGTCAATATCTTATCGGTGAGGTAAGTTGATGTTGTTTTTGAGGTTGTATTGGTGATGTTTGGAGTAAACTTGGAAGTTGAACAGGGCAGCACGTGAGGACGTCATCGTGGCTGGCGAGCCTGATTAGGTTTGAGTAACAATAATCTCACCGCACACAATCATTCACTACTTTTAGACGTCAAACAACAGCTGTGAGTATTTCTCCAAATATTGGAGCATGATGGTTTCTCGTTGCCATTGAGATACACTTCACGATGGATCTAGAATTCCCTAGTTTAGTGGTTGAAGACACGGCATATCCCTAGAGAGATTGATCAACTGCCGGGCTGCCAGTAAGCACTCAAACCCCTGGCAATCACAGGTTACAAGGGGGTTAAGCGGCGATTAAAAGACTGGTCCCTGTCGGTATCTAAATGGGGACTGTTGTTCTCACAGTAAGCGGCCTTCATTAAAACATGATCAGAACCCGCAAGGCTCACTCTGATGATTCATCCAGCTTCCTTGTATGTATACTTTCAACTTCAGTCCCAATCAGCCAGTTGGAAGGTCCGAGTTCTCATCCAAGCTGTAGTCGGGCGATCTATCATCAAGCAGCTTCACCAAAGCTCCGACGTTATGTCTGTAGAAAATACGAGGTGAAGTCTGATAATCTATCTTCAGATTTTCCGGACAGAGTGGGTTTCGTCAACAGTCTTGCCCAGAGGAATCATGTTTCAATCCAGATGAACTGGTTTGCAAGACGCAAGACATACCGTCTTGCCTCCCTCAGAAGCGCAGAGTTTCATAAAGGACTGATATCAAATCTGACTTTATCCATATATAGATAATCTTCATGTTGTTATTGAAAGAAATGCTGGAAGTTGAGAGGTACGTGAAGAGATTCGAGTGTTTGTCTGGTAGTTGCTTGCCAAACTTCCACCAAAGCCGCCGGTCAATTTACCGCCTTGTCAACTGTAAAGGAACACTCACTGAAACCAAGATTACTATTGTAAATTGCCGAGATCCGATATCCAAGCCTCATTCAACTCTTGGAAAATTCGTGGCCCTCACATAGAATCTAAACCCGATATATCCATCAAAACAAGACACATCTCAGATCTACACCATCATCCCCACAAATCCAGGAACCAAGAACGCCGGTTCAGGTACAGCCGTTACAAATCTGCAACTTCCAAATAATAGTCTTCCAAATGCGTCGTCCTTATCAACCCCTCTCCAGTTTTCAACCCGTCAAACCCGAACGTGATGGCGAAAAGAACTGCATCCAGCTTGTGGATACACCGCAAACAGCCTCTTCCGCATTCATCACCCCAAACCACGACCAAGAAAACCTCATCAAATCTAATTATATCCCATCACTATCCAAATCCGTTCTACCAACAGTCCAGACTTGCCTTACCGTCGTCATGACCCCATCACATCCCGAGACAAAACACCCTCCCGACCCATCCTGTCTCAATCCAAAATGTCTCTCTCTTTCACCCAACCCTGACGTCCCTCCTTACAACTGGCCTTGACAAAGGTCTGTCACGATGGCAGCGGCACAGCTGTACCATTATGATCCCTCATTTATAGTAGCGCTCGTAGCGCTTGGTTTGTTCTTTACTGCGGCTTTGGTGTGTCTTTTGCAGATTTTGAGATGTAGGACTTGGTTTTTCTTTCCGTTCTTTTTTGGCTGTGCCGGTAAGAGTCTCCTTCAAAATTGTTTTCTGGGGTCAGTTGCTAATGAGATACGCGCAGTTGAGGCTGCTGGATATGCCTGTCGAGCCCTATCAACCAGAACATCCACCCTTCCCTACGCAATCCAGACCTTTGCTCTTCTTCTCGGTCCAGCTTTTATGACTGCCAGTATCTATATGGTGCTTAGTAAGATCATCATTGCTTTGGATGCAGACATCCATTCTCTTGTTCCGGTTAAGGTTTTACCCAAAGTCTTCATCTTTTGCGATTTGGTTTCGCTCGCAGCACAACTCACAGGTAAATTATCATCCCGACACTCTGAAACTTGTACTAATCCTGTGGTCAGGTGCTGCATATCTTGTCGATGCCACATTAGTCACTCAACAAAGAACAGCCCAACTCATCATCGTGGGCGGACTCTCTTTCCAGATTTACTTCTTCGGCTTCTTCACTTCCGTTCTTCATATCCTCCATACTCGTGTCATCGAAACACCAACTCGCCAAAGCACAGGTCTTCCAATGCCTTGGAAACGCTGGATCATCGTTCTTTACCTCTGCTGCGGTCTTGTTCTCGTACGATCTATATATCGCGTAATCGAATACGCCACCGGTCCTCTCGGTGTTGTTCAAGGCACCGAGATCTACTTTTACGTCTTCGACGCAGGATCAATCTTCATAGTGGCCGCTCTTCTCAACATCTTCCATCCGAGGCAATTGGCTGGTATATCAAAGGATGATTTACAGGATGTTGAGACTATCGTCGTTACACCTTCGAAGCCTGTGATGTATCAACCACCACGGTACATACAACCGCCCCCATTCCTTCCTTCGCATGCGAATTTGAGGAATCGTGGCCCGTACTTTCATCGTCATAAGGGTCAGTATAGGAGTCAGTCTTATATACAGTATCCGCCTCCTATGCATTATTATCAGCAGAGGAGACCACATACGCTTATGCATCAGCGGCCGAGGACGAATAGGACGAATAAGAGTTTTAATCCGTCTTTGAGTTCGAGTTCTAGTGTGGTTAGTATATATAACCCTCAGACTGGACAGTATGAGCCTTTCCGACGGTAGTGGTTGGTGTTGTGGCGGAGTGTTGGACGCATACAGTTGTCTCTCGAGGCAATCAAGCACAGTTACTTTCCTATGTCAGTTACTAGAACGCAATAGAGTTCAATCGTATAACAATAAATTGATTCGGTCATTCATTAGTAAAAGTCCATTCTATAAGCAAGTCTGTCCATCATCCATCGCTCAAAACACAAATCATTCATCCTTATCAAAATGGGAAATATCTCCTCGAGCGCCAAACAGACGCATAACCTTCTGAACAAAACTCTCGTCAACAGCACTATCCCCCTGCGCCATCCCATTCGAGTCAACAAACGTACTAACAAAAGTCCTCCCCTGCAAACATCCCACATTCGACTGTCTAAGCTCCTGTCCATCCCTCACAGCAGCCACAAGAATGCAGCTCGTCTCATTGAATTTGCTTCCTAGATCAAAACCAGTTTCGAAACCTAAGCATGTTGTTTTGCCGAGTGGTGTAGCTGGGCTGCCGGATTCGTATTGGTATACGTTGTACCCATCGATGTCGGTCGCGCCGTTCCAGGATACGTAGCCGAGCACAGAATCTTCGGTCTTTTCGAGGACGAGGGCCGGTGGCCAGGACATTGGTGTTCCGGTCCAGACGTCTTTGAAGGCGCGATAACTGCGGATTGTTTCGTCGTAGCCGAAGCGGGCTTGCCAGCGGAGGTCTTGGCCGCCTGCTGGACCGTACTCGTGGACAACACCACCGGCACCCCAGCTCATGAATGAGTTGCCGTTGCTGAGACCCCATTGGAAACTTCCATCATGAGTAGAGAACTTTGCACGGTCGGGTGAGGTAATGAGTAGAACCTCGGGTCGTTGGTCCTTTTTAGGTGGGAAGTTGACCTTGAGCACCAATCCTCGTGAATTCGTCTGTCCAGAGTCCTCAGGACTGTTGTGGTTGTCAAACATGCTAATGATCATGTGTTTCTTGTCAGCTTCGAGCGCCCGAACGTGGTTCTGCCATCGGAATCGTCCATGGGGCGGTATACCACCGAAACTTCCGCCCTTGGTATTGCCTCTCAATTCCCAGAGGACTCTACCATTCGATCTGGAGATGAGATAGACAGACCAGAAATTGCGACTGCTAATCAGGAACGAATCGTGATTGATGGCTTGGACAGAGTTGAGATGGAAGAAGTCGTACGGCGACGTAGCTGTGCCGTTGCCAGACTCTGTGATTAGCGGCAGCATAGAATCTTCAGGCCAGAAATGATCGAGCGCACTCCAACTAAACAAAATCTCCTCGGTCTCAATATCAATCTCAAAGAACATCGAGTCTGAAACATAACCCTCCTCCGTTCCTCCCATCTGTGTAAGATTGAACGCCGTGGTGTTATACGCCGTAACCAAGATCGTTCCCCTCGTCGTCAACTCCTGTTCATGATAGTCCAATTGACCCTTAAACTTCTTCCCAAACTTATTACTGATGATAGCGTCGAGATGAATAATCGTCTTCTCGTATTGACTGTTCATGATCATCGCCTGGCCAAATCCATGCCCGCCCTTTCTCGTACCGCGCCATAGCGTGAGGAATTGTTCGTTGTTGATGTTCTGCACGCGCAGACCTTCCGAGTCAAAAGGTGCTTCGTCATGAGCATAGATAAGCTCGGCGTTCTGCTTCACGATGAAGCTTGCAGCTTGTACAAGACCTTTATCCTCCCCTGTAGACTGCGGCGTGATAAACACATAGCCCTTGGAAAGTTCACCACCGTTGGGACTCCATTCGACGTGTGGTGGTTTATGCGGGGAGCTCTTAAAGCGACGGAACAAAAAGGTCTTGTCATTCTTGGGTCGGATGAGCTCAAAGTTACTCCAAGAGCGAAAGGTCTTTAAGCCATCTTTGCCGACTTTCGGATCAGCTTCTTCTCTCGCTGCCTTTGCGGCTTTTTCAGCTTCTGCTAGTTTCGCAGCTTCTTTCTCGGCGAGTTCTTTGGGATCGGGTAGAGCTGGTAATTGATCTGTTTCGAAGCGCGATGGTTTGGGAGGTTTGAGGTCGTCTGATGAAGGAACGGAGAAACACCACCACCAGAAGACGAGGTTAATTGAAATGACGATAAAGGCGACCTTTTTGGCCCAAGGTGAGCCTGAAACGACGACCATTTTCGCGACTCAATTCGATTCAGCGCGATGAAGAAAAAAACAGTCAGAAAAAAGACGGCGCTGATCGCAAAGCAAGACAGACCCTGAGTGCCATATAAGGGCTGAAAGCGCTATACGCAAGGGATGACCCTTGAATTTAGGTATTCTGTACATTCTGGAATGGAGCCCCTGTGCGCATTCCGGGCTTGTGAAGGGACATTCTCCCTTGAGACATTGGAGGTGGTGATTGGTGATGTTTCAGTTTGAGGGTGGGATGTGGAAATGGGCTGAGGAAAAGAAATGCGATATATTGGGATTGTACTTGGCAAATGCAATTGTAACACTGGCCATCGCTTCTAAGCTTAATAATTCTATCGGTGGTTATGGAAGATATATGGGATGGCTTGGGAGAATGGTGGTGCAACTATTGGGATGGTGAATGTTGAGCGACGATGGTACTTCAGTAACCAATGACAGCGGCAGGAGGACAATACCAATCCCAATCAACATGTTTCACTCCCGGACCATAGCTTATCTTAGCCGACAAGGCCAGAAATGCGGTCTATTAAACATGGAGAATTGCTGCCCTGGAGGACAGCATGGCTATATCTCAATTCAAGGGACGACCCCGCCAACAGCGACATTACACGGGACGTATGTGGACATACCATGACAGGCTTCTCGATGACTTCAAATGTTTACAATATTTAAACAGCTATATCTTTCTACAATGGCCTTTGCGCTAGAATGGCCCAACTTTTCCACTACCGACTAAATGCCCAACCCACGAGCATCTACAAGCCACAATACCAATGCAACCACCTTATGGCGCAAGTCGCTTGGGAGTACGGGGGTAGTAAGCCGCAAGGTGAACACTAGGCAAAGCCAAAGCCCAAGCAACAATACGATCAAGACCGAAACCACCACCACCGTGAGCAGGAACACCAACCTGTCGGAAAACAGCAAGGTACTCCTTGATACCATCAGACTTGGGGTCAACACCCTTGGCCTTGATACGCTCCTCGAGCTCATCAGGGTTGTGGATACGCTGACCACCAGAGAGAACCTCTTGGCCACGGATGAACATGTCGAAGGCGTTTGTGACTCGGACGCCGTCGCCGACTGTGTTGTTGGTGTCGTCGTCGAGCTTGGCGTAGAAGGGACGAGCGGTCTCGGGGAACTTGTCGATGACGTAGAAATCGGTGTTGTACTTCTTGCGGACGACTTCACCCAGGGCCTTTTCTTGGGGTGTGCTCATGTCTTCGTCGTCGCGGACGTTGGCGAATTCGGCGGGGCCTTCCTCGCGGAGAAGCTTTTGGGCTTCGGCGAAGGAGAGGCGGACTTCCTTGCCGGGCTCGGGGAGGAGGAGGGGCTCGGAAGCGTAGGCGGATCGGACGGTCTCGATCTCGATAGCGCAGCGCTCTGCGAAAGTCATTAGCTAAGATCTTGCAATGTCGCATATGTTTAACTTACCGTGAATACCACGGAGGATAGACAGAAGGACGCCCTCAAGAACATCAAGAACCTCAAGGTAAGAGTCCTTGATCTCCATCTCCAGATCAAGACCAGTAAACTCAGTCATATGTCTAGGAGTGTTGGAGTTCTCAGCACGGAAAACGGGGCCAGAGCTGAAAACACGCTCGCGACCACCAGCAATCTCGAACTGCTTGTAGAACTGGGGCGATTGGGCGAGGAAAGCCTCCTCTCCGAAGTAGGGCAGTCGGAAGACGTTACCACCACCCTCGGAGGCGGCACCGATAAGGCAGGGAGGCTCGAATTCCTTGAAGTGACGGGGCTCGAGGTAGTTGCGGAAAAGGCGCTTGACTTCGATACGGATGTCCTGTAATGGTTAGTAAGAGTCAATTGCGCGTAGTTGGGTAACTTACAGCAATGGCCTGCTGGACGGGAGTTCGCTTGTGCATGGCAATGTTGTCAAGATGGGTCAACATGCTAGCAGAGGGAACAGTAGAGGTGTTCTCAGTCTTCTCCTTCTCAGCCTCCTCGCCAGCCTTGCTCTCATCGCTAAAGTTGACAATGGGCTGGCTAGCAGCCTCGAGAGTCATACCCAGCACAGCAGGAGCAGGAGCAAGAACGTAGCACTTGGTAATGTGAAGCTCAAGAGTGGAAACACGGCAGCTCTTGACAGGCTCAAGAGGCTGCTTGACCTTGGCCTCGACAGCAACGAAACTCTCAGGGCTGATGCTGGTGATCCACTTGACCATGGGCTTGCTGACAACAGGCTCCTGCTCAGAGGCCATGATCACACCCTGAATATCCCAGTTTCCACCCTTTCGCAGCTCGATAAAGCCCATCTTGGCGCTCTGAACACGCGAGTTCTGGAGCCAAGCGCGGACGATGACAGTCTTTCCATTGTACGACTCGTCAAGGTTTCGGATCTCGACCTCCTCGGCATCCTTGCTGAAAGCAGCGCTAGTGACCTGCTTGTTTCCGTAGCTGTCCTTGGCGGGGTCGTCGGCGAGGCTCAGCTTTGCGGCGGCTTGTTGGGCGGCGAGTTCAGCGGCGCGCTGGGCCTTGAGAGCTTCCTTCTTGGCCTTTGCCTCGGCCTTCTTGAGGGCCTTCTTGGAAGGGCCGGCTTCACCTTCTTGAGGAGCTTGACCCTCTGCAGGTGGTTGAGTTGCCTCGGGGGCGGCTGTTTGAGCTGCTTGAGCTTCTTGTTCGGACATGATTGCTGTTGTTTTTTTCGGGTATGTAAGGTGATTGAAGAGCTAAAAGCAGGGCAGAGTCATCGGCGGGGTGGATGGAGGGGCAATGAGGGGCAGAACAGAAGGGTTTTTAAAGACTGTGTGCCACGTGACGTATGAGACGTCAGACAACGATGATCTGACCAGCACGAGACGTTTGACGGTGTTACCGGCGTGGAGTCATTAAAACATGAGATTGAAGATATTAATTGCTTCTATTTACAGGCATTGTTGACTCAATTGGACCGGTAAAGCCTTATAGAAGGCATGGGAGCACTGTAGAGTTTCAGCCTCTCAATTGAGATGCCGATACCGCTATAAATGTGCTTAGAAGGTCGTAGAATGACGCTATTCTACAAGGACATAATGTCGTCGCGTCGCAAACCAGGATGCTAGATAGAGATCGCGATCAGTGGACCGATTATTCCCTGTCTTTTAATTGTATACATTGTCCCAGTGGAAGAATAATTGTTGAAAGTGGTATGCTCAATGAGTCTTCCCCGATGCCAAGTGTGATCCGACCGCCGAAGTCGCTTTCGTGATGGTTGCTTTCGCGCGATCGTAACCATGCCAATCGCGTCAATCTTGTGTTTAGGTAATTCACAATAGATTGAACGCTACACCAGTAATCAACATCCACCCCGAACTTCAAGATCTACAAAGATTGGATAATCGGTAACCGAACCTACAGCCGTAGCGTCCTTCAGCTGCAGCATATGACTGATACTCCACCTACATAATCCGCGACAGAAGTAAAAGTCTCTCAATTCAATTCTTGACTCAACAACTAAGGATAAACTCAAAATGTCTTCCAACGGAGCTGAACGTCTAAAGAACAGGAAGCCAATCAAGAAGCCTACCCCGGCTTATCTTCCGGGTCCCGGCTCAGTGCTTACTGTCGATAAGACTCTCTACTCAAACATCCGTGATGCTGAGCGTGAGCTTATTGAGGAGTTTACTCTGCCCATTCGGTCGGGAAAGGCATGGAAGGCGCCTGCTGGTTCGATTGTGAAGATCAGTACGCCTGAGGGACCTCAAGTTGGTAGGTTGAAGTCAGGGTGCTGATGGTGAGAATCTCACTTACACCAACAGGCGACTTAAACATCTGGAACGCCCACAACCCCCGCGAACGCTTCTGGGCAAGCCGCACTAAGCAACTCCACGCCTCCCACGTCTCAACATACGACCGTCTTTGGTCCAACCTTCCCTACATGCGTCCCCTAGCCACCATCATCACCGACAGTCTAGACTGGTACGGCGAGGACGAGCACGGCGGACGAGTACATGATTTGCTGGGCACACGCTGCGATCCGTACATCAACACTGTTCTCAGCGGAGGTCAGTATAACTTCCAGTGCCACTCTAACTTGACGCGCGCGGTGTTGCCGTTTGGGTTGATTGAGCAGGATGTTCATGATGTTATTAATATCTTCCAGGTTACCGGTTTGGATGAACAGGGGAGGTATTTTATGAATCCTTGTCCTGCGGAGAAGGGGGATCATATTGAGTTCTTGGCTGAGCAGGATCTTTTGATGGCGTTGAGTGAGTATCCCAGTAATGAATTGGGTTGTGTTGAGATGCTAATGTGGTGCAGGTACATGCCCTGGAGGTGATCTTTCGCTTTGGGGCTTTGGGGAGGATAGTGAAGAGGAGATGATCAAGTGCTGTCGTCCTCTCAAGGTAGAAGTATACCGTCTTAAGGATGAGACTCTGTTGCAGAAGAGTGGATGGAAGCCAGCTGAGGTGTCGGCATACAGTGGTCGTCACGGAATGGATGTCCCACTAGGTGAGAACAGAGAAGAGAAAGCTTAGATAGACAATTCTACATCACTACCTTACCATCCTTCAATTGTCCATATACAGTTCGGGTCAGCAATCACTGCATCTTCCCACTCTTAGCCTCAGCACTCAAAACACTCTCATCCCGATGCTGCATAACAGCAACAAGCGCACCTCCCGGTCCCGAAAGCAACAAACTTCTAACAACACCCCTAACAAGCCCCATCCTCTCTTCACCAACCTTCAACTCAGGCTTCACCTCCAAAAGCTGATGCACACCCCAAACAAGTCCCGCTAGCGAACCAGTAGCAAAATCGTAGATGAGGAAGTTATGGATTGCTGCTGCGGCGCTGGACATGGGTGTGTAGGAATGCGGTGCTGCGTCGGGGACGAAGACTTTGGACGCTGTGGGTGCTGATGCGAGATTTTTGGGGAGGAATGATGATGTGAGGAGAACGATGTAGGTTGTTATTTGGCTTACAACCGCAATGTTCCAAGCAAAGCTGTATGCATGACGCAGAGCAGCTTTGTCAAGAACAACCTTGGGTTTGTTCGCATCCTGTCCAACACTCAATCTCTTCAAAAGCCCCGTGAAAACAATCTGCAGAGCAAAGATGTAGAATGGAGCCATTGACCAAACTGCATTAGACCACTGTCGAACATTGTAGTTGGAGAAAGGATACACCAAGAAAATGACAGGCACGATGTATCCTAGCAGAACTGACGGGACGACAGTGTGAAGACTGAGATAATCTCGTACATGCACGCTTTGTGCGAAAGATGCTTTGGATGTCCAGAAGAGATGGACGGCGTAGTATAGCGGTGCGACGAAGCCGAAGCCCAACGACTGCACGAGCCATAACCAAACAGCACCACTACAACCATTAGTATAATCCTCAATTCTCAAAAACAAGTTAACTTACTTCAATACAACAGGCGCCAACCCAACCGTTCTCGAACCCTCGATAATAAACACCATAAACGTGGCAATAAGCTGACCTCCAAAACAGAACGTAAAAAGCGACAATTCAGGCCTAGACCCATCCGTGACATTCGCCCAGATAACATTACTCATAGCAAAAAAATCATCCAGCGGCTTAAAGCCCGTGTATTGCTTGAGGAGTAGTCTGTCTGTATCGGGCAGGAAGCGAGGGAGGGGATCGCCGGTTATGCTGGAGAGCATGTCTGTGTAGCCATTGCGGTTGAGTTGCAAGAGGAGCGCGTCAAGGCCGAAGATTGTGAGGATTGAGAGGATGAGGATTGGGAGAATTCGATTAGACAGGGTCGGTGAGGAAGCCATTTTTGCAATGGTGAAATGGGATGTGAATGAGGAGGAATGATTGAGAGTGAGAGGTGGTTATATGGAGGTTTTGGATACAGTCAGCCCGCCCTATAGTGAGTGAAGTCCGATCCCAGTAAGCAGCCCAAAGTCCGATTCCGTCATCATGAATGACCCAAAATTCTAAGTGAGCAACAGATCTAGATACATCAATCGAGGATAATAATTATTTGAATGACGATTTATGAGATAAAGTCACTCTCATTAACTACTACAGTCAAGAGTCAGGACTCAGTACTGACTTTTGGCATGGAAAAGTCAGATCTTACTTCGGCATCAACAGCCAGATTACGTTCACAATCAGTGTACCTGTTTGAAGCGAATAGTTATGCGAATCGCATACTCCATTTATTAAAACTACAAGCAAAAATCGTCCAGTCATAGCTATGTTCTTTTCTCAAAAGCAAGCCAGCGCTCTACGCGGCATGGTAATAACCTTTAACCCCAACATACCATGTCAATTCTTGTGCCATTTATCTCCCAACGGTCTGTTTGCAAAGAATGGTATCCCCTATACATGGCGCTTTATGACTCGAGATTTGCCTCGAGCCTTGTCCGCGGGTGTTGCTGATTTCACCGCAGCCTTGGTTGGTACTTGACCGTTACGCACAGGCTTCGCGGTACCCTTCTTGTTGAACTTCGGCTTTGGGGAAGTCTTGGCTTTGCCCTTGGAAGCTCTTCCTTTGCCCTTGAGCTTTTTCATGTAATCGTCAACATGCTCCTGGGCAACTGACTCAATGTAGTCCTGGTTCTCCCAGGTTTGTTCGGACGCTTCGTAGCCCAGCCATTCGACAAGCACCTGCTTCTTACCCCTATGCTTTCGATGCTTTCGGATGGCAAAGACTTGGTAGACACCTTCGTCGTCGGGGTTGGTAGGTCGACCGTTGGGCTGGCTTCGCCAGTATTCGAAGAGTGCTTCGGGGCAGTCCTCGTGGAAGATTTCCTCGTCGGTCCATGTGCGCTCGCCGTCGCTCCATTCGATGCGGAGTTCAAATCTGTCGTCTAACCAGCGATGATCCATGATGCGCCTGAATTCATGCTCCAAGTCATCATCATCGGCTTCTTCCTGTTCAGACTTGTCTTGTTCAACTTCCTGCGCCTTTGGCGAAGCTTGCGTCAGGCTGCGTCGCGTTTGAGTTCGGGAAGGAAGGGGAAGAGTATCTCTTGTCGAGGACGCTGGAGAGGGCGCCGGAGGACTGTTGACCGCCATAAAACTAGCAGGCTGCTCTCGCGTCTCTCGCGCGGCCATCGTACTATGGAAATGGGGGTTGAGAGGGAAAGTCTTTCTCGGTTGTCGAGATCTCGACACAGAGCTGGTGGCACTGGCGGGTGTCTCAGTGGCAGACATAGCAGGAGATTCAGGGAGTGCAGCAGGGGAATTCAGGCTGCTGTTGCGCCCGCTGGGGGTCTCGCCAAGCTCGGGAGATGCTCGATTTCTAGGCGATGATCGGATCCGGGCTTGGGGAGAAGAAGCGACGGCGCGTTGACCAGCCGCGGTAAGTTTTGCAGCGGGTGATGAATGTGTGTTCCCCATAGAGCTGCGCTTGGGATTTTTGGGGGGCGGAGGCATTGTCGATGATATGATTGTTGTCGAATCGATTATCGATGTTGTTGAAACGTCGCTTCGTCGCGAACGCTGTTGGGAAAAGGTCAGTTGTTTACTCTCTCTTTAGACTACATAACAAGGCAGGCGCGAAGCAAGTTTGCGCTTCCAGGCAGTTACTTACAGAGGAGCGGCGACTTCCAGATTCAGAAAACTGGTTAGAAGCGCGCATAGAAGCTCTTCGATCCCTTGGGGAATATGCTGGTTGCGAGGAAGCCATTATCGAGGGATGTTCGGGCTGCTGCTTCTTAAGCGGTGACGAAAGGAAGTTGAACAAGTTCATGGCGACGACAAACACAAAGAAATTGAACTTGGTTCTCCACTAACTGCAGCTAGTGCGATGAAGTTTGGAACGGTGAAGAAAAAAAAAGAGGGGAGGGTTATGTTGGGAGCCGATGTTTTTTCACTTGTTACGGACGGGATGTGTTGTTTACTTTTACGTTTGCATCTTGTGTTGGCTACAAGCAGGTTTGCCTTAATAGAACCGATGATATGCTGGGCTTGGTTTTTTTTTATTGCTAGCCAGGGCTGCAACGCGCCTCGGAGGCGCGTGTTGGGCTCCACTTTTAGCAAATGGAGAGACATGCATGCAATAAGGCAAGCAAAAGAATAAAATCACGCATTGTTCACAAAAGGATGAAAGTTGTTTAATAAACTGCAGTCTAAGTTTCGTTGTTTTAAAGATGGAGGACAACAATCACATCAAAGCAGATGAAGCTTCCGGCAAGCGGCAAAAAGCAAAGTCCAATTATTGTCACAAACGGCAAAAGAAAGGGTCTGGCCGGGGATTGAACCCGGGACCTCTCGCAAGCTATGCTATAGGGTTTTCCCTAAGCGAGAATCATACCACTAGACCACCAGACCGGGTCACTTCACGTGATGATTTGTTGTTGGAGGGGAGTCTGCAATTAGCGCCCATGTACAGCGCGTTTGGGAGATTGGAAGCGATGTTGAGTTGCGACAGTGAGAACGGAAGACGGAGGGAGGCTAGGAAGTAGGGCGGTAGGAGAAAGCTTGGGAGGAAAAGATGGTTTGAGAAACTTTCGGAGGAAAGAAGCGATGCGATTGGAGCCTGACAGGGGCGTTGAAAGATTCGCGTTGCGATCGTTTGAGTCTATAGGGTAATTTCTGGACGAACGGGTGCTTGCTGCACAAAAGGTTCCCGTTGTCTCCGTATTATTTGAAAGCTTGTATTAGAGAGTTTGAAACATACTATCGCAAATGCTTGTTAGCTTTCGTGTGTTATGCTTGTTTGTGAGCGTTTAAGTCTGGTGTTGTAGTCGGTGGTTGTGGGTGTGTCGCTCCCATTAGGCACTTAATTAAAAGCGAGCAGTGAAGAAGTTCACAACACGAAAGTGTTTTGCAGCCACCGGATGAGCCAAAGAGCCATTGACCTCGTTCAAAGGCCGTGGGAGATAAACAGACTTTCTTTTCGATAGTGAAAGATGTTTTGGAGGCATCATCGAATGTACAAACGCGACTAGCCTAGTTAAACGGATGACGCCGATAGCAAACAGTTTGTGTATGATGATGTGTCCCATAACTAAATCCTTTCTGTCAGTCCAATTGCCTAACTTAACTGACTTAACAGTCTACGAAGCCTTTGATGTATGTACAACAGTAGTGACCATGAACTGGTAGGTTACTCATTCATGGATGTCGACGCATGGAACGCACAATAGCAGGTACCTTCTCAGGCTGTGAGCCATCAAGGTCTTTCGCACCACGTCGATGTCATAGCGGCATGGCAGCACTCAATCCAAATCAAGCTCATTTGTGTTATACCATTGGTAGCATTCTGCAATAGATCTTGGGTCCTATCCAGCATTACGATATAAACTATCGCGTGAGAGCGTCTATCCTTGTGGGTGGTCAATGTCACTCGATGAATTGGGTTCAATCGCACAGTTCAAGCCACGATGAAACATGCTCATTCCTCATCACCAAAACCTACACGCAAATAACCTTCCTCTTCCGGCCACTAACCTCCACACAGTATTCGCCAATCTCAAATTCGGCACTCAGAATAAAAATCCGTCGCTCTGGAAGTCTGCAAGGTACGCGGATGTGATGCCCAGGGCCATGTGGAAAATCGTACGATGTGTGGAGATGAACCTTGAAAGGGTAGTCACGTGAGATTGGCTTTGCTGTTACGATCTTACTCTTTTAAAGATGGATTGAAGATGGATCAAAGGCCGGAAAAATAGAATGTCAGATTAGAATACTCTGCAATATCATACAGAAACGATATGAGATGTTTTCTGTCAAAATCGGTGTATAATTCGTGACGTTATGGTGAACCCGCTAACATCATCATCGACACCTTGAAGGCCCAGACCGTGATCTGGGGGCGGTCGAGCCAAGCCGTGGTCCCTGTTACAGTTACTTATAGGGCTGAAGGCAAATCATCCCTGCATATCATGAACTTGTAGACGCTACTGTCATGTTTAAAAGGTGGACGTCCCTCTGTAGTAGCTTCATCTTGTCATGGCTTCACTCATCAGACATACTGAGGTACAGATCAAACAGTATGTAATTCTCTATCAACGCTATTTCCCCCAATTATTTCTTGTCAACAAGGTTGTAAATCTTTTGGATATCACCCAGAACCGCCTCAAAGTCAATCTTAAGATCCTTGAGCAGACCATCCTTGAATCCAAACACCCATCCGTGAACAATGGGATACTTGTTCTCATGCCACGACTGCTGAACATCAGCAGACTTGATGACATTTCGACACTGCTCAATAACATTCAGTTCCACAAGTCTATCGTATCGCTCGCTCTCGTTCTCGATCGCATCAAGCTCCTTCTCATGCAGACGGTAAACGTCACGAATATTTCGCAGCCAAGGGTTCAGAAGACCAAGGTCCTGGGGCGTCATGGCAGCCTTGACACCGCCGCACCCGTAGTGGCCGCAGACGATGATGTGCTTGACGCCCAGGTGCTTGACGGCGTAGTTGATGACGCCCATGGCGTTGAGGTCGGTGTTGCAGACCAGGTTGGCGATGTTGCGGTGGATAAATGCCTCGCCGGGCTCGAGGCCGCAGATCTGCTCGGCGGGGATGCGAGAGTCTGCGCAGCCGATCCAGAGGTACTCGGGGGCCTGGCCGGCGGCGAGGTTCTTGAAGAAGTCGGGGTTGACCTTTGCTTTGTTCTCAGCCCATTCTCGGTTGTTGACGAACAGCCGGTCGTGGGACTGCTGGAGGTATTTTGTGATGTCTTGTTCGGCCATGTTGCGCCACGTAGGTTTTGAAGGGTCTGATGGAGGAGGTGTTGACGAACTTGATGAGGAAGAGCAGGAAGAGTGGAAGCGCGTTGCAGCAGGAACAAAAAAGCGACGAGAAAAAGTTGAAGCGATGGAGGAGCTAGAAGAAGAAGAAGAGGCCGAAGAGCGGAGAGAAAAGGAAGTGAGCCGAGAGGAAAACATTAGAGCGGCGGATTTATCCACTGGAAAGCGTGGTAGCCTCCCCGGATGGTACGATAAAGCGATGTGACAAATGATGCAGCTACCTGCAGTAGAGAGCTTGGTAGCACTGTTGGGGTGGGTGATACAAAGAAGAGAAGCGAACGGAGAAAGATACCGAAAGGTTGAGATTGGCGAGTCAATTTGTTGAGGCTTTGAAGCCTTTCTTTTTTCGCCCTGCCTTGGTTTTTTTTTTTTGAGTCACTAAATTATTAACTTTAACTTCAAACTGATTGGATTGGCGATATGATAACGACGAACGATTTCGGACGACGGCCCGTACGTAGCCGTGATCGCCGGTAGTTGACGAGACATTTCCGAGCAGGTCCGTACACTTCATCATTACAATTGCCGTGGTTATCGGTACAATTGAGTCACTACAATTACTGTACTTTGGTATCCGTACTTGGTTGGGGATGTCTGTGACCCATGTAGCTGTTTCTGCCAGGGTTACAGACGGAACCCGGGGATTATCATCTCGTCTTTTTCTTCAGACCCCACGCAAGCTCTAAAAGCGACAGATTGGCTGGCTTGTGCTGATTTTGAAAGCTGAGAGAGGGATTGGCCATCGTCATTGCAAGCCCGAATTGCCGGATCCCGGAGCTTTGGTCTTCTGAAAGAGCTGTGACCCCTCTTTTGGTGGGGAGCTCTATTTCCGTTTGCGCCAGCGTTTGTATTGGATGTGACACGTTCAAAGGCAATTTTTGACGAGGCGTCCAGTAGACAAACAGACGGAAGTAAGATTAGCTGGGTTGTACCGTTTCATCTCACGTGAGGCAAACAGATGACGAGATTTGGTGATGCTATGAGCTTATTTACTTCTCATGTGGTGATTTGTCTTTGTTTATTCATTTACATTCTATCATCTAACCACAAATAACATCCAATGCTTAAAAACGATGCTTAAAAGAAACGCCAAATAGAATCAGCAGTCTTGGTAGCCTTGAATCGAGCATACCATCTAACAACAGGCCACAACAACAACATCGCCAAACCCCAAATGGCAAGGTATGCGAAGACATTATCGATACCGCGCGTAGAGTCAGGGTTCATGGGTTGCTTTCGTCCAGTATCGTGGCCGAATGCCCAAACAAACAACGCTCCAAAGCCAAACACGAAGAACATGTGCACGATGTAGAAGAACAGCGCAGCACGACCAAAGTCAATCAAAATGGTGAAGCGCTTGGCAATATGCGTGGGGATACCGCCGAAAATAGCGAGGAGAACAAGGTTGCCTGCCATGGTAAAGGCCCAGAATGCGACATCCGGGGGGTACTTCATGATGTAGAAGAAGGACTTGGCTGAGACGAGATATTGGTTGCGATCGGGGTGAGCGATGTGCTCGGGTGTTTGGAGGCAGCCTTCGGAGAGATTGCCGAAGTGTGCGACGCGCGTGAGGACGAAGAAAAGGAAGAAGAACAGACCGGCAGCCAAATTGCACAGCGATGAGATCTTAGCGTTCCAGGTGCGCGCAACGTCGATGCGGCCGTACAGCAGTCCGAGGATCGCGAAGGATACCCATGCCATGGGAGGGAAGACGGACATGACGCGCGGTGTGAGGGTGGTCCAGAACCAGAGTCCGAACCAAGGGTTGTGAGATACAGCTGGACCGTCGGTAGGTGCTCGTCCGTCGTTTCCTGCAGCGGAGTTGATGTCGCAGTGGCCGTGGGTAGGTGACAGCCAGATATTCCACCAGATTGTCACCAGAGCCAGTACCACGAGAAGAGCGTTATGCGCATGCCATGAGATACGCGCCGCGCGGGTCGTCTTATTGGTAGTTCCGCTCTCGAGAAGAGCCTCGGTCTCTTCATCGGATTCTTCTTCGGGGAAGTAACGAGAAATGGCCTTTGCGAGAAGAGGTTCCGTTGAGTCGATAGCGAGCCAGAGCATACCGGCAAGGAAGTAATCGATCGCAAGCGAGAACAGCACGGCGTTCATGAGCCACGTCTTGCCCAGTGTCATAACGAATCCCATGACAAAGTTGACCAAGATCAGGACTGCAGTGCGCACGGCAAAGTACTGCGCAATTCTCAACTTGGACCATCCCAACTTGGACCTCGATCGTCCAAGATACACAACACCCACACCAAGCAACAGCGTAAAACCAGGCGCACAAAGATGCGTAAGCGTCCTGACAATATACGCAGCCGTTCTATTCCACTCTTTAATCGGAACGCCATCCCCTTCCGTTTCGCGACCGGTGCCGTGGGACCATGTGTTTAGCGCGAGACCCATGTGGTCCATTGCCATGAGCAGCATGAGAAGACCGCGGAGCAGATCGGGAGGTAGAGCGCGGGAGCTCGGTTGCGTAGGTTTTGAAGGCTCTGGGGATTCATCTTGAGGGATGGGTTCGGGGTCGATGTTTGTGGGTGGGAGGGTGCCGTAGGCGATTAGATGGCCGAGACGTTGGTCTGAGGAGGAGCCGTGATGGAGGAGATGGGAGGGACGACGAGGAGCGCCGTTGTTCTTTGGAGAAGCCATGTTGACTCAGTCAATGAGTCAATGCTCCAAAAGATGATGGATGATGATGGACCAAAAGCAAGAAGAGAAGGAGGGGAGGAGGAGGGAAGGAAGAAGTATATCACTCGGATGTCGCGGTATGTTTCACCGCGACTTCCAGCATCATAGATTAGATTTCCATCTTAATAATCAAGACTTTAGCGGACTTTTGGGATCCTTGTTGCAGTGGTTGCGGAGATTGATTGTTAAGCGAGGCTAAATGCGTTAGTGTCCTCTGAGGTGGTTTTCTTAGCGTGTTTTGGGTTCGTGAGTTGTTCATCGTTCACGTTGACAACGAATACTAATCTTGGTATGATCTGTTTGAGGCGATACTGAGTTGTTGATGATAGACAGAGTATCTACTGGTTGTTGTTGACTTACAAGTGTTGCGGTAAGAATGAGATGGTACCTGTCAGACTCAGACATTGCGATGTAACGGCCGACGACCCGACGTCATTTCTCCACTGTGTCACTTTTTAGACTGTAAGGGACTGTAACGGCGGGGTATCACTACCGTTTTTGACACAATTATCCGTGTACCTAACTTCAGCAAACTGCATTCTTCACTAATTTGTTTGTTGATGGGAAGACTAGCAGCGGTCAAGGATCGTCTGATTGTTTCAACCAAGACAACGCTAGCTTGATGATATCCGTTTCCCGTCGATACTAACATCAGAACACCTTCTTAGCTTGACGGGTCGACAGCCGAGTGGTTAGACTGCGAATGCTAAGACTGCCACGAACGTATTCCCTCAATGCAGGGACTTTTCTACACCGTATTTACTTCCACGAACGACTATCTGAGCCTCATTTTCGGGAGCTTTGTTGTCCATGCAGTTTGACTCTACGTGGCTTGCTATGGCAAAGAAACATCATATTTGCGTTTGTTGTGTTGTTGACAACTGATCGAATTTGATGGAACTGTTGAGAACCACCGTCCAAGCCATGGTTAAGCGATTGTTAGGCTGTTCCATGGGTTTGCTGGGATTGCATGCGCGTATCGATGTCGGCTACTAAGTGGCTGCAGATACCCATGGGTAGCAACCCACTACGCTCTGTTTTCCCTTTCCCTCAACCCCATCCCATGTATACAATAGAGTACAGCTCAAGAAGAGGTATGCTTGTTATCCCAACAACGACACTCATGGATACATACGATGATATCAATGAAGCGTATCCATAAGTGGCTGTTAAGTAGCTTGCCGTTCAAAGACACTCATCTATCCTCATCAACTACATGACTCTATGAGTATCTCCTCACTGTTCAGAAAACCTCCTTTGCATCCAGCCGCATATTTGTCTAGCAATGAAACATACCCACTCAGCCACTATGCGCTCTCCCGTCTTCTATCCCCATGACTATCAAACAAGGATCATGGACTGACATTTCACTGTGCAGAGCGGGGCTCTTTCCAACCAACATCCAGATCGCTGCAAGGATAACCAGTGTCTTTCCCATCCTATCGGAAATTCCCCTCCGGCCTGTTATCATTTTCCCTATCCCCTTCCCTTCCCTCTAGCAACGCGTTTAGCAACTCAATGCCAAGGAGGAATGTTTCAAACAAAAAGATATCAATAGGACAGTGACTCATGGAGGAGACCAGGGTATGCAAGCCACGTTGCAAATCCAGGTACGCGTGCACGTGGTGGGAAGATCCCCCACTACAACACATCCTTTTTGCCTATCTTGCGGTGTGACAGGGTTTCTACATTCGCTCGCTTCTCCAGCGGGCTGAGACACTAGAATCCTAGAACTTCGCCCAGAAACAAAGAGACCGTAGGGTATCAGAAGGTTTAGCACCTAAAAGATGAAACAATTTAGTCACTCCATGTTGAGTAGCTCATACTAGAACTTAGGCTACTTTATTATAGTAACCCAGAGCTTATTCTTCTGTTACCTACCTGCTCGTCTTGAAAGAAACAGAGAAAAAGTCTTCACACTAGCATGGTTGTTGCAAGATCTGGGTAGCACAAGAAATGCCACTTCAACAGGGTGCTTCCGTTTTGGGCGGTAACAGACGGCCCAACACCCCACGTATTTGTCTATCCGCCAATCACTAAATGTAACAACCACACATTTGTTTCCTTCAGTCTGTTTGATGTTACATATCTTACAAGTTCTTCCTTCTTGATTTCCGTTTTGTTAGAAGTGTGGCGTTACAAGACAGGATCAGGGCTCTTCTATCAACAGTCCAGCCTCACACCGATCTATGTAACTATCAAGCCTACCTAATGTCCATCCAATCATCTTTATCACTATACCTGCGACAGGCGTCATAGAACTGTCCTCTAAAGCTTAAGATGCTAAAATAAAGTAGCCCAAGTGCTAGTTTAAGCTGATATAAGGTGACTAAACTATTTCGTCTCTCATACTCTCAGCGGCCTATTCTTCTAACCCTGACGCCTAGTGTAACCAACATTCATGTTCTTTGTTTGATAAACTTACCGCCGGCTACGCACCTGAATACACAGAAAGCGATAGAATCTTCCAAGCAATCAGGAATACACAGTATAGATATAGGCCTAGGTATCCTCTGGCAATGGCGGAAATGGGCTCAACAATCAGTATCCTCAAACCATCGACATCAGAAAACATGCCTATGCCTTTGAAATCTTGTTTGACCCACGGGGGGACCATAAAGGCCCGCTCACCTGCCGATGAGGCTGCGAAAACTGCATGTCTGCAGCAAATCGCCAAGAAAGAAAAGCTATCAGCAAAAAGTGTCAATCATATTCTCAGCGAGTTCACCGAGACTTTCGAAGGCACACACATCCTATCGTCTAGCTGGCTGGATTTGCGCTACCCCAGTTACGAAGCTAAGAACGCCCCAAACAGATTCATCGCACCTGTACTTCACAGACCGGACAAAGGACATTGGTCTCTTGTGTTCGTGAACTGTGAGACTAACATTAAACGATCAACTGTCAAGGTACAGCATTATGACCCCAAACCGGATGATTCTCGTGCCGCGGGTGTCAAGGACAAAATCAAGAAATGGGCGGATTGCCATCGCGGGGACGACACTAGATTCCGATTTGAAAATACTGTAAGTTACCATCCATTCTGGTATTTCGTTTGCTAACAGTATAAGACTGGACCTCAGCATGAGACCAGTGAGATGAGCGGTCTTTTTATCATCATGGCAGCGCGAGCGTTTGTCCAATTTGGACATACCAACTTAGCATGGGACGAAGAACCAGTAGAATACATCAGGGGCATCGTGGAGGACAAACGAAAACCCAACTTACCTCGTCAAGACTTGGTCCGGCCTCCGTCGCGCGATGACAAGGGTGGACAACGCTCTTCCCTCACTTCCCCCAAGATCCCTCATACACCCAAGAAGAACACTGCCCAAATTCTTGATTACAGGGAGGATGTCTTTGGGACAAGAGCTCATACCCCATCGGCCACCACGCGAAAAATTGCTGTGGACTTGTCGGGGAAGATGACTCCGCCAAATACTGATCGATCCCTGGAGCCCAACTTGAAACGGCGCCGGACTGGGTCTGGTAGCCCTCTCAAGTATGACCAAGTGATCGGTCTCGCGAACTCATATCCATCTCTCACCGTGCTTAGAGAAGCGAGTGAGAAGACAGTCTTCGATCTTGAGACTACACAGAAGGTGCTCCGTGAAAAGAACGATGCGTCGGCTCGCGTTCAACAGCAATTTGAGGAGTATGAAGGGGATCATGACAACATCTCTCGAGAATACGAGACCCTCAAAGGACAAGTAGTAAAGCACGAAAAAGCCGCCAACGATTATCTAGCCAAGATGCCGCAAGTACCCGAAGGCGTGTTCTTAAGTGCTGAGGATATGATGAACCTCATGGTCGCCAAGTTCGATGAATCCGCAGCGCCTACTAGGAAAGAGTTGCAGGGGAAGCAAGAGCTGAAGAGGAAGGCTAGTGACCTTCTAGAATCCACGGATCAGAAGCGCATAGCCCTAGAGGCTGATGTACGCAAGGCGATGGAGGCGCAGAGTTTGGCGGAGGAAGAGGCGAGAAAAGCGATTCGGCTTCATGATGAGGCAGAGGCTGCGGAGGAATACAGAAGAAAGATGGAGATTGCGAGGGAAAATTTTGAAAGCAGCGATTGGCTACAGAAATGGCGGGATAGATGTGGTACTGTGTGATGGGATGGGAAGGTTTACGATCATAAGCAAAAGTTGGACGAGTTCATTTGGAGTTTTGTTTATTGTAGCATAGCAGGCAAACTGGTCAAGTATCACCATTATATTCCCTGAACATCTCCCGGTACAATTGCCTTGGATATTGCCTCGGTTGAACATCTCAATCGTAGCCGCTAACAAACCCCAAAAGCTTCACGATGTCATTTCCATCCTCGCAAGCCTTGCCGCAAATCTCGTCGAGATGGTCGGCCTTGGGAACGCTGATCATTTTAGCCTTGACCTTGGCTTTGGCCTTGGCCTCCTTGCGAAGGAGCGACTTACACGCCCGGAGCCGCTTGAAAGTAGGGCAGCAGAGACGACAGTAGATAGTGAAGCTACTCAGCCTTTTCGGATCAAATCACGCCGCACTGTGATATGTGCATGACTTAAATTGGGTGCACGCGCCTTAAGCGTTTGCTCATCGCGTGCTTATTTCGACGCGTAGGGCAATGCATTCCGTATGAGCGACACAGTTCGGCCGGCCCAGACCGCAGAGAGCAATCATCTTGCACACAACATATTTGACAATCGCCTTCCTCAATCAAACATCAAGTATTAAACCTGAAGGTCCAATCTCTGCTACCACTGGATCCCCCTTCCTGCTTCCTTGAATGCCGAGACCCTGCATCACCAGATCTACCAGTCTCGCGCTCACGAGACTTCTCCCGACGATGCGACCGTTCACGAGGAACAACATCGTGAGAAGACACAATGTCAATCTTCATATTCTTCAAACTGTGCCCGAAATGCTTCAGGTTGTACAACTCACGAATCAGCTTCTGGACACTATCTTTGTCAAGAGGCTTGTCGGATGAGGAGCGAGGATGTCGCATGTCCCGCTCGATTGCCCTGGTGAGTTGACGGTGTGCGTCTAGATCATTCTTCAGACGTTCGAGCTTCTTGACATTCACGTCGACGTTCAATCGATGCTCTTTTGCAGACTGGATCTTTTTGTCTTCGTTCTTGATAAGTTGTTCGTAATATCTCTCCGTCGCATCGTTGACAGACATAATCGCATGCTGGTCCAGATACACTACGAAGCGTACTGCCGCCGTTCGTAGCTGGTCATGTTCATATTTGTATTCCTGTTGCAGGTCCTGGAACTTGCGTATGCCTGCCTGACGCACTGCTATATCGTCGGTGTTGGCTTTGAGAAGACGCTCAACTTCCGTGCCCTTGACCCGGGCTTTCTTTTCCTCAAGTTCATAGCGGTAATGCATATGCTCTTGCCAATGATGCCTACAACTTCTGTTGATGCAGTGATTCCTGCTGCCCCTCTTGAACGCACGGCACTTTATAAGCCCGGGATGTCCCACGCAGTCTTCAGTGACATCCGCAAGATTGCAATCCTAATGGCAGATAGAGTTGTAGACAACAGTAATCTCGCCATCAGAATTTTTCTTGTAGTCACAGCACTTCTTGCAGACCGTGCGGGGCTTCTCAAGCTTCTTGGCCGAGAACTCGATTTTGTCCACATGGAGCTTCGTTCGCAATTCATCTCCTGTCAGACGCGTGTCCTGAAGCTCCTTCAGTTTGTCGGCGACGAGCTCAATATTCTTCTGTATTTCTTGTGAAACCTGGACCATGGGAACTACCAGCTGTTCCACTGCCTGGTGTGCTTCTTCCATGCTAGTTGTTTGGGCAACATCGTGCGGCTTCAGCTTGCCAACATGGTCCAGCAACCTCAAGGCTTCAGCTTTCGACCTTTTCCAGCTCTCTCGATACTTGCTGTCATCGCTCACTTCAACTTTCCGATAGACCGCTGCTAGGTAGCGAAAACTATCCGTGTCAAATGAGTATGCGGTTTGATGGCCCAAGTCAAAGTCGACGCTGAGGTCTTGAAGCTTCCGCTCGAGAATCGGGTAACAATCGCCGGGCATATAGCCAGAACCCATGGTGCGAGTGAAGCCAAACGCAATATTGAGGACTGCCTCGCGGGAAAGATGGGTCAGGAGCTCTCCAAAGCAGAACTCAAATGTGGTTGTCAAGCGAGTCTCGCCCGATTTGAGTAGGATCAATATGCCATGTAACTCCTCGTAGTTCCTCAATCTGGCCATCATACCTCGAAAATTTTCCTTGTCTTTCCCTGGGCCTCGCGTGTCGCCGATACCGAGGGTATCAAATATGCGATATGTGATGCCTTGGTATCGCATGTCGTAGACAGATGTCTGTTGTGTCGCAGAATTGCCAGGAGTATCGTTTCGTTCACGATCGCTATGGCCGACGGTGATCATCTTGGTCTCATAAGAGTATGGATCAGATGAACTCGGCACATTGAACTCAAAGTGACAGGGGACCACGTATTCGAGCTTCCTGGTTGATCGCCTCTTCGCCTCATCGAAACTATCGAACATGAGGTAGTTGTACAAAGCGTTGATGAATGTCGATTTACCTACACCCGTTTCGCCCAACACCAAGATGTTGTAATAAACAGGCCGGTCCGACCTCGTCAAGACTTCGTGGGAGTAGCTGGAAGAATGCCGGTTGAACAAATGCCCACGAGTATCTTCTTCGCACTGGTAAGAGTGTATTTGAGGCTCCGGTTGTATTGCTGGCTGGTCGCGCTTCATCATGGAACGATTCCGCTCCAAGCGTGGAGTTGGCGCCTCGATAGTCGTTTCCAGCTGGCCAAATCGAGCACCATCTAGATGCTTGTACTGTGATGGGGCGTCGCAATCGATGATATAGACTTGGCAGCTTCTACTGGGTTTCAGGAGGAACTCCATAAAAGTCTCGCGCTGCGCATTCCACGAGGCCGAGATCTTCATGGCGGCACTGCTGATTTCGAAAGCATATGGCACAGGACCATCACGAGGGATGTCCATCTGCTTAGTGGAAAGTCCGTTGAAGCCGATGTATGTAGCACCCTGGGCTGTAGCATCCTTGATGAAATTGATCTTGTCGCTTTGCTGGCCTGCGATCATAGAACACTGCTAAGGATGAGACCCAACCCTCGCATAAATCTCATGCAGGCAATGGCCATCCATTTTGCCAGCTCTGACACCAATGACAACTTGTTGAAGGGCGTTCTTAAACCTTCCCAGGGCTTCGGAGATCTAGAAGACCGCATTGTCAACGTCTTCTACGTGGGTATACGTTATATGCTGCTTGTTTCCCTGAATGAACAGCTTGTAGTCTTCGAGCTTGTTTCTGCCTTCATTGAACCGATCAACGATATCGAGCAGCGGGTCTATGTCTGTGACGGGTGTAGTCATAAAGCCAGGAATTACTGGTGCTTCAGGAAGTAGCCCTCGTAGCATTTGTACTGGAAACAAGCTGTATGTAATGGGGTATCCTTTTCCACCGTCGCCCGCTCGGATTTGTTGGGGGCCTTTCTAAAGAAATGTAAACAATAGCGCAAGGCTTTGCTTGTTCATTCCGTACTCTCGCTGCACAGGTATATAGCTTCAGTTCGTACTCGAGCGTCAGTCGCTTGTTGACCGTGTTGTCGCTGAAGTCGTAGGAGTGACGTGCCTTCACGATTTCGTATACCGCTTGCAGATCATGCTGGAAGATCCTCTCCACACTCTCCCTGTTGGAAGGGTCTTTGATGTGATGCTTCATGGTGATGATGCTTTGAAGTCCGTAGGTAACCCCGACGACAATATGAGCACTGCGATGATCCGCAACGGAAGCCGTGTTGTATGCTAGCATATCTAGCATATCTGGCGAAAGATCTAGCCGCTCTTGACAAGTGTTGTAAATGTGACGGACGGCGCCGTAAAGGATACCCTTTTCTGAAGTACCATCCATCAAGAAGGTACCAGATCCTTGGGGAGTGATCAGGCCAGAAAGGACGCTTGTTGCGAGGTTTCGGTCGATACCCATTGCAGCGAACCGGGCCGCATGACTTTATCCGATCGAGGTTGTGATTTCATGTTGCCGTTCTACCGGGCAGGGAGAAGCCAAGGTGGCGGCTTCTGAAGGTGTGAGAGGCAATCCTGAAGCCGGAAGAAATTGGTCGCGCTCTGCATCGTAGATTGTGCCGATAGGTACTTCAGCACCGAGAGCTGGGCGGACGATGTCTGGGTGGACGATTTGTGCATCTCGTTACAGTGTATGATCAACGCTGGAGCTGGGTACGGGACGGGAGGTAAAGTGTGTCATGTAAATATCCATGACTGAGATCCTTGAAGTCGAGGAATTTCCTCCGTGGGCAGTCGACATGGCTCTTGTGACTTTCCTCGCTGGTAGTTGCCTTGCGCTCCTGCCTCAAAACTTCCGTGTCACAACTCGGAAGGAAATGACGTACAACGCAATCTCTATCAGCTCAACAAAAAGTGCAACCAACACAACACTCCCGTTTGTTACACCGTTATCTTCATTTGCCACCGAAATCTCGCCTTATGAGACATGTTTGCCAGATCAAAAAACTTCACTGGTTCGATGTTCCGCTCGAAAGGCTAGCGGCCTCAGTACCACCAATGTCGGCAAGACGGAGTTGAGACTCATGAAGAGGATTCCTACTGCCCGTTTTGACAGAGCTGCGAGTAGTCCTAATAGCGATAGAGAAGCGAGAGCTGAATATTGTGGCAGATGAAGCGACGACGGATCGAATTGGCGTTTCGGCATAATGGGAAGTGCTCTCCGAGACCCCTAGGCGTCAGACGCGGCAAACATCAAGCTGATGAATCCCATTCGCAAACCTCACTACTTCCATCGACTACTAACTTTGCATGGAGGACCCCATAACGCTCCGATGCGACGATTTCGATACCGAGTCATTCCAACTTGACCGACAGCAGGTCCGCTCAGCTTCGCGATATCTGTCCCGCATCCTCGCGCAGAAAAGAACACGCACGATCGTGATTCGGAAGACAAGACACGAAGCCCTCGAACTATTCTGCAGATGGGCTCAAGCTCCCAAAGCCTTCGACAGCGCAAGTGAGGATGTATACATGCAGGAGCCCTGGCTATCCAACGCTGCAGCAGCATGGATACTGGGCCAAGGGATCCTGGCCGAAGGCTTCCAACGGTTCTGCTTGAGGGCATTCATCAAGAACTGCGCCTTGGCTCCCTTTGGACCTTGGAAAGAGATCGAGGAACAAACCAATGACAGTTCCCCTCTCACGCGCTTCAGCAATCACTGGATTGCTTGGATCTTCAGCACAGTCCAGGGTGTACCGCAAGAGTTTGAGGGCCTCAGAGCTGTGGCCCGAGCAAAGCAACTCACCTGGCACATAGAGGACCCGAGAGTGTTTGATCAAGATCATTGGTACTCGGCTTGTGGCGATCAGATCAGTCCTCACTGTCCACATCATCCGAAAGACAAGGAAAAGAGAACGGACGAAGTGAAGCCCCGACGCAAGGCGTCTAAGACCGATGCCCAAGAGCGCAATTCAGAGGACAAAGAGGGCGTCAGACAATCTGCGAAGCTAAAGAAGAGTCGCCAGTCACGGTTAGACAGTCGAAATTCACTACACATCGACTACCAACGCTCGCAAAGCCGATCAACGCGCAGCCATCAGTCAAGTCGCCATTCTGGGCAGTCATACTACTCCCATGAATACGTCCCCTCGTGGAAACTCTATTGGGGCCGCTGCAGAGAATTGAGAGTTTGTCGTTGGGTAGTGAGTATAAGTTGTCTCCGAAACATCAGAAGCATTCACCAACACAGCGTCCCCCTCCAGTCGATGCTAGTCACATGTCTAACAATCAATCTGGCGCTATGCATTGATATCCTTACTGGTAGGTACGAGGGAGCTAATGTTCTAATCATTTCCTACAGTGTGGTTTGCGTGTCACTGGGCGTATTCTGTTGCTTGGTACGCGAAGCAACGCCAGGATATCTTTTATGCACACTTATCGACGGCATTGTCATGACTGTTGATACAGCTTCCTGCTGCGAGGTGGCCGGCTCTCCTGTTTGTGTCCGTATGAGCGTTTTGACGGTGTTTGTGTGGTTGAGTTTGCCGCTTGCTTGTGGGCATCGATTGGTCTGGAATGATTATTAGTACAAGGTCAACCGGCGATGTAATGACAGTGGTATCTCGTTCAACAGCTGTAATGCGATCATTCCCGTCTTCTCCGAGTCTACTTATTGCTTGATCAAGATGGAACCACTTCTTCCTTCTGTCTCGTCCGGATGCTCTGACGTCCAACATGACAGCGCGGACGTATTCGACATCGGGTACCCAGCCAGATCTTCACTCAACTTCACCGTCTAAAGGATCAACCTTGCGCCAACCGATCATGATGACTTCACATATTCAGCCCATCCTGATTACAATCAATTGATGATCATCTCTATCATGACGCACTATTCCACATGCGACGACATGAATAATGTCGATCAGGGACGCCAGGACAGGAACGCAGGGTCCATTCTGTTAAACTTCATGAAGCGCCAATCCCGAAGCGGCAGACGCCACCGCATTTATGTAAGTGAAGCTTTCACCACCAGAATTGACCATACCATATGCGGAGAGAGTCAATAAATGTCAATATAGAGAGATTAAGTAGCAAAGTGGAACAGATTCATCAACAAAAGGTTTGTTCTAAAGACAATAGTCTGATACTATTGACAGCTACACTAAACGCCCGCCTCTTAATTCAAGGAAAGTTATCGGTCTAAGTACATTTAGGAAATAAGGAGAGTATTATCTGATCGGTTAAATGAGAGAAAGGATTAAGAGTGAGAGTGGGACTTGTGAGAAGACTTCTTGGCGGCGGCAGTAGCCTTGGCCTGGTCGTCATCTGTCTTGGTAGCAGTGTCGTCGTCGTCAGAAGAGGGCTTCTTCTTTCCCTTCTTGTCATCAGACTTCTTCTTGTCATCAGACGTTGTAGTCTTCTTGTCATCAGACTTGGTGGTCTTCTTGTCATCATTGCTGGACTTCTTCTTATCCTCCGCCTTGGTTCCCTTGGCAGACTTCTTGGCATCCTTCTCTGCCTGCTTAGCAGCCTCCTTCTTGTCCTTCTCTGCTTGTTTGGCAGCCTTCTTATCGTCCTTTGAAGCCTTGGGAGTGGGAGAAGTCTTGGGGTTGTCATCAGTCTTGGTGGAAGAGTCATCGTCACCAATGTGCTTCTGCTTCTTGCCATTCTGCTTCTTGTGGCTAGGAGTCTTGAACTTGCGCTCCTTGGTATCAGCAGCATCGGTATCAGCAGAACCATCGTCCTGCTTGGGAGTATCATTCTGCTTAGGAGTACCGATCTTGAAGTGAGGGGTGGAGAAGGTGGTGAACATCACACCGTCATCATCGCCATCGTCGTTCTTTTGAGAGCCCTCGCCGACCTCGTAATCATCACCATCATCATCACCAGACTTGGATCGCTTGCTGGGAGCGATGAAGCCAGGAACGACATTGTTTTTCGTTCCAGAGTTGGAGCCGCCAGGTGTGAACTTGATCTTTGTGCCAGCAGCATTCTTGTTGGGTGAGCCGAAGCCGCTGTTGCCGTTGCTGACGGGGGCGTTGTTGGTAGAAGGACGGAGAGCGTAGTTGGCCTTGGGAGCGGCACCGGGAGGAAGGACATAAGCTTCAGTGCCGAGGATGGCGAGAGTCAAAGCGTAAACAGCCTTCATTGTGGTAGTTTTCTTTTGTACGATAGTAAAAGAGATGTAGAGAGTGTTTGGGTTGAGAGTAATGAAATAGTTGAATGAGTGTGTACTTTGTCTGAAACACTCAACTTGACAAGAGTATAACTTCCATCTTATAGAAAGGATGTGAACTTTACTTGATCGTCAAAAAGTTAATCATCAATGCAGGAACGCTGATCAGGGTCGGGACCCTGCATTAAGCACGCCGCAAAAGACTAGTGGAAGCCTATCAAATTCCGTAGTGACAGGAATGTTGCCTTGTTTGGTAGCACGTGTGTCGGTCCTTATGTATGTGGCTTGTCTTAGATCCCTCGACAATCACTAGGTTGCCAAGCAATTGGCTTGAAAGGTTACTACCCGAATATCTTGTCTATTTGCAATATATTTGTGATGTATTATGGCTTCGATAAAGTTATCGTTGGTTCCGATGCGCCGCGATGGACGGGAGTCTAAGCCAGGTTCTTGATCTGGCTGGACTTGGGGCTGGAATGTAGGGGTTTAAGTCACTGTGGGAGGGCCGAAATATTGTCGGACTTGGAAATGATTTGTAAATCTTCAGTGGTATGCTGCAGAAAGGAAGTGAGTCTGGATGCCTGGCGCTCGGGAGGCTTCATTTTGTCTCTGGTGTTGCGAGCCAGAGGCGTAACACGGGATGGGACAAAAGGTCGGCATCGCGCCTTTAAACGGGAATAAAACGTCAAGAAGACTCCCCTGACTTGAGGCTCACCATATAGTTGCCTACCTTGCGATGTTGAGCAAGCACGAGCCCTCGATTGACGATCTCGATGAACAGTGAATAGCTCAACGAGTAGTTGGCCAACTTCAGCCTCAAGACAAGCTTGCTCACGTATGGTCAATGCTTTCCGATCACCGATCTGTGCTTGATGCTTCGCTGTTGGCTCATCCTTGCGCACAGGGTAGTCAATCATCGAGACGCAAATAGGCAAAAGGGCAAACAGCAAACGTCGCCGATAAGGAAACGCCAGCGTTTGTATCTCATTTCGAAACCACTTACCAGGCAGTACTTGCCAATGGTCGTGGGCACAAGCATAGGCCGTCTCACTATATGTTGCGCAGCTTGAGTCCTCCAGGACTTTACCATCCCCATCAGTCTCTTTTATCTCGAGAGAGTCAAAGACCACACGATGCAACTACTCACTTCAGTCTTCACTTACGTTATTCGCAGAGATCCCTCACGCCAATACCTTTGACTTACGCCCAGCGGGAACACCATGATAATCATTGGATCAACGCCCTTCAACAACGTAGTATCCTGCGTCCGTACCCGCGAAGCCTTCATCACCATCTACAGCAAGAACCTCCTCTTAAAAGTCCATGACCGAGGCAATAGATACGGCATGGTTAAATAAGAAATAATATCCGGTTTATGATTTCGTCCAGGCTTTGGTTTATTGGTATTTGAACCTGCTGAGAACACGAGATCGTCGGTGTCTGGTGAGGCTCAGGATGAAGCTCACCAACTGAGGCGTGCTATGGGGATGCGATTGAGTAATAAGCTCACGCGCCAAGCCGGCGCACCGGAAGTTATATTTTATTTTCTCCATCTTCTTTATTCCAGCCCACGATAACTGAATAGCCTAAGGTATCTATCAAATGAGATATCTGTTCACATCGTGTTTAGTTGCCAGTCTTATTGACAGTTTAATTGATTCAACCGAACTTATCCAAGCTCTCGAGTATGACGTCAATTGACCCTTTCAAAATACCCTACAACCAGACCAGAATTCACCTTCTTATCCCTACAGAAAGGCCTTTATCAAGAATGTAACACAATCAGCGCCCTCTAAACACCCTTCGGACAAACAATGTCCGAAGATCGGCGACTTGGGATGGATTATCACGACATTTGTCCATGGTTACCCAATTACCCCGCCATCCCCCACGTCAAACAGAGCAATATTTCGGGGTTGACCCGAGGTTACGATTAGGTAAATTATATATATCCCCAGTTTCCTCAACTTCGTCATTACTTACTGTTCGCTCTAGTGTTATCGTGCGATTAGAGCAAGAGTCGAAATGCCGCTCCCTACATCATCCATTTATGAGTCGCCTTCGGCTGGCTTCACTGGCTTCCCTTCACGAAGAAGTGTCGTCCACAGCACTGAGGGCATCGTAGCTGCGCCTCAGCCTCATGCGGCGAAATGTGGTATTGAGGTTCTAAGAGCGGGAGGAAATGCTGCTGTAAGTTCCTTCGTACAGAGACCTCATAGAATGAGATACTGACATAGCACAGGACGCAGCCGTCGCCGTTGGTATGTCCCAATTCACAGTAACCCACGAATCTTTGTACTGATATGAGTAGCCGCCGGTCTCAATGTCACTGAGCCAGTATCCACAGGTATCGGAGGTGACATGTTCCTCCTCTACTTCGACGCCGCAACAAAGACCGTAAAGAGTCTCAACGGCTCAGGTCGTTCAGGCTCAAAACAGACCCTCGAGACAATCCGAAAGAGCTTGAACATTCCAGACGGCAAGATCGGTGAAATTCCAACGCATGGTGTCCACGCTGCAACGGTCCCTGGCGCTGCGGCTGGCTGGGTTGATACCGTTGAGAGATTCGGTAGTGGAAAGGTCACTATGAGCCAGATTCTTGAGCCAGCGATCAAGTTGGCTGAGAATGGACACCCTGTTACTGAGATTGCTTCTCATTCGGTAAGTACACTATCCATAGGTTCGGAGCTGTGTGTTGACCAGACGTAGTGGCAAGCGCAAGAGAAGCTTCTTCGCAATGCTTCTCCCAACTTTGCAGAAATGCTCAAAAAGGATCCCAACGCGCAAGACGGTGTTCGCGCCCCTCGTCCCGGCGAAGTCTTCAAGAACCCAACTCTCGCCGCTACCTTCCGTGCCTTGGCAACCGAAGGTAAGAAGGGTTTCTACACAGGCCGCATCGCCGAAGAAATCGTCAAGGTCGTTAAAGACCTTGGTGGCTACCTCGAACTCGACGACCTAAAGCACCATCTCGAAACAGGCACTCAAAACACAGATCCCATTTCCGTAAAGTTCCGCGGCCAAGGTCTTGAAGATAAGGGCGTTGAGCTCTGGGAGCATCCTCCTAATGGACAGGGTATCGTTGCGCTTATGGCTCTAGGAATTGTTGAGCAGCTTGAGAAGATGGGTAAGATTCCCAGATTTGGAGTCGAGGATCACAATTCGACAGCTTACTTGCATGCAATTATCGAGGCCTTGAGATTAGGATTTACGGATGCGAGTTGGTATGTTACTGATCCGGATACCACCAAAGTCCCAACACAGGGCTTGATTTCACCAGAGTATCTTGCCGAGAGAGCCAAGATCTTTGATGCGGACAAAGCGCATGATGGTGTTCAGCCTGGAAACCCCGACTTTGTATCACCAGCTTTACAGAGCAGTGACACTGTTTACTTCACTGTTACAGATTCCGCTGGTAACGCTGCTTCGTTCATCAACTCCAATTACGCAGGTTTCGGCACAGCGATCATCCCCAAGGGCTGCGGCTTCACGCTTCAGAACCGCGGTGCCAATTTCTCCCTCGACGAGAAGCATCCGAACAAGCTCGAACCGCGCAAGAGACCTTACCACACCATCATCCCTGGCATGGCAACGAATCTAAACGACGGCTCCCTACACTCGGCATTCGGCGTAATGGGCGGCTACAACCAACCCCAAGGAACCGTACAAGTCCTTCTCAACCAAGTCCTCTTCGGCCTCAACCCCCAACAAGCACTTGATGCGCCGCGAATCTGCATTGGTGCCGGTATGCCTGACGAAGGAAACGTTCTGGACTGGACTGTACATGTGGAGGAGGGTATTTCTGATAAGACGGTTGAGGAGTTGAAGGCTTTGGGGCATAACGTTGTTGTGCTTACGGGGTGGAAGAGGGCTATGTTTGGAAGGGGACAGATTATTAGGTATACTGTTGATCCGGATGGAACGCCGGTTTGGTCGGCTGGTAGTGATCCTAGAGCGGACGGCGCAGCATATCCGCTGTAGGATTTAAACTATATACTACTGTTCATACATAGCAACGTGAAGATGTTAACGTCACAAGCCTAACTGGGAGGTGTAAACGATTTGTTAAACCATGTCTATACAGTCTACGTCTATGGCCTGTAGCTATTTAGGTGACATCCACGGTAATTCAGTGTATTTGCAGCTAGCCTCATAGTATTAAGGTAAAGTCGGAATGTGTTTTCAACTACTTAACTGGTCCCATTTGCTTAGAAGATGGTGATCTTCTTCCAATTCATCTTGTTGGTATCGTACACCCCTTGACCATCCATGAACTCGGGAAATACCCTCACCCCCTCTGTTACAGGAAGTTCGATAATAATATGGGTAGAAGATATCTGATGTCCAAACGAATACCGTTTCAAATGAATAGGATGGGGAGCGCCGCAAAGAATCCATAGCTCTTGGTCGCTTTCGACTGGATCAAAGGAACTTATCCTGTAATGCCGGGCCCCCTCGTATATTCTTACTATGAGAAATTGAGTCTCAATGAACTGGAAACTAGTATCTAACAAAATTGCCCAGACTTGTAGGGTCGTTGTTAGTGTTTGCGGGCGTTCTGGATGTGGAACTTCCACGAAAGAAGCGTCGATAGTACCGGCCGCGATTTTATGGTATGTGAAAAAGCCCATCGCGGGTTCAGAGGCACCCCCACGCCAATTGAAGGGGACACGAATATTCTCCCAATCCATCACCCAGGAAGGTAAGAGCCCTATTTGGTTGGTTGGGCTCTCCGCTAGGATTTTGTACGATATTATGAGTAAACTATCCCTGAAAGTTATAATCTTCTTTGTAGTTTCTACTAGAAGCTTCTTCATATCAGTCCCGGAAGAGTAATCCGGCGTTATTTGATAGCCGGGGCTGGCAAGACCAAGAACTGAATATATTTTGTCTCTCTTGTCAGTCGCTCCACATCTATTAGTATAGATAAGGAGCGTTACCAGGTCAGACGGAACGGGTTTTTTTCGTCTAGCCGTCAAGAGACTGAGCGCATTGTGATAAAGGCTCAAGTCATGGAATGACGTATAGTTTGTTGGCGGTTGATGTTGTTTGAGCCTGGTATTTGGATGATCACCAAATGCGATATGCTGTATAGCCGTGCAAAGATCCATTGCCATTATATCGAAAAGACTATAAGACATAGCATACTTCCCGTAAAGGAAAGTTGCGTGTCTCGACACCATGAACTCTTGGAAAACCCATGTCCTTCCCCACCATGGGCTGGCAACAATATCACAGAACCCAACCAGACCTTCTGCGAACTTGTCCGTCTCGGACTCTTTGATGTAATGGTCAATAACTTCTCTCGTCGGCTTCTGCGCGACTTCATCCCATAGCTCTATGAACCATCTCATCTTCTCTCCATCTATCTCCGAAGTTGAAAGACAAACGAGAGTATCTTTTGCATTCTGGTAGATGTCCCTCATGAAGCCAACTTGATGAGATCTTTCGGCTAGATCGAACTGGTTGATGCATATCTGATCTACCCACAGCAGAAAGTCCTGTTGGTCTGCATGTGTCTCCCAGTAGTGGCGAGCGCTCGTCAAGGCATGGTGCAAATTGGCAAACACATTCGAGATGACACCGTTGAATTTGATGGGCTTGGTGTCTTTTGCACTGCCTGCGCAATATGATAGAGCGAGATATTGTTCTTGTAAATCGGCAAGGCGGACACTGGGCAGCAACTCGCATTCGACAAAGCCTGATCCTGTATCGGGAAGGATCTTGAGGAGACGGATCTCCTGATCGGTTTTACTGAGGCTCTTGTAAGTAACTTTGGAAATGAAGTCGCTGTTCTCGGGGGTGCAGAATATATCGTGCCCAGGAGGCTTGCTCGCTACGTCGTTGGGCGATACAACTGGGTCGCTCATTGCTGGAAGGTATGGCAGCTACACGCTGAAACAAACATGGAACGTCAAACAATTTTTTTAAAAAGAAGATTTGATGAAGCGTGGATAACATTTGTAGTATAGAGAGAGTAGAAGAGGTGATTGGGAAAGAACGCCCTGTGAGGCGATGCAGCGTTGCCTAACATTTTGTGATTGGCCCTGTTATCCCTTGTGGTTCGCAACTGCCTTGCCAGTCGCAACACTGACAACTGCAACTTCATTTGCGAGAGCCTGATTAACTCGACTTTGGTCCGTCGAACATTCTTTTCTTGGCTTGCAAGAAAAGGTTTAAGAATGCTTACGGCATATGCATCCAATTTGAGTCCCGATGCATCTTGGCCGACATGAGATGATCCGAAGAGGATAACCGGCCAATAAAAGTTGAGCACATTCACTTCAACTCAACATATACAAGGGATAATTAGTTCAGTCAATCTGGGGGCTTGAACGTGACATCGCTACGATGAAGTATGCTAGCGGCGAGTCCGAGAAAGCAACATAGCTGAGCGGCACAGCTCCCTTGGCGCGTTGGTTCTTATGTCATAGTTTTATGTTCTGAGGGAGTCGCTGCAGGCTGCAAGGCAGATTTCCTGAGAACAGGCACAGGACCAATCATTGCATTGGGAATTTCCGTCGATATAGGGGTTTGCATGGAAAGTCGAAGAATAGATTCGAACTGACAGTTCTTTGTAGTTTTGCATATATCTAGTCAAGATAATAGCGATATTTTATTCGTGGCAGGCCCTTTTACTCTAGCAATCATGAGCCTGGGTAATTGCGGCTGCTTGCTTGGCCAACATTATGCTATATTTGAAGACACTGATAAAATTAGGAATCTTGAAGATGCGAGACGGAAATTGAAGCGAAACGGTCGTCATAGAGGAGTGAATGATTTCCTTGAGACTCTCGATCCTTTCCCCAAGAGCTTTAGAACAATACATGGCATAGCAGGTAACCGACTCCTCGAATTGAAGAGTGCTCGTCATCAAGATGGTCTAGTCGAGATGGCTCATGCATATCTTTGTGTATTCGAGAATGGGTATCGGTATTGGCCACAGGGTTCAAACGATGGCACCTTGGAGTACCCACGAGATGAGATTGAGTGAATATTCCTTCGCAAACTGCGGATAATACTAATGAGGTGTTTAGGCTCTATTACAATATCATATGTCGCTTCATCAGGAAGAATACATTGGACAGCGGTAAAAGGTTGCGTTGCAAACGAGCACGAGATAGGGAAGGGTCCGGACCACCTCGACAACGACAACGACCGAGACAATCGACCGAGACTGAGAGCCCAACATCTCCATATAGCGATTTATACGACTCGTGGGTACCTTCTCAAGTACGAGTTTGCTACAGAAGCTGACCTATCTAGGAGTTCCAGCGAGAGCCCAATGCCTCTACATGCTGAAGTCGAAGAATCGTGGGTATCCTGATGAGTACGTTCTGTTACAGGAGCTCATATATCTAGGGATGCAAGTGAGAGGGAACCTCCACCTCCATCGTTACCAGACAACTATGTTCCGCCACAACGCGAAGCAAGGTCGGCCGACATCGGGCGTACCGACAGTCCCGATGAGCTGACCCAAGATGTGAGGTCCACGACGAATCTGGAACACTTGCTAATACTTGCTTAGCATTATGAGGAACAGCCAGCGGTGCCGCAACAGCGACAACTGAACAGAATACAGGACGAAGACGGCAGTCTCAGAGGGATTAGCTTTGGTCAACCACCAAGTCCGCCTATGAATTTGCATGCGCGCACTATCTCAATAGGGACACAGACAGTAGACGAAGAGAGACGGCGGAGAGATGCCAATGCGCCTCCGCCATCGTCATATACCAGCTCCCAGCAAACTCGCCATCCGCTTCAAGATAACCACGATAACAGGGCTAATGGTGTTGAAGATGCGCCAACTCCATCTTCCGTTCAAGAGATACCAAGACCTTTCAATCCTCCACAAGCAACCAAGATTAACCTGGTCTTTAGCTACGACGTATTCCCCGGCCGAAACGTACCATTCCGCCCAGCCGGTGATATCTTCACGTACTCTTTACACAATTTCCTTTATCAAGTCAATTGGCAAAGTGCGCCCGACGTGCTTCTTATTTGTCTGGAAGCTCCTGGCCGGACTCATATGGACTTGGTGTTCAAGAATGATGAAGATCATTTTGGCCTTGTGATGCGCAGATACAAGCAGATCGCTCTGGGATTAATGGCTGATTATAAGCTATTGGAAATGAATGCTGTCATTGACATTACTTTTGAGCCGGTTGTTAAAGGACATACGCATAATATGTTGCTTGATGCTTGGTATAGGGCTGGAACAACGGTTTAGACGGTGGCGTTTAGCAAGGGATTTGATCATGATATAGATTATAGACATAGACCATATAGGCATTGCTTTCCGTATCTTGTTGCTCTCGTCTGTGCAACATGATGTACCGAGGACATTCCTTCGCTGCCTGGATGTAAACGACCCTCGCATACCTTCTTTTGCAAGTACCCAGCGAAAGCCCAAGACAGCATCTGCAATGGTATCACAGTGCTTGAACAGACGGCAATGCAGCCAGTAAGGTAGAACATTCTACCATAACGCATCCACTTCCAAAGTAAGAGACCAGTCTTGAATGAGCGACACCAGTAATCGCACCTTTCTATTGCTTCTTTTGTGTACAGTCCATAACTTGCTATACAATGGTATCCATCCCAATTACATCATGTATTCATACACTCTTCCCAACAATATGTACCTCTTTATTCCTTCTGCTCAGGCTCACCCTCAATGATAACCTTCTTCTCATCAAAAAGCTTCGCCAAATCACCATTCTGATGCATAGACACCAAAATATCCGTACCGCCAATAAAGTCCTTCTCAACATACAGCTGAGGAATCGTAGGCCAGTCAGAGTACTCCTTGATACCCTCGCGCAGCTCGGGGTCCTCGAGGACGTTGAACGCGGCGAACTTGTCGGGGTTGACGCCCTGCAGACCGAGGATCTGGATGGCGGCGCGCGAAAAGCCGCACTGGGGTGTCTCGGGGGTTCCCTTCATAAAGAGCACGACGGGCGCGGAGGATACGGCTTTGTCGATTGCGGAGCGGGTTTGGTCGGAGAGGAGACGGGCTTGGAAGGGTGTTAGAGTGATGGGAGCGCGGAAGGCTGTGCGGGCGGCCATGGGCCGGGCGGCTCGAAGGGACTGCACACAATATTAGCATTGTTTGAAGGGAGCGGAGGTCGATCGGGTGTTGCATACCGAGGCTACTGTTCGCGCAAACATTTTGAGAGTTGTGATGGGGGGAATGTGGTAGAGAGAAGATGCGCTGTTGGATGGTAGAAGTTTTGGTCGGGATTAGTGAGTGATGTCAAGGATGTTCCGATGCCGATCCCCGGAATTCAGAGTGGCGCTGAGACCAGCTGTGGCCAATTAGCGATGAGGTAATGGTGGCTTATCAATCGGTGAACATTGTGCTTCGAGAAGACATTGTGATGTGTAAATGATATAATTGTACACGTAAGTTTCTAGTTTCTATTTCTTGAAATACCTTTTTGTTATTGTTGCAGAGAGTATGTCGTGTTGGTACGCTGGGAAGTCTGCAGAGCACATCATTCTCGAAGTCAAGGGTAGGTTCCGCATTGCCGGATTACTGTTGACAGGAGGTTGTCAGGGTTGTCGGCTAGAATATTCTAGCGCATGATCTCCTAATCGCAGGATGTTATTCATCTCAGGCAATTGGAGAAACAATAAGCATTCGGCAGTTCGGCTCAAGCCTCTTTGCTTCTACTTAAAGCTCGTGATACTGTCAAAACATGATATGACGCGGGGTGATGAGATAGCGGGGTCAATTTTACAAAGCCTCAAAAGCTCCTCACTTCTCCGTCAGAACCTTTAGCTTGTCATGAGTCTTGTCTTAAACAATCATTAATTGCATAAAACATCTCCATCAACAGTGAAGATTCCCTTCAGCTGCGGCGATCAGTTCAACGTCACTCCACCCAGCTGCAGCAGCCCTATCAAATCTCACCCACCCGCTGACAAAACATCTTATCTCACACTTACACTCACCATGCTTCACACAATCCAACACGGGCACGAAGCCCATCACGACCAGAACATGCGCAACTCAACAGAAGCACTCGAACTCGCCAGGAACGATGGCAAGCGCCACATCCTTCTAGCAGCCTCAGGTTCCGTTGCGACAATAAAGCTCGTCCAGATAATAAACGGTCTCAAACATCTAGAAAACATCTCCATCCGTCTCATCCTTACTCAATCCGCATCAGAGTTTCTATCGGGCCAAAGTCTTGAGCAACCTACCGTGGAGCAAGTCTCTCGTCTACCACATGTCGATGCTATTTACACAGATGCCCACGAGTGGGCTCAACCCTGGAAACGCAATGCGCCTATCCTGCATATCGAACTACGACGCTGGGCAGATGTATTAGTCATCGCGCCGTTGAGTGCGAATACCATGGCAAAGATTGTAAACGGCATGTGCGATAACCTTTTAACGTCTGTCGTTCGAGCGTGGGATACTACAGGTACTGTGGACGGCGTGAAGAAGAAGATCTTGGTAGCGCCTGCTATGAACACGGCTATGTTTACGCATCCTATTACTGCGACACAGCTCAAGGTGTTGGATAAGGATTGGGGAGGGGAGAGTGGTTGGTTTGAGGTTTTGCAGCCGATTGCGAAGGGTTTGGCTTGTGGGGATGTCGGGAATGGGGCTATGGTTACGTGGGAGAGGATTGTGGAGGAGATTGAGAAGAAGATCACAAATTGAGGACAAAGACATCTCGGAGGCATACTTGGAGGATGTTTGTGAGATGAGATGGCGATGCTTAAGGCGTTGATGGTTGGGAACAAAATGGACGGTGGACATGGGGAAGGAGCGACATTGCAGATTGGAAGGACTTGATACCACATCAGAGGACGAACAATAAAAATGACACAAATTGAGATTGAATGAGGCACCTGCTATCAGGTTTCAGTTGTGGTGTTGCTGAAAAATAGGGAAGGCGGTTGTGGTGTCTTCTTCCTGCCTTCCACAACAGACCCGAATCGCTCCTTCCTCATCAGCTCCTGCTTCAACCCAGCGACCAGCAAAATCCCTTCCGACCACCCACCTCTTCCCTCTCCAATCCATACTCCTTCACAACACCACAATCCCTGTTGCAAACCGCCGCCATGGCCAGAGCTGTTGTTACTTCCGATGACAGCGCCAAAGGCGACTACCCCTCAACCCTTCGAGCCCGCCTTCGCGATGATACCCCAGCGACGAGCCTCTCTGACAAGCCCATCCCACACAAGAACAACATCTACCAACGAGTCCACGCCTCGTTGGGAATCCGCTTGGATGAGCCCAAGGGTGACTGCCCCTCAAGCCTTCGAGCCCGCCTCCGCGACGATACTCCAGCGATAAGCCCATCCGACAAGCCCATCCCCCACAAAGACAGCATCTACCAACAGGTCCATGCCTCACTGGGAACCTACCTAGCTGTTCCCAAGACCACCAAGAAGGTCATCCAGAAGCCAGAGAAACATGATCCCGCTGCCCAGCTTCAAGGTGAGTCGCACACACACCCAGCAGGCCTGTCTAACGCTTTGAAGATCGATACGCCCGCATGGGATTGAACTTCCACACTACTGCGATCGAACGTTTCCTGGAAGCAAACCGTCAAGTGGGAATCAAGCGCGAGGAGTACGCCAATACAACCAAGAAAACACTGCGGCGAAACACACGCCTCTACGATAACATCCAATATCCCCTCTCAGCAACGATTCTCACTTCAGCAGACGGCCACCGGGGCAGTTTCGCCGTTCGTATCGCCCGTCTCAGGCAAGATATCGCTGCCGCCAAGGAAGAAATCACCCGACTCAACGACGAAGCAAACGAGTGTCGTCGCATCGAAGCGGAAGCGTGGAAGGAGTTCAACAACAGTTTTCAAGTCGGTCGAACGGCGAGCGGTGTTGACAAGGAAGCTAAGGCGGCTGCTGAGGAGTTCAAGGAGGAAGCTCGAGCTATCGTGAGGGACAAGTATCGTCTGTTGGAGGAGATTGACGCGGTATGTTGGAGCTTGATTTTTCGTCTGAAAGGTGCTGACTGTTGCAGGACTTCAAAGGTAAGATCCAGGTGGAGACTCAGCGAATGATGAAGGACATTCTTGATGGTATTTGAGGGGCATCTGTAGATTTTTGAAGATTTTGGAGGATGTCAGAAGACATACACACGATTAATCATGTAGATATCACTGGACTTGAAATGATCGTCTAATTCGTATCTCATTAACTATCTGCATCTGTCTGTCTTTGTCTCTTGTATCTTTTAAGAACCAACCGGTCTTTTTTATGTATTTCCCGCTAAACGCCATCCCATAAACAGATTTTGTTGCACAATTACTGTGTCTTCTCGGGGATGACAATACCCCAGGGGTGCTCGGTGCGACCGTACATGATATCGCCCAACCAGCCCTTGAGCTTGCCGGTAACCTCACCGGCCTCGCCCTCGGCGCCCATGGGGATGTTGATGTCCTTTCCACGGTGGTGGATCTGAGAAATAGGGCAGATAAAGTACTGAACCTGTTAGTATAGTGTCTTTTAGAAGAGAGTGGTAGTAAACTTACGGCAGTGCCAGCAGCGAAAGACTCCATCAGTCGTCCCTCAGCATCAGCCTCCATGACCTCAGCGATAGTATACTTTCGCTCCGTAATCTCATACTCCTCACCAAGGCGCTCTCTAGCCATCTCAAGACAACTTCGGCGCGTAACACCATCCAGAATAAGCTTATCGTCAAGAGGAGCAGTGATGATCTCCTTCTTTCCATCCTTGCGCTTCCACACGACGAAGAAGTTACTAGCGCCAGCCTCGGTACACTCACCCTGAGCACCGTACAGCCAGAGAATCTGGTGGAAACCACGGGTTCGCGCATCTGCGGTAGCGAGCAGGGAGGGTCCGTAGTTGGCGCCCACTTTGGCGTAGCCGAAGCCGCCGACCCAGGCGCGGACCATGTCGTCGGGGGATGTGTGCAGACGCATGCCGCCGGGAGGAGCGTCCATGCGGGGCATGAAGGTTACGATGATGTAAAGAAGGGCCTCCTTGGGTGCTTGGACGCCGAGTTGAGGTGCGGTACCGATGACTGTGGGACGGATGTACAGGAAGCTTCCTGCGCGATCAGCGGGGAGCCACTTTTGTCCATCAACAGACAGCAGTGCAATCATGAGCTTCTCAATCTCAGCAGGCTCAAAACCGGGCAGAGAAATACGAGTAGCGGACATTCGGAGTCTAGCAGCGTTACGATCAGGTCTGAAGATGCGCAACTTGCCATCATAACCTCTATAACACTTCAATCCCTCAAAGCACTCCGTCGCATAGTGCAAAACGGAAGCGGTGGGCATGAGACTCAGAGGACCGTAGGGCTTGAGTTCAGGTGTTTGCCAACCGGTGGAAGCCTTCCAGGATGCGAGGACCATGTGGTCTGTGGCGATGGTCTCGTCGCCTGCATGGGCGGTTGATTCATCGGGGACGGAGCGGGGGGATTGGGTGTATGTGTATGTGAGCTTTGAAGCGTCGAGGGGAGCTTGGGTTGTGGGAGGGCCGGAGATTGTAGGTTGGGAGAGTTCTTTCTTGTGGATTGCTGCGGCTGTCAGGTTGAGATCCTGAGTTTCGACTGCGGAGGGAGCCATGGTGAAGGTGTATCGTATCAATGGACTGTAACTGAAGACTGGTAGTAGAAGTGAAGAAGAAGTCTAGGTAGGTAACGATTGGTCTAGACAAGATGGTTCTAGAAAGGAGTAAGAAGAAACAGAGTTAGAAGAGAGGGACAAGTTTATATAAGAAGACAACTCAAAGAGGTACCTACTAAGAATGACTGTTTGCTTCCACGTTCCGCGCGGGTCACGAGCAGTAGAAAAAAAAGGTCCGTCCCCGCCGACGATAAACCCCGGATAGACCGTCTCTGCCCGCGCCGCTCGGCTCCGGTTCGTGAATCCACTTTGTTAAAAAGATACAGAAATGCCTGGTCATGCGTGTATGCAGATAATAGGTACCACACCAACTTGATTGGGGAGGTGGTCAATGTGTCACACTGGGAAAAAAGAGGGAGAGATCCAGTTGTTTGAGTTTCCACTTTGGAGGTTTCTGGAGGGGTTCTGGAGATATCGAAGATTCTATGCAAGGTTTAACCTGAGAGCAGAGGTTGTTGTTATGACGATTGAGGAAGGTATTTTGTTCAATTAATGGATTGCTTCACCCATTGACAGTACAGTGTGTTACCTCACCCGGACCGGAGTTTGCGTCTTATCGAGATCGCTTACACGCTGCATGGCTAGCTCCAAGTTTTGTTTCAATCACCTGGTCTTGTACCTGTCTGTGTACTACGCCCTGTATGACTCTACTGACTGTAGTGTAACAGTGTATCCTCCGAGTGCGGAATAATAGACTCTACTTAATAGCCTTTCTCCACCGAAAGGGCGCGATAATTAAGGGCGTAACAAACAATTGGCGACAATCATATCTCTCTTATCAACAATTCTGCAGCAATCATCATGACAGGTTACATGCAAGAATAGTCATGTGCCGATAAAAATCCCTGTCTATCAATTCTGACACAGAAAAACTTGATTACACGCGTCTTCTTTTTATCGATTTTTTTTTTCTCTTATGTATAGCGGAATTGAGGTGACCAGGTCCGTGGGTAGCCGTCAATTGCCTTGTGGTCGGGTCGTCATGAGGTCATGCCGCTCCAATTGGATGGGACAATTGAGGAAGGAGATAGATTTGACAAGGTTGCATTGCATTGTATTGGTTCGGGAATTTTGTATCTTTTTGTTGAGGTGTCATGATACAAGTGCGGTATTGGCATGGTTCTGGTCATGATCAAGTGATTACTTTTAATTCCTGGCCTGTTGAAAGACCATACAGACCGCAAGTCCCCCCCTCCGCCACATTAATTACAGGTACTGCACCACACCCCAGGGTCAGGTAGTCTATCATGCCCTCTCAGCCTCCTTCTGTCTCTGCTCCTCCTCCAAAATCTCCCTCTCGCGCGCCGCTGCTTCAACACCCGCCTTTACGCCCTTGGCCCGTTGACGCGCCTCGTACATATCACGACTCTTCATAATGCGCTGCACGATTTCTCCAGCGTTGACATGCGAAAATGCGTGCGTGCCGACTTCGCGCATAATACCCATTGCCTTGGGCGCTGTGTAGGGATCGTAGGTCAACGGCATGAAGGATGTAGGACCGTGGTATACGGCGTCTGGAAGACCGCGGGGGAGGGTGGTTAGGTAGGTCTTTGTAGGAGCGAATGGAGCGCCGAAGACAACTGCGTTGATGTACTGCATCTTGTCAGCTTTGGTAGAGTCTCAGGGAGTGGGGGGTTTACCTTGCATTGGAGCACGCAGAGACCGCGCTCGAAAATGTTCATGATGGGATAGTTGATTCCCTTCCACTGGTTGATCACCCAATCTTCATGAACACCCACAACCACATACGCAGGGGGATAATCTTCACCCTTGCCCAGTCGCTCATTGACAGCCTGCTCATCAAACCAGCCATCCTTTCGCGCAAGCTCTTCCTCGGCAAGAAGAACCTGACGCAAAAACTCAATGTGACCGCTTGAAAAAAGATCATATCCTCCATCTACGTACACAACACGCTGTCCAGGCTTCGGGCCAGGTCCCTCGATAAGCTGTCGAAAGCTACCCCTCTCATCATCAGCGTCCTCCGACTTGGCCTCTTGCGACGCAGTCCAGAAGAATACTTCAGCACCGGGTGCTTTTCCTGAAGCATCAGTAGCGTAAAGCTTCATGCGCTCGAGCATAGCTTCACCCTCTGCCTTGCGCTCTTCTGGAGTTCCATGACCTTCTTCACCCGCGAGCTTCTTCTCGAGGGATTTGATAAAGTGGGTTTTTGTGCAGAGAAGCATGCGGCCTACAAGATCTGTAGTGGAAATTCCGGGGGAGCGCTTTACGACTTTGAAGCGGCCTGCTTCTTTTACGAAGCGGTAGCAGTCGTTTCCGTCGGAGTCAGAAGTGATGTCGTCGCCGTGGACGACGTATTTGCAGCCGTAGTGGGTGATGTAGGGGAGGGAGGTGACGTAGGGTGCGTGGCCGACTGAGCGAGTCACCCAGCGACAAGCGTCAGTAGCAGCGAGTCTATAAGTTTGTCAGTGTGTAAAAATGTCGCCTGAGTGTTTGAATTACCGCTCTGGGAGGGTCATGACTGTAGGGCCCTTGTTGGCGAGGATAGCTTCATCTGAGTGAACACCTGCGTAGAGCTCATTTCCTAATTGGCGAGCTTGAACGATGGCGCCAGCGTGGCCTGAAGAGTCAGTTAGTATCTGGTGAGCTTGAAATGAGAGAGAGATGAGACTTACCGTGATGGAAAAAGTCAAAGCAGCCATCTACCCAGATTCTTCCCTCGTACAGCTCAGTCGCAGGTTCACCCTCAAGATGAAGCTCATCTGGATCAACCGAGGGGTTAGTGGGGTCAGAAGACATGGTGGCGAGATGAAGTCTCTGAGCAAGAAAATAACAAGAGTGAGTTAAAGGGTATAAAACAACAATAAGCTCAAATGTAGAAATGCGAAAATGAAGTAGAAAGTCAAGAACGATGAATGATGAATGGCGATGTCTCTTCCAAGATTAGGGGTCTTTTGAGATGAATTCAGGTACAATACGTAACTCAACTGAGCTGTTGGGGACTAACAATTTTAGAGTCATCTGATTGGTCAGTTTGGGGTGCGAGGTTCTGGACTTTAATGAGCTCGGGAGCTCGGCAAGCTAGTGACATCTAATGCTGTACCTATTTCCGTAATCTCGTATGGATTTAGTGAAGGATTTAATGAGGATCTAATTGTTGAGGTTCATGGGTCTACGTAGGTAGCATAAAGGAAGGGTTGTGGGATACAGCCCGTGTTTGCACAATCACATGTGAAGCCCCACTAGTACAGAGTACCGTAGTATGGCAATCTCATTTTATCCATGCTGTTCAACAAAAACACCAGCCTCTTAACAAAGGGGTAATACAGAGTACAATCACAGCACAAGAAACGAATAGGATTCTTCACTGAAGAGTTTGTCTGTTTATTGTCCTTCTAGAATAAATGATGCATACAAAAGGTGTCACTCGTGCTCACATTGAATGCGCCACAACACGGATAAAGTGAGACTACAGATACGCTGTGTGGCATGAGATGGCGCGCTATTGGCAGAAGTGCGCGCCATGTTGTTGGTTCATCGTTTGACAGATGACGATGAGGCTCTTTGATGCAGGAACAATCCTTTAGAGTCAATCTTTAATTACCGTGACAGTTTGTCAGTAGATAACCACCATCAAGATTTACCACGTTGCGGTGTATCAATCCACCAAAGACCAGTCCCTTTCGCGCCCACGTGCTTCTCATCCTTATCTCCATCTCAATTCCCAGCTACAGCTATCCTCCATCTAGTTCTACCACCGAACTCCCAAGAATTAAACAACCCCCAAACCCTGTTTGTCCCCACCGACTCTTCCTCCACGTTTCCGATCAATTGGCTCCGATCTTTACCTTGTTCGCTCCAAGACCCTCGGGCCAAGATACCCCCAAATGGGTGCAAGTTCGTGGGGTAAAGTGCACGATGATACCCTGCAGGCGACACAAAGCGGTATATAAGAGCCTTCAATTGCTCTTCGTCGACAGATGATTAGACTCAAGCTTCACTTGACTTGACATCATGAAGTTTACTACCGTCTCTACCCTCCTCGCCCTCGCGCCATCAGCCCTTGCGGATTGGCATTTTGCTAAGGGTAAGGAAATCAGGTATACTTCTGTGGAGGGCTTCTTTAAGCAAGATGATCCTGCTACTGAGCCTAGTACTTTTGACTACGTGCGTTCTCCCCTCCCACCACAAGTCACCCTCAACTTGCCTCGGCGCACCGCTAACGACAACAGGTCGACTGGAACTTCGGTCTTCTAAACCGCACATACCCCACAGACCCCAAGAACCCCCGCAAAGGCTACAAAACACAATGGGAGCGCTTCGAGCAATACGTCAAGCATCTCAACCGCAATGCTTCCCGCGATAAGACGCGGTACAAGGTTCTTGTCATGGGACGACATGGTGAGGGGTGGCACAATGCTGCTGAGTCTTACTATGGAAAGGCAGCTTGGAACGTGAGTTACTTCCTTGTTTGATGAGATTGGATGTGGTGCTAATATGTGTAGTGTTACTGGGGCGTTCAATCTGGTAACGCAACTGCGACGTGGGAAGATCCCCTCCTCACACCCGCTGGATTAGCGGAGTGTTATAAAGCGAATGCGTACTTCAAGACGCGCTATGAATCAGAGGGCATGCCTTTCTTTGAGAGTTACTACGCCTCCCCTCTCGCTCGCTGCATGCAGACAGCACACTACACCTTCGACGGTATCAAGCTCCCCAAGAACAAGCCCTTCGTACCTGTTGTCAAGGAACTTCTCCGCGAAGGAATCTCCATCCGAACATGCGACCACAGAAGCAACAAGACTTATATCGAAAGTTTCACACCCAAGGTCAAATTCGAGAAGGGATTCGCGTTTGAGGATCCGTTTTGGACGGGTGTGAAGGGTGAGACGGGCGAACATCAACTTGAGCGCAGCAAAGAAGTTCTCGATGATATTTTCACCAGCGATAACAATGTTTGGCTGAGCATCAGCAGTCACTCTGGAGAGATTACAAAGTTGCTCGAGGCGCTGAACCATCGACCTTTCAGACTTGCTACAGGCCAGATCATTCCTGTTCTTGTTCGCGCGGACGTTGTGCAGGAGGAGCCTACTTCTACGTTTGTTTCTTTCACTGCCGAGGCTACGTGTAATGCGCCGCCTGTAACCAGTGTTTCGCCTGGTGGTTGTGTTTGCTCCAGTTCTACTACGTTGGCTACTGCACCTGCGACGGCGACATGATTGAAGAAAGGAAATTGATCATGTTGTGATGACTAGACTAGTACATAGGAAATTCATGCAGTGATAACTAGTACATAGAAGATACATATCGCTTGACTAGACAAAGATAAAGGAAATATGATAGCATGCGTCCATCCTCGCGGGTTGTTGCCAATCTTGCCGCTTATATCATTTAAACAACAGCGCCACTTGCACACTTCGCTCCATCACCGTTCAGGTTCAAGATAGCGCCTCCCTTAATAGGTTCAGGATTAGCCGCGCTGGCCAAGTCGAACCTCCAGGTCTGACCCAGTAAGTTCTCCTGCGCAAACAGCACACCGTTCGGTGCAGCGACAGTAGCACCCCAGAGCAAGTTCAGCGCTGTGAGGAGAAGGCCGGGGTAAGATCTGTAGTTCTCCCATTTTTGCGTAGCAGTCGACCATCGGACGATGTTTGTTCGCAAAAGACCATTCTCAATCACCGACGCTTGTACAGAGTAGAGAAAGTTGCCGCCGCCGGGGACATAACTCCAATCACCGACACCACTGAGAAGATTTGTGGCGGATCTGCCCGAGTTGAGAACAGATCCAAATGTCGATGATCCCTTCCTGAGATCGATGGCCCACCAGTTAGCTCCACCTTCTGAAACCCACAGACGATTGTTGTTATCAACGTCGCCCATGGAGATTGTTTGTGTTTTCAGAATGAGTGGTAACAGCTCCCAATTGCCGTTACTAGCAATGCGAATAAGCTGTGACTGTGGACATCCCAACAAACCACACAGGACATTGACAAGTAGACCCTGTGTGGCGAAGCCGTATAGGTAGCCGTCAGAAGGGTTGAAGCCGATACCGTTGATAGCGTTACCAGGACCGATGCCGGTGGCAATAATCTCTCGGTCGCCGGTGACAAGGTTGACCTTTGTGAGACTGGGGGCCAACAAGCTTGAGACGATATATCCGAAGCCATCGCAGTTGAAAGTTGGCATGCCGACGGGTGATGGGCGGGTGGATGTTGATGAGCTGCTTGATGTGGTTGTTGGGGGTACGACGACGGCGGGGGCAGAAGTACTTGTTGACACTGCTGCTGCGGCGCTGGTTGAAGAAGATGTTGATGGAACCACAACAGCACTACTTGAAGTCGACGACGCAGCAGGAGCAGCTGCGCTACTGGATGTAGACGTCGCCGCTGGAGGAGCCACCGAGCTAGAAGAGCTGACCGTAGTAACAGGAGTCTCCAAGCTCACCGACACCATCGAAGCAGAAGAAGGCGTAGCGACAAGCGTCTGAACAATAACAGTTCCCGGTTCTCCACTAGCCGTAGGCGGTACATAGAGTGTAGTCTCAGCCGTAGCCGTAGCTGCAGCCGCTACAAAGATTGTTGTGTTGGTTGTGGGAATGATCGGTGCGGGTGCAATTGAAGCGGATGTAGTTGGACCAGTCGTTGGGGCAAGAGTCTGCACGATAACAGTGCCTGGCTCTCCACTCGCAGTAGGTGGTACGTAGAGGGTGGTGCCAGCTGTAGCCGTACTTGGAGCTGCTACAAAGATCGTAGTATTGGTTGTAGGGACGATCGGTGCTGATGTAGTTGCAGCTGGTGCAGCGGTAGTTGGAACAGCTGTTGGTGTTTGGATGAGGACTGTTCCAGGCTCACCTGGTGCAGTGGGAGGAATGTAGATTGTTTCTGTGACTGAAGCTGGGCCTCCGACTGTACGAGTGATGTTCTGTACTGGCGACGCGGATGTTGGTTCGAGTGTTGTTGTTGGGGTTTGGATTATGATTGTTCCTGGTTCGTTGGACGACAAGGGAGGAACATAGACTGTTGTGGTGATACCTGCTGGACCGCCTACCGTTATTGTAACGTTCGCGATCACGGATGCTGATGTAGTTGCAGGAGCTCCAGTTGTAGGCGTTTGAATGACCACTGTACCGACTCTATCGGGATCGTCTGTTGCAGGTGGGTAGTAGATAGTCGTCTCAGCTGTACCTGGACCACCACTGTAGAGGGTCGTATTCCTGCCAACTGGCTCTTCCGTGGCGCTGGCTGAAGCTGTTGGTGTCTGTATGATAACCTCACCGGGCTCACCGGAAGCTGTGGGAGGAATGTAGATAGTCGTTGTAACTGAGGCAGGTCCTCCAACAGTACGAGTAACATTATATGGCTCGAAACCAGAAGTAGGAGTCTCAATGACCACAGTACCTTGGGCACTTGTTGCGTCAGAAGCGGGAGGGTAGTAGATTGTTTGGGTGGTAGACCCAGTATAACCACTGTAGACGGTGGTGTTGGGGAATCGCACGATCACAACTGGATCTCCGCTGATGGTAGCAGTGGTAGTGTCGATTGGCGAGGCAGCAGGGGTCTCGATGATAACTGTTCCAAGATCTCCAGGCTCACCAGGAGCCAAGGTAGTCGTTCGTTCAGCGGTAACGGACCCGCCGCTGTAGATGGTGGTGTATTCGATCTCATCATCATCCGTAGCAGTGGGCGTTTCAATGATGACTGTGCCGAGATCACCAGGAGCACCGGGTGCAAGAGTGGTAGTTCTTGAAGCAGTGACATCTGCACCGCTGAAGATAGTAGTGTACTCAATCTCGTCGTCTGTGTCCGTAACGGCTGGTCCATCATCAGCACCAGTCGGCGTTTCAATGATGACTGTGCCCAAATCACCCGGCTGGCCAGGTGCCAAAGTAGTTGTTCGGGAGGCGGTTACTGGGCCTCCACTGAAAATGGTGGTGTACTCGACCTCATCATCAGTTTCTGTAGCAGTGGGATCCTCTCGATCATCAGCACCTGTTGGGGTTTCGATGATAACCGTACCAAGACCACCTTCGGTACCCGGGGCCAGTGTTCTGGTTGTAGACGCTGTAACTGGACCACCACTGAAGATCGTAGTATACTCGATCTCATCATCAGAAGCACCGGTGGGCGTCTCAATAATAACAGTACCGAGACCTCCTTCAGTACCTGGAGGCAGAGTCCTAGTTGTGGAAGCTGTAACTGGGCCTCCACTAAAGATAGTGGTGTATTCAATCTCATCGTCGTCATCGCCAGCACCAACAGTCGGTGTTTCAATGATCACAGTACCAAGACCGCCTTCCGTACCCGGAGCCAATGTTCTGGTTCTTGAAGCTGTTACCGGTCCTCCACTGAATATTGTGGTGTATTCGATCTCGTCGTCGTCATTAGGAGCACCAGTTGGCGTTTCAATAATCACAGTACCAACATCCCCTGAAGAGCCTGGAGCAAGTGTGATTGTTCGAGAAGCGGTTCCAGGTCCTCCACTAAAGACCGTAGTGTACTCAATATCCTCATCGACAGGTGCTGTTGGTGTCTCGATTCTAACAGTGCCAAGTCCTCCCGACGAAGCGGGAGCGATGGTGGTAGTTCGAGGAACATTGGCAGGACCACCAACAAATACAGTGGTGTATTGATCCTCATCGGCAGATCCAGTTGGCGTTTCAATGATAACGGTACCCAAGTCTCCAGGGGAGCCAGGTTGAAGGGTTCTTGTGCGGGTAGCTGTTGCTGAACCACCACTGAAGATAGTAGTGTACTCAACGTCGCTATCACCAGTGGGTGTCTCAATAACGACTGTGCCGAGGTCTCCTGGTGAGCCGGGCTGAAGGGTTCTTGTGACACTAGCAGTGACAGGACCGCCGCTGAAGATAGTGGTATATTCAACCTCATCGGTGTCATCAGTAGCTGTGGTAGGTCCATCGTTATCGGTTGCTGTTGCCTTATCGTCATCAGAGTCTGTAGGCGTCTCGATAACAACAGTGCCGAGATCACCAGGTGATCCGGGTTGAATGGTCCTTGTGCGACTGGCAGTAACGGGACCACCACTGAAGACTGTCGTATACTCAATCTCATCTGTAGCAGTAGCTGAGTCCTCATCGTCGGTCCCTGTAGGGGTCTCAACGATGACTGTGCCAAGTTCGTCAGGAGAGTCAGGCTGCAAAGTAACTGTGCGTGTAGCAGTACCAGACCACCCTCTGGTAGTGGTCGTGTACTCAATATCTGCGCCATCTGTAGCGGTCGCGGATGGCTCATCATCGTCATTGTCGATTCCGGTAGGAGTCTCGACTATAACTGTGCCAAACTCGTCGGGAGAGTCAGGCTGCAGCGTGACTGTACGTGTGGCAGTACCAGACCACCCTCTGGTAGTGGTAGTATACTCAATCTCGTCCACATCATCTGTAACAGTAGCAGTAGCGGATGCCTCCTCCTCGTCGCCACCGGTGCCGGTAGGCGTCTCAATAATAACTGTACCAAGCTCGTCAGGAGAATCGGGTTGCAGCGTAATCGTTCGTGTTGCAGTACCAGACCAGCCTCTGGAAGTAGTAGTGTACTCGATTTGACCGGCATCATCCGTGACGGTAGCCGAGGTCTCATCGTCGCCGTCATCAGCTCCCGTAGGGGTCTCGATGATGACAGTACCAAGCTCGTCGGGATCATCAGGTTGTAATGTGATTGTGCGCGTAGCAGTTCCAGATCCGCCTCTGGTACTAGTGGTATACTCAATCTCATCATCGTCAGAAGGCGCTGTTGGGGTAACAACGATCTTAGTGCCGAGTTCATCAGGGGAGTCGGGTTGCTGTGTAATGGTGCGAGTGGCAGTTCCAGGGCCACCGCTGAAGACAGTAGTGTACTGAGTCTCGTCATCGTCGCCATCACCGGCAGACCCTGTTGGGGTAACAACGATCTTGGTGCCAAGTTCACCGGGGGAGTCAGGCTCTTGCGTGATTGTGCGAGTGGCCGTTCCTGATCCACCACTAGTAATAGTAGTGTACTCAACCTCGTCAGCATCGTCTGTCGCAGTCGCTGAAGGATCAGTATCTGTTGCCGTCTCATTTTCATCTCCAGAAGAGACCGTGGGTGTTACAACAATAACTGTACCGACCTCATCGGGGTCGTCAGGTTGCTGCGTGATAGTGCGAGTGGCCGTGCCCGAACCACCACTAGTGATAGTAGTATACTCGATGTCATCAGCATCGTCAGTAGCGGTCACAGTCGTGTCGCCATCTGTGGCTCTCTCTTCATCTTCATCACCAGCAGAGCCCGTGGGCGTCTCAAAAATAACAGTTCCAAGATCATCAGGAGAATCGGGCTCCAGAGTGATAGTACGAGTAGCAGTTCCAGACCCCCCTCTGAAAGTGGTAGTATACTCGACACCATCATTAGCGGTTGGTGTCACGATAATGATAGTATCAAGCTCTCCAGAAACTGTAGCTGATACATATCTTGTCTGTGGAGCTGTGACAGAACCACCTGTGTAGACCGTCGTGTTGGGTCGACCTTGGGGAGTACCAATGACGCCTGTAGGTGTCTCGACAATGACTGTGCCAGGCTCACCGGATTCGCCAGGGAGGGTAATTGTAGTTGCAGCGGTCACGGGACCTCCCTGGGTAATGGTAGTAGCTATCTCCTCTTCATCGTCATCACCACCAGTAGCTGAAGGTTCTTCGTCGTCCGAGGACTCTGTTGGCGTCTGGATGAGGACGGTATCTGGAGCGCCTGACACGCCGGGAATAGTGATTGTTGTCGCGACAGAGACAGGGGCACCTGTTGTGATCGTGGTAGCCTCAACACCGGCACCTGAGGTAGTTGGTGTCTCGATGAAGACAGTATCTGGACCACCTGAAACTCCAGGAATGGTAGCAGTAGTAGCAGCAGTCACGGGGCCACCACGAATGATGGTGGTATACTGGACCTCCTCCTCGTCATCAGTTGCTGAGGCTTCAGGTGTCTCAACAACGACAACATCTGGCTGACCAGCTGTACCAGGGATAGTGATAGTCGTGGGTGCTGAGACAGGGCCACCTCTAGTAATAGTAGTAGCCTCAATCTCATCATCCTCAGAACCAGTTGGTGTCTCCACGTAAACTGTATCTGGCTGGCCTGATGCACCAGTGACGGTAATTGTAGTAGCTACTGCAGCAGGGCCACCTCTAGTGATAGTGGTAACTTGAGCTGTGCCAGTAGTTGGGGTTTCGACATAAACTGTATCAGGCTGACCTGATAAGCCTGTCACAGTAATTGTTGTTGCCACTGACGCTGGCCCACCTCGAGTGATGGTAGTGGCATCATCGGCCCCTGCAGCCGATCCAGTGGGAGTTTCGACGTAAACCGTATCTGGCTGACCTGATGCACCAGTGACTGTGATGGTTGTAGCCACGGTAGCAGGCCCGCCTCTGGTGATCGTAGTAACTTCATTCTCGTCACCAGTTTCCGAGGGTCCTGTAGTCGGGGTTTCGACATAGACTACATCTGGCTGGCCTGACACACCCGTAAAGGTAATTGTAGTTGCAACTGAGCCCGGTCCACCACGAGTAATCGTAGTAACACCGCCTGTATCAGCTGTCTCAGAAACTGCGTCGGTTGGAGTTACAACATACGCTGTACCGGGCTGGCCTGAATTTCCTTGAACCGTGACAGTTGTCGGGACTGAGGCGGTTCCACCACGGGTAATAGTGGTAGCCATAGATGTATTGATATCAGCTGTTCCTGTCGGGGTCTCGACATAGACAGTGTCCGGTTGACCCGATGCGCCTGGTATGGTGACTGTGGTCGCAACTGAGGCTGGGCCACTGCGGGTAATTGTGGTAGCCTCAACCTCATCACCAGTCTCAGAGGCCGCGCTCGTTGGGGTTACTACATAAGCTGTACCCGGTTGGCCTGAGCTGCCCTGAACAGTGACAGTCGTTGCAGCTGAGGCCGGTCCGCCACGGGTGATGGTGGTAGCAATAGATGTATCGATGTCAGTCTGCCCAGATGATGTCGGGGTCTCGACATAAACGGTATCTGGTTGACCAGAGGCGCCTGGAATAGTAATTGTGGTCGCAACTGATGCAGGGCCGCCACGGGTAATTGTGGTAGCTTCAGGCTCATCATCACCAGCATCTGACGCGGAAGCGGACTCTCTAGCTGATCCGGTAGGAGTCTCGACGTAGACAGTATCAGGTTGACCCGACACTCCTGTGACGGTAATAGTTGTTGCGACTGAAGCTGGTCCGCCTCTGGTGATCGTAGTGGCCTCGCCTTCATCTTCGTCATCATCAGTGCCAGAAGCCGAGACTGCAGCTGACCCAGTAGGGGTTTCGACATAAACAACATCGGGTTGACCAGATACGCCTGTGACGGTGATTGTTGTTGCGACCGAAGCCGATCCACCTCGAGTAATCGTGGTGACTTCAGCTTCGTCATCATCGTCATCAGAACCAGAAGCCGAGATGGCGGCTGATCCAGTTGGAGTCTCAACATAAACAGTATCAGGTTGACCTGAAACTCCTGTGACAGTGATTGTTGTTGCAATTGTAGCTGGGCCACCTCTAGTGATCGTAGTCACTTCAGCTTCATCGCCATCGTCATCGGTGATCGCAGCTGACCCAGTCGGTGTCTCCACGTAGACAGTATCTGGTTCTCCAGATGCGCCTGTAACAGTGACTGTTGTCTCTACTGTAGCCGGGCCACCTCTAGTGATTGTAGTGGCCCCAGCACCGGTCGGGGTTTCCACGTAAACAGTATCCCGACCTCCTGGTGTGCCCGGGATGGTAACAGTTGTGGCGACCGAAGCTGGCCCACCTCTAGTAATTATTGTAGGCTCAAGTCCGTCATTATCAGTCTCCGAAGCTGTACCAGTAGTAGGAGTTACCACGTAGACAGTATCTGGTTCTCCAGATGCGCCTTGGACAGTGACCGTGGTTGTGACAGAGGCTGGTCCTCCTCTCGTAATTGTCGTGGGCTCAAGTTCGCCATCGGTTTCCGAAGCTGCGCCGCCGGTGGGTGTTTCCACATACACGGTGTCCGGCTGACCAGATGCACCAGTCACTGTTATCGTTGTCTCAACTGAAGCGGGACCACCTCGAGTGATCGTTGTGACGGCGACATCATCGTCACTAGTCTCTGAAGCTCTATCTCCAGTGGGAGTCTCCACATAGACCACGTCTGGCTGACCCGATACGCCAGTGACGGTAATTGTGGTTGCAACCGAAGCTGGGCCACCTCTGGTAATAGTGGTGACTGCATCATCTTCATCACCAGTCTTGTCGCCGGTCTCTGCAGGGTCATCTCCAGCAGGCCTCGTCGGAGTCTCAACATAAACGGTATCAGGCTGTCCGGAAACACCAGTAACAGTGATAGTCGTCTCAACTGCAGCTGGACCACCACGGGTAATAGTAGTAGCCTCTATCTCCTTGTCTTCATCATCAGAAGCGGTCGCTCCACCAGCAGTAGGCGTGATGACGAAGACAGTATCAGGCTCGCCCGATGCAGTGGCAGATACAACAACAGTCCTAGTCGTACTTCCTGAACCGCCACCAAAGACAGTCGTACTAGAGCGCGTAGCCTCTGCACCCGTGGTTGGCGTCTCGATGAGAACTGTATCCAACTCTCCAGATGCTGTTGCGGAGATGAATTGAGTGACAGGAGCAGTGACTGGACCGCCGCTGTAGATTGTGGTAGCTGACGCAGGAGTTACAACAATGACAGTTCCACTCTCGCTTGGGTCATCGGGTGGGAAGTAGATGGTCTCTGTAGCTGTTCCTGGAGCTCCAGTGGTGATGGTAGTATTACCAGGGCCGCCAGTTACACCAGGAGCGTCTGTGATTCTACCAGTCTCAGAAGCATCGGTATCGTCATCATTGCCTGTAGGTGTCTCGATGATGATAATGCCGCCTTCTCCAGAAGCCGTGGGTGGGATGTAGATAGTTGTGGTAACGCTGGCTGGACCACCACGGATGATAGTTGAGTTACCACCCGAAGCAGTGGGAGCGATAATAATAGGATCGTCTTCAGCTGTACCAGTTGAAGGGGTATCGTCATCGTCGCCTGTTGGGTATTCGATGATGATGGTTCCGCTTTCCCCTGAAGCTGTGGGCGGGATGTAGATGGTGCTTGTAGTTGAGCCGGGTCTACCACTCGTGACAGTAACATTGCCGGGAGAAGTGATTGTAGCGTCGTTGCCGGTTTCAGAAGGCAGTGTATCGTCATCATTATCAGTAGCTGTCTGGCCACCCTCAGCGCCGGTAGGTGTCTCAATGAAGATAGTGCCAGGTTCGCCTGTAATCGTAGCGGGAACGTAACGAGTCTGAGTGACGGTCGCAGGACCACCAGTGACAATGGTCACATTGCCGATGCCTGTAGCCTGAGGTCCAGATGTGGGAGTCTCAATGACCACGGTTCCTTGCTCACCTGACGCAGTAGCAGGAATGAAGCGAGTCGTGGTAGACGAGACAGGTCCACCGGTGTAAATGGTCACATTACCGCCAGAGGTGATAACTGCAGTTGGGCTGCCTGCTTCAGTGCCTGTGATTTTAGAACCATCATCATCTGGATCAGATGTGGGTGTCTCAATGATGAGTGTTCCAGGTTCATCAGAGGCAGTAGGAGGAATGTATACAGTCCTGGTGACTGAGTCTGTACCTCCTCTGTAGCTAGTGAAAGTAGTGGTGGCTTCGATTATGTCAATGTCGGTGATGGTGATATCGCCCGTCTCCTCTGCATCGTCATCATCCGTGGCACTAGCATCGGATCCTCCTGTTGGAGTTACGATGATAAGTGTACCAGGCTCACCTGAAGCAGTAGGAGGGATATAAATCGTGCTCGTGACCGCGGCAGGGCCACCGCTGTAGACAGTTGTTGTGGTTGTCGCTGAGATGATGTCCTCGTCTGAATCAGTTGCGGAGTCAGTTGCGGTAGCATCGTCGTTGTCATCATCTGTAGCAGACGCAGTTCCAGTGACTTTCGAGTCATCACCATCTGTCGCGCTCGCTCCAGACCCCCCTGTGGGGGTGATGATGATAAGGGTACCAGGTTCACCAGAGGCTGTAGGTGGATCATAGATTGTTCTCGTCACTGAAGCGGGACCACCACGGTAGATAGTAGTGGTAGTAGTCGCCGAGATGACATCTTCGGGATCGCCAGTCTCCTCCGCATCATCATCGTCATCACCTGTTGCGCTAGCTCCAGAGCCCCCTGTGGGCGTCTCGACAATAAGAGTTCCAGGCTCTCCGGAAGCTGTAGGAGGTACGTAGATTGTTCTTGTGGTAGAACCTGATCCTCCTCTGGAACTTGTTACTGTAGTGGCAGCCGAGATCACACCTTCGTCATCACCATCTCCAGTAGCAGAGGCCACAGGTCCATCCGTTCCGAACTCGATGACAACGGTGCCAGCTTCTCCCGAGGCAGTGGGTGGAATGTACACAGTTTGTGTGACGGATCCCGCGATACCGCTAGATACAGTGACGTTAGGAAGAACACCAGGCGGCAGATCAATTCCTGTCTCAGCGGGTGTTCCATCGTCAGTCTCCGTAGCATCAGGGTCTGCAGTCCCAGCACCGACAGCTGGACTCTCAATGTACAGAGTACCAGGGTCGCCTGAACTAGCTGGCGGAACATAATAAGTCGTCGCCCTGGTCCCGATACCTTGGAGAATAACAGTAGTGGTCGACGCAGCAGAGATAGCATCAGTAGTCGTAGCAGGGTTTGCTGTGGGACCACTGGAAGATCTAGGGGTTGGTGTTTCGATAACAATTGTTCCAGGCTCAGCCGTAGTTGTCGGCGCGATGTAGAATGTTCGTCGTGTCGATGCCGGACCAGCTCTGAAGAGAGTGAAGTTTGCTGTTCCAGTGACTGACGCTTGTGTTGTTTGGAAGCCTGGGGCTGTCGCTGCAGTTCCAGTTTCTGTAAGCTCGGTCTGTGATGAAGGAGTCTCAATGACGACGGTCCATCTGTCGCCGCTTGTTGTTGGTGGGATGAAGATCGTGCGACGGGTTGAGCTTGCGCCAGATCGGTAGAGTGTGAGATTGCCTTCGTCTTCTTGGTCGATAATGCCGCTGGGGGCTGGTGTGATGATTGCTTCAGAACCAGTAGCCTCGTCGTCGTCAGAAACAGAGTCGGCATCTGTTCCTTCAGCGGGTGTCTCGACGATGAATGTGCCAGGCTCACCTGAGGTCTCAGGTGGGATATAAATAGTTGTCGCGACAGTTCCGGTGCCTACTGTAAAGATGGTTGTACCAGATCTGGTATCAGTAGCGGTATCTCCATCGTCATCCTCATCTTCGTCTCCAGTACCTGTAGCAGTAGGAGCAGCACCGGAAGCAGGTGTCTCAATAATAATGATACCAGGTGCGCCTGAGCCAGTTGGAGGAATGTACAGGGTCCTGGTAGTAGAACCAGTGCCAGAGCTGTAAACCGTCTCATTGGGCCTGATATTATTCTCAATAGCAGAGCTTTCACTGAGACCATCATCAGAAGCGATTGGCGTAGTAGTAACGGTCGGCGAAACAGTCGCAAAGGTTGGTGTTTCAATGATGACGGTACCAGGTTGATCAGGCTCTCTGGCAGCGATGTAGAAGGTTCTTCGCTGTGGACTAGCTCCAGCTCTGAAGAATGTGATGTTGGCAGTTCCAGTGATTGCGGGTTCGGTAGCAAGAACATCATCTTCTCCGCGAGCAGTCGCGCCTTCAGATTGGGTCTCTGTGCCTGGTGTTTCGATGATGACGGTCCAAGGTTCATTGGTAGCTTCGGGTGGGATGAAAAGTGTTGTTCGGAACGAGCCGCGTCCTAGACGGAAGAAGGTGACTGTTGGAGAACCTCTGTCGGCGTCGTCTGTGATAGTGGGTTCAGAGTCTCCTCCGGAACCACCTGTGGTAATTTGGCTATCGTCGTCGGTGTTTGTGCCAGTGGCAGATGCCTCATCGTCAGTAGCGATGTCGGAGTCAGAGGGCTCGCTGCCATCGTCTACACCAGTCGCCGATGGCTCACCAGCATCAGCACCAGTGGTGACACTTGGCTCGTCGTCACCATCATCATCACCACCAGCCGCGCCAGTACCAGCTGCACCAGTTCCAGCAGGTCCACCTACTACTCTGGTTCCAGTCTCTTCTGCATCATCATCGGAGGCTGTCTCAGAAGCTTCATCATCATCCGAAGCCCCAGATGAGGCACCGAGTCCAACAGTCACGCTAACTTCAAGATCAGGGTCGTCTGTGGCAGTCTCTCCCACATCGGTATCGATATCGCCATCATCCGTGGCAGATGGGCCATCAGAGCTGATACTGGGCAAGGGACTAGTAGGAACTGGCATCTGAGGACTGATCAAGCTGGTGTTGTCATCATCATCTGTGCCAGTCTCTTCAGCTCCGTCTGAAGCTGTCGCTGAGGCAGTTTTCTCAGCTTCAGGATCCTGAGGGCCAGCCGTACCAGTGGCACTGGGGTCCTCATCGTCTTCATCATCGTCGCCTGAGCCGGTGCCTGTTGATTGAGGAGTGCCGTCATCCCCAGTTGCGGTACCTGCGGATCCAGTTGCTGAAGCTTCATCGTCGGACGCGGTAGCTGTATCGTCAGGATCAGATCCATCTGAGGCACTTCCATTAGTTGGTTGAACAACGATTGGCGGTGCATTAGAAAGCACTGTACTGGCCTCATCATCCTCATCATCACCAGCAGTAGATGTACTCGCGCCACCAGCAGGCTGTCCAGTAAGCCCCGCTTGAGTAGAAGAGGACTCTGTATCTTCATCGTCGTCTCTAGTGATGGGAGACCCAGCAGCTTGAGAGGTAGTCTGGCTACCAGCATTCGACGCACTAGAACTGGATGCACTAGCGCTTGAGGCTCCAGCAGATGTCGCCGATGCTTCACCATCGCCACCAGTAGTGGTACCGGTCGTCGCGCTTGTTGTTCTGGCAGTAGAAGATGTCTCCTCATCGCCCTGTGGTACGCGATCCGACTCAGCGACACTTTGAGAACCGACGAGCGTGTCGATAATGATGACTTCTTGTGAAGTAGTGGTAGTAATCCGTGTTGAAGCCGATGATGTCGATGAAGTTGAAGGTCGGGAGGATGTGCTGGACGATCCCTGGCTTACTGTTTCACCACCGGGTCTTGTATTCGCGCCGGGCGCAGTTGAAGCTCCAGACTGAGAGCTTGAAGAGCCTGATGCGCTGGATGCTGAAGCTGAGCCACTTCCTTGTGCTGAAGTCGATGTAGTATTATGTCCAACAGCGCTAGAGCCGCTTCCAAGATTGGCAGGTTCGCCTGTGAGAGGTCTAGTCGAAGAAGAAGATGCACTCGATTGTGTCGAAGCGGACTGTGAGTTGCCTCCAGTCTGTGAGCCGCTCGCAGCCTGGCCGGATCCTGAAGACGTTGAACCAGCGTTGCTTCCACCTGCAGAAGTCGAGCCAGAGGTGCTTCCACCAGCAGCCGCGGACGAGCGAGTGGAAGAAGATGTAACATCACTCCCATCTTCGCCACTCTCTTCACCACCAGCCGAAAATCTCGTGTTCTGGGCACTTGTCGTGGTTCTACTGGAACTCGAATCACTCACTCCACTTCCACCAGGTCGCACAGCCGTATTAATCGTGTTTGTAAAGCCAGACGATGAAGCATCCGGGTCAGGGTTGACTTGAGGCGGCGCATTCGTCAGGATAGTAGTAGCATCCTCTTCGGCATCAGCTGTAGCTCGGCTGTTACCAGGTCTTGTGAAGCTGGTGCTATCTGCAGGACCAGGACTTCCACTACCCAAACCTTCGAGTTCAGCATTGACGCTGCTTGATCCGGTGCTTGTAGAGCGGCGAGTACTCGTTGATGTTGATTCGTCGTTGGTGAGAGTTTGGACAACGTCGGCGGTGATGGTGATGACTGTGTTGCTGGAGGTAACGACATAAGTAGTGGGTGTTGTTCTGATGATTGGCGATTGAGCCGAGGTCGAACTTCCGGTAGTTCGCCTCGAAGATGACCCATTCTCATCATCATCATCGATATCATCGCCATCTGAGCCTTTGCCTCCTTGAGTGCCGCCGTTGATCGGATCGTCGTCGTCGTCCGAGCCGCCATTAGAAGCGCTTCCAGTGTTCTGAGATGAGCCAGCAGATCGAGTACTGCTTCTGCTTTGGCCGCCGCCCGAGCCTCCAGCTCCGGACTCGCCTGAGCCACCGTTGTTTGAGGTGTCGTCGTCATCGTCACCCGGTCGGCCTCCTCCATTTCCAGAGGTGCCTCCACTGCCTGAGCCTGATGATGATCCGTCGCCAGATGCATTGTCATCATCGCCTGGTCGGCCATTGCCATTGCCATTGCCATTGCCATTGCCAGAGTTGTCTCCACTTCCTGATCCTGATCCTGACGATCCGTTGCCAGATGCGCCATCACCGTCGCCACCTTGGGATCCAGAACCGTTGCCCTGGGTACCTCCGCTGCCAGACCCTCCACCACCGTTGTTGTTGGAACCTCCATTGCCAGAGCTTCCCCCTTGGCCGGATCCTGAGGAGCCAGATCCTGATCCTGATCCGGACGAAGAGCCTGAGCCTGAGCCAGAACTAGAACCGCCGGTGTTCGAGCCAGTTCCTCCTTGGTTGCTGCCCGAGCCACCTTGGTTGCCTGAGGATCCTCCAGTAGTGGGAGTGTTGTTGTCGCCATCAGGTGTCAAGACAATAACAGTACCGGGGTTTCCACCCTCGGGGGGGATAGTGAGAGTCTGTCGTGGTCCTTCGTCACCACCTTGAGATCTACCGGGTCGACCTTGAACACCGCCAAAGTCGAACTCGTCGTCATCGTCGGTTCCACCTTGACCACCATTCGCGCCGCCCGCTGAGCCATTGCCAGAGCCAGAGCCAGAGCCGCCGAAGCTATTAGGCACGCCTCGAGTGATAGTCGTATATGAAACCGCTCCCTCGGGACGAGTGCGCGTCGGCGGGAACGCTGTACCACCCTCGCCAGTAACTGGGGCGCCAGCAGGTCGTTCGTTGATACCTCCAGGGGGGGTCTGAATGAGAACAGTACCGGGCTTCGTTCCTGTCGGAGGAATCGTCGTTCGAATAGGCGCCGTCGGAGTAACGCTTCCCTCGGCGGGCTCGATGACGGTCACGTAACCAGTCGCATCTGTCGGTTGAAGGGTAATCGTTTGACCAGCGAGAAGACCGAGAGAACTCAAAGAGTTGGTAGCCAGATTAACAAGACTCAAAGGCGCCAATGTTCCGGGTACTGGTGTTTGGATGATGATTGTGCCAGGCTTGTCGCCGCTCGGTGCGACCGTAATTCTGATCGGGGTCGTACCAGTGAATGAAACGCCAGCGGGTTCAATCACGGTGACATAATCACCTGCTGAAGCGGGTTCGAGGGTAATACCCTGCGGTGAACCATTAATCGACGAAGCAGGGACGTTAATGATGACGGATCCTCGGTTCGTGCCAGTGGGTGTAAGGGTGACCAGCTGAAGTGATGCAAGCGTGCCAGAAATAGGCTGCAGCACAGTAACATAACCAGTCGAATCCTGCGGCTCTAACGTCACAGGCGACAAAACACCCAACGTAGCATCCGCTCCAAGAGTTTCTGGCGTCTCAATTATAATCTGTCCCGGCCTCCCATCCCTCGGCGGAACAACCTGCGTAACCGGAGCAGAGATAGGCCTGTCGCCCGTATATGGCCTTATAATAATAACATACTCCCTATCATCCGTCGCAGGAATAACCACATTCTCAGGCGCCGACGAACCACCCGGCTGCTCAACAATGACAATACCCGGCTCATCGCCCTGCGGAGGAACAGTGTACAGGGCGGTTACTGAACCTCTGTAGGGCTTTGTGACGGTGATGTAGTCTGCGAGGACGGGATATACCGAGACATAGGTGTAGCAGACCCCTGAGAATTCATTGTTAATGTTGAGGACTGACCTATCGTTTTGAACGCCAAATTGGGCATGGCATGTGGCTCCCCAACTGGCGATGAGAAAGCGCTGTAGCAAAGACCGCATTGTTACGACGGCTTCCACAGCGTGGATTAGAAACGAACAATAGTATAATATGGTATAGAGAAGCGAAATAGAGATTCATTCACGCGTCTCGCGCGGAGAGAAGCATAGTAGGGTTATAAGCCTGTCGATCTTGCCTCGCATCCGCATTCAGGGTCTTGTGGCACTTGATGGATTGGTAGAATCATGATTTACAGATGCATGGCTACAAAGGTATTGTCACGCTGGATCTGGGTTGCTAAGACGGAAGCCTCCATGCCAACCGAGTACAGTTGTACACAGCGGGTAGATTCCGTACTGACACACACGTTCCTGCATAGAAACCCTAAAACGTTTCTGTTGAAGATAGAAAGGTCTCGGCCAAATGTGTTGCTGGACCGGGCTGTTGGTCCTTGGAATGCTGTCATGTCGCCGTTAACAAGACGACAGTATGCCATGAAAGGAATGGTGCGAGGAAAAGAGCCAAGATGAGATTCTTTTGTATGATTATTGCATTGTGTAACAATGATATTATTGGGTGCCGTACTGTGAAGACAGTGTCTGGTGTGCCTGGGCTTGGGGTGCCTGGGCGTATCTGCAAGTGGCCGGATCTGTTTGGCTACGTTGAAGTCACAGTCATGCAAGTAATATGTAAATATCTACCTCGCCAAGCTGTGCATTGCCACAGAAGCTGCTTGCTTTCATGCATCTTCCCTCTCCAAACAACGAGACCCCTGTGCCTGTCACCCAGCAAACAGCCATGGCAATGTTACTCACAATTCCACAGTAACCAGTCATGCTTGAAATCAGCAGCAGCCACCGCAGATGATAATATCACTCAAGACAATCGAATCGAGAACGTTAATCTAAGACAAAATGACAGCTTTTGTGGATATCTGTCTCACTGCCATCTCCTTGACGTTCCACTAGCTTCGGAAGCCAATCTCCTTAGTTCTCGAGGCTAACAATTCTGACAGAAGCTTATCTTTCTCTAAATCCGGTAGCTTACCTGCCATGTACTTAAACCTGCAAGTCAAATGCTGGACAGTAAGCTAGAGGGCGGCCGCTGGGAGACCTTATTGCTTTACAACCTAGGTGTGCTGAGGTACAGCACATTCCAACGTAGAGCGACCTGTCACATCGCAATCTGGATTTCGTGTTACACAAGACAGGTTGACGTTGTTAATCGGGACTAGCGCGGGAGTAAAAGCTCCCGTCCCTTATCTGCGTGCGGTTACTTTACGATTTGTGGCTGGATCTGGTCTGGATTGCTGGGATGTCTAGGCCTTGTATTTTCTGCTACGAATTTGGGATAGTTGGCTTTTGTATAATACCGGGAGGTAAGACATGCTCATAGAACTGTCACATTTGAGTCTGGATTTTGTTTCCATGGTCCACGTCGAGAGTCATAGACTCATTAAATACAGAATTATTGCGTTACGTCGCCCTTACGGAGTCAAATCTCGACTCCTTAGCGATGGAAGTACAAATGGGCGAGTGAATGGACTCTGCTCACAGAAATATTGCCACACGGAAACGATATTCCTGACTTGTCAACTGCGTACTCAATACGTAATTGAAACCATCACTGTACATGAACCCATACACTCTCACTAGCATTTCTTACCAAGCACGCCTTCTCTTGGCGATGGTCACTCGGATTCCGAACGGCCCGGATCAGCACAAGGCTTTGTCTTACACTACACAAGTTATCCTCATGCCAAGCTCGTTTGTGGACAAGCAACGGTTAGAACTTGTTTGCCTTAAACTTGTATTTCCGTAGTCAGCAGACAAAGTGCTTTGCTGGTGAAAAGTTCACAAACTGTGGTTAAAAGGAGGAAGCAATTGGTTTGAAAGTGATCCGCGTACTCGGGTTGTTCATGCCAGGGACGAGACCTTATCTGCGCCTTGAGAAAGTTTATCTTTATGCAAGGTACAATGCAGGGGTTCAGGTACATAGATGTGCAGGCCTGTTTTCATCATGTGTGGTACGTCATGTTTAGATCAGTGGCCTGGCTGACAATCAACTGATCTTCTTCTGGTTCCAAAAGCCCTGATTGGTAAGGGAAACTTGGAGTCCGTTCCGTCTTCGTGTCTTTTTGAAGCCAATGTCTCGTGTGCCAAATGTCTACCTAGCGCATGCAAATAAATGCCACTCTCTTACCTTTCGGATAGAGCAACCATGTACACAGGCCTGGTTGTCGTGTTTCTTTATTTTTTTTCCCGCCTGAAAAGTATCTACCGCTAAGTTATGTAATTTTCAATAGTAGCTTGCTACAGAACCAGTATCAAGCAGGCAGATGATGTAAACCGTTCTGTCAATTCATTTCGCAGTCACTCGGGAAGTCGCAAGCTTAATCTTGTCCATAGGGCTGTTGCAGATCCGGTACTCAACACACCACCAGACTAATGTACCCGAGCATATTACCATCAGCTCCCAGATAAAGTTACGCCACGAGCGCACAGGCATGTCGATTTAGTCACAACAACCCCAGAACTTTACATGATCGGCGCTTGAACATTTCTGGACGGAGATTCAACGGAAACGTAGCGCACACAGACAATGTGGCTTAAGGCATGAAGCACGACATTCGCTTACTTGACCAATGATCCTACATGAGAGAGAAGATAAGATATGTGATGATCTTGCTGGTTGTAGATGAAGTTCTGCTAATGTAGTCTATAGGGTATGCAAACTGATTTACCATGGAACCATGTATTCTTTTCTTAGCAAGTTAGCAGACATTAAATATGATTCACTCAAATGGGCGGTAGAGAGTTATTTTGAATAGACGACTACTGAGAATAGAACCAGTCATTTGAGGATTGTTTTAGAAGAGGGCTCACAGTCAAACGTAAATCTCATTATTTGTTCTGGCTACAAGTTTACACCGGAGCTGGCAAGCTAGAGTCTGCCACGCGATACTCACAAGAACCTATATCAAAAGCACTCAGTCAAGTCCAAGAGACATGAAATCCAGCGAAACTCATTTACTAGATAATCCCAACGGATATTTGAGGCTTTCACAGCCGTAACGGTGTTGAGCAAACTTCCTGGATACCAATTGCAGTCGGTTCTTTCAACCAATCAGAGCCACGCCCGGTTAGCTCAATCGGTAGAGCGTGAGACTCTTACGAGTACGCGATCTCAAGGTTGCGGGTTCGACCCCCGCATCGGGCTGTTCCTATAAAAACGATTGCAAACACCGTGGTTCCTTTTTTTTTGCATTTTTGCATTTTTGCATTTTTGAAAGAGTGAATTTGGTTTACCTGAAATCATTTCTTGGGCGAAGGACGAAAGCCAAAGACTAACGAGCAACAAACAGTATTCTTGGAAGTCGTAATACCAAGTACCTTTTGAATAATCTATATGCTTTTCAATTACCATTGGACGTATTTCTGGCCTTATTGAAAGTATCTGGTCTCATATCTTGATATCTTGGCAGGCTCTAATGGTCCGTCCTGTAGCCTGGAGCTCTGTGGCAAGTAGCACTATCAATTTGTCCTGTTTGTACCAGTCGCTCAGTTATTCCCATATCTATTTCCTGGAGCTCCATTCTCGAAATCCCGCAAGGTGACGCAGGATCTTCTTATTTCCATCGTTGAAAATTCACCGGTGCGGGACCAAAGACTATTTCCCCGAGATCTTCCTCGAAGCAAACCAAGGCACAGAAGTTATATACGTTTCAAATTGTTGGTCTAAGCTTCTCTTCAGGAACAAGCACGTACCTCTCCAAATCAGACAATCGATTGATAGGCCTCCTGCATAGCCTATTTCCATTTCCCATCTCAGACCGGGTTGCTGATCCTAGCAGCTGACCCCCAAAATGCCGCAGCAGCGCATGCGCATTAGGCATCAATCTCACAGATCATACACTTTTTATCTCGCGCATCATGTGATACAGCCTAACGGTAGGCAGCACATGCAGATGTCCGACCTTCACTTTCGTCATGCGAGGGACAAAGGCCATGGTAGAGATGCATTTGTGTATCTCATTTACTGGCTCAAGAAGTTACACAAATGCAAGATCTAAATCAAGGCCTTGCAACAGACGTGTCAGCAAGAAAAAGCAAAAGCAAATAAATAGATCTTCAATATGATATAATTGTACATCTTATCTATCCATTAGCCCGCTAAGGGTCTCGCTGACCCTGACCTGACATCCTTGCTTTTCCAGTGGATCACCAGAACACGTCAGACCTGTCCCCCAGATCCAGCCCTGCCATGGCGTCATGCCTCCCGCCTTTAGCTCCAAACCGGTCTCGTTAAATACTGCCTAGCCAGGACCCTGAATTATATGACATTTTTTATGGTGTTTTTCTTCTGTTTGAGTGAAAATGCCCAAGAAATTACCCTCGCTGAGGTCGAAACCTCCGTCAGTGAGGAAACCGCCTGCCAGTACTCATTCAAGACCTACAAGTTCTCATGGACCGCCACCACCACCGCCTTCGAATCCACCGACTTTGAGGCCTCCAGCTGCTGAGAGAGCTAGGTCTCATGAGACTGAGAGTCGGAGACCAAAGTATCCTCCTACATCTAGACATTCTTACTATGGTCGTCCAACGCCGAATGAACGTCCAGCGCCGACAAGGAGGGATTCAGGATATAGATCTGTTTCGCCTCGGGGTCGACAGCCTCCACCACCACCTCCTCCTCCTGCACCTGCAGGAAGGACACTGAGACGTCGCGTGACGAGAGATGCCGACTGGATGTCAGAAGATGAGAGCAGACCTACTTCCCGACGACGAACTCCAAGCCCTCGCAGGCAAAGACCGGAGCCTCGACCTCATGGACATGACACGCCGCCATGGCCTAGTTCTCCAAAGCCAGCTAATGCGCGACCTGCTATGAGATCCTTCCCGACTGATAGTTCCCGCCCAGATCCAAGACGATTTCATTCTTATGAAGCACCGCCTTCACCAAGACGTCCTCCCGGAGCAGGCAAGCGGTCTCCTCCTTCAGGTTACAGGCCAGCGCCTCATCTAGCTTCTGATATGCTTCGAGGAAGACCTCGATCGAGAGGAGACTCGCCGCTGCGAAATGAGACGCATCGTCCTGCGCCTGAGAGGAGACCGAGCCACACTAACAGCCCGCGCCATTCACCCATGACACAACCTGCCAGCCCACGACACTCACCAAGGACACAGCCCGCCAGACCAGCGAAACAGCAAGAACCTTCACCAGATAAGCCTGAACCCCAAAAGAAAGGCTTCGATTTCATGAAACACCTCCCCCAAGCCTTTGCAACCTACGCCAGTGTAAACGCACTTAGCGAACACGCTGACACCGCAAAAGAATGGGCAGACTGGTTCATGAACCTTCGCAAAACACCCGCCGAAATCCACGAACTCTCCGCCAAAGTAACAACCGCAAAAGACACCATCACACAGATCCAAAACAGTCTTGAAGCTCGACCTGATATCATCGACGGCGATGACGCTAAGCCTATGAGGAAACAGATTGACGAAGCTATCAAGAATGCTACGACGGCTTTAGATGAGATGACCAAGTTGTTACAGGAGATCAGCAGTGATGGGCTCGAAGGAACGGCGTTTAGAAGCTTGGAGGAGTTTTATAATTCTTACAAGTATAAGGATGAGTGGGAGGAGAAAATCAAGATTGCTGATGCGGATCTTGAGAAAGAATTGGCGGCTTTGAGTAAGATCATGGTCAATATTTACTCGTGAGTTTACCTTCCCATGCTTTTGATTAGAGTTGCTGACTTTGTTTTAGACGTGCGCTGAGTAAACCTGCTCCGCCTGGTTTGAATAATCCTGTACCACCGCCTGCACCGGGACAGAATGCTGACTCAGGTTATGCGCGACGGCCAAGTGCTGCAACTCGTGGGTCGACATCAAGGGTTGCTTCGCCGATTTTGGAGCCGCCTCCTGTGGGCAAGTATCGAAAGTCGGTTGATGAGAGCGCAGAGCCAAAGCCTACTGAACCGACCGATGGAGTGAAGAGTGAAGCTGTGCCGGAGGTGGTGGTTAACGAGGAGAAGCCAGCAGAGGAAGGGAAGAAGGCAGAGGATGTGCAGGCTGGCTTTGGAGAGGCTAATGTCAAAGAGACTACTGACACAAACTCTGAATCACCAAAAGGCACCAAGCTAAAGGTTGATGAACCAGTCGAAGTACAATCAGTACCAGCGGCCGAGCCTGAGACAAAAGCCCCAGAACCACCAAAGGAAGAACCAACCGGTATCAAGCCAGCTCAACCGACACCATCAATAGCCCAACCTCCCAAACAGCCCCCTCCTCCAACAAAATCCCCCGAAGACACACTCCTCGACGCAGCCTGGAACGGCGACATCCAAGCCTGCACAACAGCCCTCCGCCACGCCTCCCCAACAACCCGCGACTCTCACGGTCTAACACCGCTCCACCTAGCCTGCGAACGCGACCATCTCGCCATAGCAATGCTCCTCCACGACACCGGCATATCCTCCAACGTGCACGACCTCCACGAACGTACACCCCTACACCTAGCAGCGCGCTACGGATCCTCTGCTATCGTAGAATATCTACTAGACGACTGCAAAGCTGACCCCAACGCAAAAACAGATGATGGTAGGACACCGTTACATTATACTGCTGTTGTGGATGATGAGGAGAGGAGGGAGGTTGTTAGGTTGTTGAGGGATTTTGGGGCTGATCCGACGGTTAAGGATGAGAGGGGGAGAACGGCGAGGGATTTGGCGCAGAGAAGGGACTTGTGGGATGTTTCGGCGACTTTGAGACGGGCGGAGAAGAGATGGGAGGAGGAGCATCATCAGAATTGGTTTCAGAGACATGGACTTAAGCGATAGACGACTGGTGTAGGCATACAGCGAAGGGGCTTATTTCATATCTAGATGGGTTTCTAACACAGGCATGATGCGCTTATGGAACCGTAAAGATAGTGAGGTTTTAAGCTGAGAACTTAAATACGCTTTTGACAACAGGAACTCAGTCTCTTCTCAAAGCAAGCTTTTGATCTTCGAGACCCAGTTGAATAACAAAATGCCAGTAAATCACAGCTTAACAGCATCCACCAGAGCCACAACCATGCTCGTGACCATGTCCATGCCCATCCTCATGAGCCCGCTTAGCATCCCTCTCCTCCAGTCCCTCAGCCTCCTTACTCTGGCAACTAACATGAAAAGCACCCAACTTGATCAACCCCTCCATCTCCCTCAACAGTCCAATATTCTCCTTAAAATCATCCGTCTCACGAAATTTTTGATGCGCTTCCAAGCTAGGCCAACCAATGAACGCAGCGAGCATGCAGCCGGTTTTGCTCTCGTCTCCGCGTACTGGTACGTCATTCTCTACGCTCCAGCCGTAGCTGATGCCGCGCCAGTCGGGGGATGCTTTAAGGGCTTGGGCGGCGAATTGTTCGAGACGACGGGTTGCAGCAGCGCGGGATGTTACGGAGTAGTCGGAGGGAAAGAAGGCGACGAGGACTTCTGTTACAGGGGAGCGGGTGCTATCGAGGACGTCCTCTGGTGGGAAGGGATTGAGAGTTACGTGTTTGTTGATAGCTTTCTCGAAGCTAACAAGAGGTTTGAGAGATTCGATAATAGGACCATGGTCACTGCACTTCATCAGCATAGCACAAACCACACATAACTCATGTAACTTACGCGCTCTTGGGATAGTTTAAATGATCATCAAGAGTATCCCAATCCAAAAATAACCACAATCTCGAAGGATCCTCCACCTCAAGACCATGATACACCCGTCGAGCACCAGGTTGCTTCAACGCCGTCTCAATGACATTTTGATAAGTCTTTCCAGCGGCGGATTCATCAAAGACGTTCACGCCTTCGTTGAGGGTGACGTATGAAAATTCTGTAACGTTCTTTACTTGAGAAGACATCTTGAAAGATGAGGAAGAAGGTATGATACGAGTATGATGTTGGGTTTGGAGGGGTAAATATGAGGTGATGGTGGGGTTGGGAGCAATGATTATTGGGAAATTGTTAGCAGAAACGCGCCGAAAACAGGGTGGGATAGGTTCGGGGTATTCTTTCAGGCTGGGTGGAGACAGGTGTTTCCATTCATCCGCATGGGGCAAGGGAAGACTTCATCACTGTTATATAAGTGATCAACTAACTCGATGGATTAACGGAACGATAGTTTGGCAGTGATTAAGTTCGTGTATTTTTTTTTATTGCGTATGAAGTATCTTAGTCTGTAGAACCGAAGCAGTAGCATGAGAGGCATGTATTTCTGTTATTCACATAGATTAGATGAAGTGAATAAGCTGTTTCCTACCATTCATTTTTATCTCGTTTCATTGAATCTTTTGATTAAGAATTAGTCGCTCTGAACAAGTTACGACTATTCGTTTAGTCGGAGTTGTGCTTGTAAGAAGTCTGCAGATGTGTGTCTCGTTCGACAGCCGCATCATGGTAAACAATGCTAAAAGCTTCATAACTTTCAATATTTGAATATAACATCTTGATGTGTTTAAACAAAGATAAATTGCGCTCTTATGAGTAGGTAGTTCCTGTGACACCTCGTTGGCTGTTATACCATCTCTCCATTATGGCGGTCAAAGGTCTCAGCTGGACTTTTTGAACCAGTTACCGACCTACAACACAGCTCAATATCGCGCTAGTTCTCAGGTGAAAATCACATAAGCTTTATATTGTATCGATATTGCTAGACTTCCAGAGCCAAACCCAGTTTTGTATGAAGATGAGTCCACTTGTACCAGGTTCCGTAAGCTAGGCATCGGAGTGCCAGAAGGCCAGGTTTGCTCTGGATTCAAATCCGAAGACATTTCGTTCATTGACAAATAACATTCAAATGCGATTATCCTGGGACCTTGCAGTTTATCTCGAGTGCGGAATTGCTGCTGCGGATGGTTACCGCGGTGAAGGATAACGTTAACCGTTAGCACCGTGGAGAGACCCTCAATATCAGCGCAAAGATACGTACTTTAAGGGTCCTCTAGTGTAACCCAAAACAAAGCATTGATCTGCCATTGATCTGCCATTACAACAGTAAAAATGAACCGTGTTATAGCTAGTGGTCCTTCATTGCAAGCTATCAATTATAAGAATCCTACCCTGAATCTTCTCGAATGTCCATCGTTGACACTTTCTCAATCTCTTAAACCCGAATCATAACCGAAGGTGCCTGATCTTTACTCCATTCAGTAAAGCCCCAAGAGCTGGCTGTCACTGCGGTGTCAAAAACAAGACTAAGCAGCCACTCCAGCAAATCACATCCCAGCCAGGGAAAATATCTCAATCTGTCTCTGATCCCCCGATCCTCAGGGAGGCTTGTCAACTCCACGATCGTGGGATACCTAGCGGCGGTCCTCCCCCTGCCTGTAAAACCGCCAACGCAACATACCCGACCCCCAGGTTCTCGGGGCGGTACTCTTTAGTGTACGATCTTGTATTGCACTACCGGTATAGCACTGCCGGTATACCTGTTTCTACGTCAAGTAACTACCTGTTACGTTACAGCGCGTATCGAGAGCCACGTCCAGGGGGCGCTGAACCACCCTTGGACGGGCTGGCGTCATTGGCAGACGACGGGACGAACGTCATGAGCCCTCAGTCTCAGTACAAACCTCTTCTTCCAGCGCCCGAGGCTGCTGGAGGTGCTGGTGGGAATGACCCAGATAAACGGGTAGCCAAGCGGAGAAGAGCAAACAGGCCCAATGCCTGCGAGAACTGTCGTCTCAAAAAAGCCCGTGTAAGTCCATCTCCCTCTATTGTACACCGTGTTTCTGTCTGACCCGCCAGTGCGACGGTAAAAGACCCTCTTGTTCAAAATGCGAGAGATGGGGTACCGCCTGTGTCTACAGCGTCGACCATCTCGCCAATGTAGAAAGGGAACTCAAAGACCATCGCGATATTCTTGAGCTGCTGCTCTCCCTTCCTGAAGATGAAGCTCTCGCTGCTCACAGACAACTGCGCAGCACGAGTAATCTTGCAGACGCGTTGTCGTCGCTGCAGGGCAGTATGCACGGGAGGCATAGGCCGTCAAGTATACGGACTGCACAGGCGATATCGCCTCCCACGTCGTCGAGTCTTGAGTTTGAGCTGACGGTGCGGCATCGTATGGCGTATCCCACTTTGTTCCCCTTGGACATCCCCTTTTTGAGTGCTGATCCTCGCTTGAGGCCTGTTCAGCGATCGCAGGGTCTTTTGGAGGGATCTTCGTCTTCTGACACAATGTCGCCTTCGACGTCGTCCAGCAATGATCAATCTGGCGCTACACCGAGTGATCGGCCTAGTATTAAACAAGAAGAAGACATTGGTCCTCATCGCGATAAATATTGCGATGAGAGATTGCACCAATTGCAGATTGGTTACTGGACCGGCGTGTCCATTGAAGATGAAGTCGCAGCCCGCGCAATCTCGCACTACCTCAAAGGCAACCACGCGATCTTTGGCTTCTTCGACCCAGACTTATTTATACAAGATCTCATCGCCCACCAACACAACTACTGTTCATCATTTCTAGTAAATGCCCTGCTGGCCCACGCTTGTGTAAGTAACAAGTCCAATTGCCACCACCCTTGCCACTAGCTGACGTTCTGATCCACTGCGTACAGCAAGCTTACTCCGTCGTTGACGAACCTGTGGGCGCTCTGAGTCAAGATTTCGTCAGTAACGCTGGTGTTTTATGGCGTGCGGAAAGATCGACAGACTCTCTAGTTAATGTCGCTGCTATTCTCATGCTGAGTGTTAGCTGTCATCTGCAGAGATCAGACATTGACAGTCATGAACTACTCGATGATGGGCGCGCTATGGCGGAGCGCATGAAGCTCTTTGGTGTGCGACACACGCCTGAGAATGCAGCATTGTTCGAAGCATTGGAGCCAGATGCAAAGCGCGCAACAGCGCACACAGCTTGGGGAGCATACAGCTACCTCACGTAAGTCCCCTTCCCACTCCCCCAAGTAATCACCACTAAGACTCCAGATTAAACTCATTCTGGGTTCCCACAAGACCCATATCGTTCCCACCCATGTTTCCCGTGCCGGGACGAAACAGCAATGACACGATAGACGAAAGGTTAGCAGTTCACTGGCCTCCACACTTCATCCCTGACTATACAGGCCAAACGTTCCAAGCCCTTTGTGAGCTATGGACGATAATGCAGGAAGTTGTAGCTGTTTACTTTGCACAGCAGGGAGCGACCATGAGGATTCCTCTTGCGTTTGTTGAAGCCAAGTATCAGAAGATATTGTCTTTTACGGATTCTTTGCCGGCGGAGATGGCTTCTGTGGATCCGAGGAATATGCCTGATCATGTTCTAGCGTTTAAGTGAGTGCCGTCCATCGCTTTGGGCTGAGTAGATGGCTAATTGGGAGTAGTATTCTGCTGCATGTCGCTATTACCAACATTTTTCATCCGTTTATCATGGATCCGATGAACGAGAAGCTTAATTCCGCTTCTTTAGAATCACCGAAAGCTGTTCTACGCGCGTCGATAAATCAGCTTCAACGACTCATCGTCATAAGCCGTCTTTACCATCCGCACGCTCATTCATTAAGCGTTCTATCTTCAGCAGTAGTCCACGTCAGCAACACAATAATCCGCGACGCCGCGCTGCAAAACCAAACTCTCCAACCCGAGACATTCCCTGCTGTCCATCACACAGACCAAGTAAACACCAACAACCCCAACTTGCACTTTTACTTCCTAGTCTGTCTAGCAGCATGTCAAGATCTCGGCGCCTGCTTCCCTGTCTTCGAACCCGTCGGAAAGGGTCTTCTCGCCATGGCGATGCGCGACGGAAGTATGTCAGCCGCCGAAGCGAACCGTTTAAAGCGAGCGCTGGAAGGACAACGACCAAGAGAAGCGGAGACTTTTGGGAGTTTTGTGCTTGATTTTGACCTGGAGGCTACGAAGCAGGGTGGTGGACAGGTTAAAGATTTGGCGGCGCAGTTTGAGGAGTTTAGTATGCATAATGAGTTTACTGAGGGAGGGGATTTTGTTGTTGATATGACTGATGAGACTTTATGAGAAGGACTCAGCATGAGATGTGTTGTGTAACGTTAATGAAACAAGTAATATATGAATCAAGAGTTAAGATCACCGAACCATTCTGGGTTCGGTGACTAACAACTCGTATTTTTAACGCAAATGGACTTGTGAAGCTTCCAGTCCAGTTGTGATGGTATTCGGAAATGGTTCTTGCTAGAAATACATGTGCTGATGATACTGGGCTTGAAATTGAGCTGGATTATTTCAAGTACAAGAACCATCTTGTTGGCACATTCATAACTTAATTCCATATGGGCTTGCTCAGCTAAAGTCGATATACTATCGGTTTGCACAAATAGCTATTAAGATCAAACTCTTAGTTCACGAAAAGTAATATCTTGGTCTTCATGGGTGTATTAAGCTGTCAGCTCGATGTCTCACGATCTGCCAGGACGTAGAACGGATATGCCACACAAGATCCTGTGACATATTTCCGAGTTTCACTAATATGGAGTAGACATGTACGACATCCACGTGGACTAGTGATAGAGTTCGAAACGTGCTTCACCCGTGCTTTATCACTGGGGATGAACCGGTCAAAACTCGTGCACAGTCGCTGTTATCCTCATGTGCTATGGCCAAACTATGGCACTGGGGAATCTAGCTTAATGAGCTCGTTCTCTTCCTTCTCTGGTCAAGTTACGAATAAAGTCACCCCATATTCTCATTCTCCCCTATGCCTGTAAGATATGTAGCCATCAAGTTTCAGTGTACGCGTACCTCGGTCTTGACCAGGTTCGCTTCAAGGGTCTTCCCATCAGCCATCCAGGACCACGACAGCTGTCCCATCACAAGAAAATCGATCAATTAAAATGCCTCCAAAAGTTAAACTTCACATGCTGGAATTAATTGTATTGCCCAAGAATGGTTGTTAGTTGACTGCCCAATACCATGTGATCCTCTGGAATGAGTGGACCCTTAGCGTTCACCCTTGTCACTGGCCCTGGATCTTTAATTTTCCTTTACATTCCGAAAACAACTCCAACCAATCCCCATTCAGACACCCACCATCCCAAAACGAAACCAGGGGTTCAATCTCCATTCAATCCTGGATCCCCTCTGCTCGCTTCCAACCTCACGACCACATTTAACGAACGACGATCGATATTAACTGCCTGCACGAAAGAATTACGATCTGATAACCGAGAAAGCAAAAAACAACAAACAAAAAAGTCTGGGCGCCCGACGCACACCGTCACTCCGGCGCTAAAACATTTCATCTCCGTGCCTTTGAATCCTCTACGACGCTGCAATCAATTCGCAAACAGCCTCGCAGAAACGCCAGCTCCTCCACTGCCGATCACACACGAATCCCGACCTGACCCCTCTCAACGGGCACCTCCTGAACGCAACGCACGGCTAGTCTACCTACGGAGTAACAGTTCCTATCCTCAAACCATACCTTCACCATGGCCCCCAAAACACCAAACTCAAACGGCACGCCCATCTTCTCAACCTCCATCTTCTCCAACGCCGCCTCCCGTCCAACCACCCGCGAAGGCCAATCCGTCGACCCTCTCCTCCTCCCCAAAGACCGCAAAGCATCCTTCTCCCGCAAAGCTTCCCTGGGTAGCAGACGCGGAAGTTCTTTCGGTAACGGGCCCAACGCTTACGTTACGGATGCTACCGCGCCGCCTGCTCTGCCGGAGTACGCGCTGAGTGCTGCTGCGAAAGTTGCTAGACCGAGTGATAGTGAGGCTTCGCAGACTGCGCCTACGGACGCCATGTTGAGTCGCAGTGCGACGGGGTCGACAACGCTGCATGGCGTGCCGAGTACGCCGTTGGGGTTTATGCCGAATGGAGCTGTTGGGACGGCGGGGATGTGGCAGCAGAATGAAGCGAGTATTATGTATCATCATGTTACGGAGCTTGCGAATAAGCGCATAGCGACCTTGGAGTATTTACGGAAAGCGTATGTCAAGCATTAACAGATGGTATGGTGAATGGGAGCTAACATATGACAGCCACGAAGGCCGTATATACTGGTTCAAGACATATCTCTTCGAGAAACCCGACCTCGGCCGAATGCCCTCCCTCGACGCCCGCAAACTCGGCCGCAAAGCAACAAACCTCCTCCTCCTCGGCTTATCCCTCCCCACAATCGTCGATTTATACTCCTCCACATCGATCGAATTCCTCCGAAGTCTAAACTCCCTCCTCTCCGAGTTCGATTCCTTCCAACAACTTCACGGCGAGTCCTCCACCGCCGCATCACTCACCCGCGCCCGTCTCCCCAGCATGTTCCGACGTCCAGGTGGTAAATCGCGAAGGTCAACTTCCGCAGCTGATATGCATCCCATCGTGGACGATATGGCGCCCATGCCAGCCGCCGGTGGACCTACACCTTCTGTTATGAACTTTGCGGCGTCAGAGACGGATCTTCTTCCTGGTGAAGAGTACACATACTTGCTTACGCCATCACTGCCGTTCGATCCGGATTATTTCGAGACCTTTGCGACGCTTTGCGATGTTTTGATCGATGCGTATACGAGATTCTTGGCACTGGTTCCCTTGCCGAAGGATTGTTCTGCGCCTGTTGCTGAGCTTTTTACAAAAGCGGATTCGCGTGTGCGAAAGATTATAGTCCAAGGCTTGGTACGGGATTTTGAAGAACATAGTCGAAGTCACGTCAAGACGGAGGTTGCTAGTATTGGAAAGATCGTTCTGGGAGGGTTAATGTGATGGAATGGGGATTTACGACTGCTTTTGCATGGAGTTATGGGTAGCGCAAGCCATGAATGAATGACCTTGCTGGAGTTTGGTCTGCATTTGTACGCATATTGGCATGAAGATATGAAGCTCGGAATCGTTATATACCAATACCATCTTATCTATCTTACAGCGGGTTCTGTGTAATATACAGTTCTATACAGTTCTATACAGCTCTATTTTGATCCTTTGCTCTTCTCATTCTCCTTAATCGCCTCCTCCGCAACAAGAAGTTCAATATCCTTCCCAACCAACCAATCCTTCGCACCATCCATGATCCTATCCAACTTCTCACCACCCTCCAGCACATTCGGAAGACCATGCACATCAATCCCAGCACGATGATCAGTACATCGATCCTGGTTGTAATTGTACGTGCGGATCTTATCGCCTCGTGTAATCTGCGTCTTTGACAAGACGCTGTTTCGCAACTGTGAAGCTTCTTCTTCGCGCTGCTCTCTTCTTTGATCTGCGATTCGTGATCGGAGGAGCTTCCATGCTTCTTCTCTGTTGCGTTGTTGGGAGCGGTGGTCTTGCATTGAAACTGTCGTGCCGGTAGGTAAATGCGTCATTCGAATCGCTGACTCGGTTTTATTAACGTGTTGTCCTCCCGCACCTCGCGCCCTCATCGTTTCAATCTTGACCTCTTGGGGGTTCACGTAAAAGTCGCTCTCCGGATCATCAAAGTCGATGCTCGTGGCGCCGTTCTCGGGGAACGAGGGCAGGACCCAGACGGCCACGGCGGAGGTGTGAACGCGGCCTTTTGTTTCGGTGCTGGGGATGCGTTGCACACGGTGCATGCCTGCTTCGCTGCGGAAAATGTCAAAGGCGCCTGTGTCGTGGACTTCGAGAATAGCTTCCTGAAGAGGATTCTCGCCAGCTGAACTAGACGAATCTCCTGCTCCATCTGCGAATTCGTACTTGACCACCGTATGTCTGTATCCTCGTCGCATACAAAGCGCCTTGTACATCTTGAACAGCGTATCCATAAAATATCTTCCCTCTAGTCCGCCTGGTCCAGGCCTGAACTCCAACATGCAAGGAAACTCGGCAAACGGATGTCTAGGTGTTAGACTAGCCTCCAGCTTTCTTGCTAGCGCTTCCAGTTGTCCTGTTTCGGAGGATAATTCGTCTCGTGCGATCGTGGCGAGGTCTTCATCCGTGCTTGTGTCGTCGAGCATTTGCGTCAGCTCTTTGACGGAAGATTGTGACTTTTCCCATGCTTTCAAGGCTTCTGCCACGCGGGAAAGTTCGCCGACGCGTTTGGCTGTTTGAGAGTCGAAGGAGGAGTTTAGGTTCTTTTGGAGGGTGTCGTGTTCTGTTGTTAGGGATTGGGCGCGTTGGAGAAGGGCTGGTGCGAGGAGGGCGTCTGCAGAACAACCGTTAGCGGAGAGGGATTGGAGAGTAGGGAACTTGGACGTACCATTGCTTGCGAAGCGAATGAATTGGCGTGTATGAGGCCTGCTCAATGCTTTTGTGCAGGTTCGACATATCCATGGTGTTGGCATGGTGGAGGGGATGATGTTGGAGGGGAAATTTGTAAATTTTTAGAGGTGCAAGCGGTGATGCAATTGGTGGAGTGCACCACAACACAGTACAAGATCATGAGACAGCAAGACACAACACATCAACTCTTTATATTAGGTAGTCTATACTCTATCTATTGCTTTTGTCTATCACCAGCCCTTTTAGCAGCATACAAAAAACCCATTCCAAGTATCATACTACTCCCACCCCACATCTGCGCACCCAAATAATCCCCATCCATAACCTGCATCAAACCACCCGCCAAAGGCGACCCCGTAAGTGCAGCAAAACTAATAATCGAAAAGATCATTCCAATTCTCGTACCAGCTTTACTTAGATCGCTTGTCAAGCTCGCACAACATGACGGAAAGAGACTTTGTATTGCTGCGCCGAAATACCCAAAGATACTCACCCAGATGAATCCGCCTGTGAGGGTGGTTACTTGAGACCACATGTAAAGACATAGCGCAGCAGAAAAGATTGTCGGGATAAAGACGTTTATGGCGCCGAAGAATCGGTCGGCTAGGAAGGCTGTTATCATTCGACCTGGAATGCCGACGGCGTTTATGGTTATGAGAATTAAGAAGGATGATGAGGCTGAGCCGTTGAGTTTATCTGTTGCGTATTGACGGGCCTGTCCCATTAGCATCCAATCGTCTCTATGTAAGAGGTTAGGACTTACATAGTTGTAGGATATCCACGTTGGCCAGAGTGTAAAAAACATGGCCACGGCGAACAACACGTATGCCGGCTCTTTGAACGCTGCCCATTCAACGAGCGGTCCAGCTTTTCTTGCCTTAAGTCTTGTTCTCGCAAGAAGTAATATGATTCCTGACGCAACAGTGACAACTAATCCCATGACTCTCACCGTCCAACGGAATCCAACCTTGGGTAAAAGCTGCTGCGCGATCAACGGAAACACCATTCCACCCGTCGCAGCACCACACGCCGCCGCCGAAATAGCAATCGTCTTCTTACTCGTAAAATACGTCGAGATATTAGCTATAGTCGGCGCAAAAATGATTCCATTCCCTAAACCCTGGCATATCCCCTGCGCTAACAGGACCTGCCAGTACTTGGATGCTATACTAGTCATGAAGACACCCAGTATCTGAAGAAACAGACCTGCGGCAAGGGCATGACGAAAATACCCTGCGTCAAAGGTGCGACCAGAGAATGTTCCTATGAGGAAGATGAGACAGACTTCTAAGCTGCCGATCCAGGAGATTGTGGATGGTGGGAGGGAGAATTCGGATTCGTAGTGTGGTTGGAAGATGCCGAAGGAGATTAGGTAGCCCCATGAGTTGAAGGCTACAAGATGGCCCGTTACGACTTGGAGCCAGGCTTGAAGGCCTCCGTCTGGTGGTTGTTCTGGGACATCTCCATCTTGATCAGGGGATTGGCTTGGTGTTGTAGTTGATGCTGCGTCATTGCCATCACTCATTTTCTCATCTTGAGGTTTCTGCTCTTCGTCGCGTAGTGTGGGACATACGCTATCTGAGGTTGTATCAGCCATTTTGACTGATTGCGATAGAACTGAGAGTCATGATGAAGTTTGGAGTTAGGGATGGACGTTCATTTATGTAATCCGTTGTTAGTGAGTCTGGGGTTAAGACGGGGGAGGCGGGGGATCAAGTGCGGCATCGGGATCGGCTAGATCGGCCTGGGGTCGGCCTCATTGTAGGGTGCATTTGACATGCAGGGCAAGATCAGCAAGAGTTATCAATCAGGATAAATTATTGTCGCTTATTAGTGATTGTCATTAGCGATTATACATTCTCAGCGTGGTGATGGATATTGAAGTAAACGGATGCCCTCGTGATCAGGTAGTCGACTTCCATTAGACCGAACATGAGTTACACTTGAAGTTTAATATACACAAACAATAGTCAATGTATCGCTGTATCTCATTTAAGCATATACGGAAATGCTCAGGTGCATTCTTATTCCCAGATCATTTGCGCGCGGCGTTGTTACTCCGTACCACATTAGAGGACTGTTGGTCAGCCTCAACGTTACGCCTTTCAAACTACATCCAGCAATCCATCCAATACAGCTGGGCAATCAATTGATGAAACAGTTTCTGCAATGATCATCGCCAACATTAAACAATGATGTCTTTGCTTAAAAATCCCCGTTCACATATCAAGAGTCTTCTGCGGCAATGACGGGTATACCGGCAATTCAGGAGATGCCGGTACCAAAGGAAATGACGGACAAGATCACCGGCAACTTTTAAACCAACCGAGTACATTCTATCTATAATGCGATTCTAATTACAAGGTCAAATCCATTCTATACCCCAAACAAATCTCCAAAAGTCCATCCCCAAGTCAAGTCAAGAAAGTAAAAATAATAACCTCCCCAAAAGTAAAACCCAATCTACTGCTTCTTCTTGTTCTTGTTCTTAGGCATACGAACAAGCCAATACAAGAAAAGCGCACCGACAATGTTGGCAACGATATATACCATTCCAATACCAAAGTCCCTCCAGCGATTTTCATAGCTAGAGCTCAAAGCATCAAGATACACATTCGAATACTTGATGGTGCAAAAGTTGCACTCGCTTGTTGCATCGGGATTGAGAACGTAGCCACCAGCTGCCTCGATGTAGTCGCTGAGGTATTCACTACAGGTAGATCCATTCGGGGGATCGAAGACGGTATACTCGTTCGCCGCACAAGTAACTTCCACATTCGCCAAGCCAGTGCTCAGAATAGCAGACACAAGATACGTGAACGGCGAAACGCGGTACATCCAGATCCAAAAGCCAGGCATGGTTTCCGGTGTAGCCAAAACACCACAGAAGAACAGACAAAGCATGAAAATGACGTTTGCGAGATTACCACCTGCTTCGGCAGTGTCGGTGATTGCGATGGCGGCGTGGGCAAAGGTACATGTGAAAACGAGGAATTGCCAGAAGAGAAGCCACATGAGACCTCCACGCTCGGCTTCTTGGCCTGCGAAGGCGGCGTTTTTGTTGAAACCGACGGGAAAGTAGATGCAAACGAACAAGAAGACCGACATGAGCGAGTTCCAGGGGATTTCGGCCATGATTTGGGAGAGCATGAAGACTTTCCACGAGTATGTCTTGGAGGGTCGTTCACGGACTTCGTAGAGGGAGCGTTGGGTGACAAAGTGAGGCATCTAAAACAGCTTGTTAGTATCAATTGATGAGAGTATTTGAGAGTGAGGGTGAGGACTTACCTGCATCTGAACAAGTTGACCAAAGACTGTAAGAACCTGGAAAATAGCAAACATCTGATTTTGCAATCCTCTCAACGTCAAAGGCGCATTGAGGAAAACAAGACCGATGAACAATCCAACCTGGATACACAAAGCAGCCTTGGAATAGATGTACGAAGGAGTACGCCAATACTGCTGGAAAACACGCGTAGTCGCAATTCTCAACTGCTCCCAAAACGGCGCAGCAAATTCGCGATAAGATTCAGGATCCTCGGTGTGAGACACAGCGTTGGATGAACCTTCAGTCTTGAGACGTTGAAGCTCGGTTTGAACGGCCGCATACTCTGGGCTATCGCGCCAGGTCTGATGCCAGTCGATCTCAGTGTGTGAACCAGGTGCTGCGCCAATGACTTCCAACATCCACTCAGCAGGATTCTCGCCCTTGGGACAAGCTTCACTGCCGTTCTTCTCAAAGTAGTTCGTAAGGGTTTCAGAATTTTTGCCAATGTCGCCAAAGTAAATCGTTCGTCCGCCCTTGGCTAAGAAAAGAAGTCGGTCAAATCGCTGGAAGAGCATGGCGGAGGGTTGATGGATGGTACACAAGATACTTTGTCCTGCCTTACTGAGTTTCTCAAGCAAGTCAAGGATAGCCCATGATGTTTGCGAGTCCAAGCCGGAGGTAGGTTCGTCGACGAAGAGAAGGAGGGGTGGTTTGGCGGCGAGTTCAACGCCGATTGTCAATCGTTTGCGCTGTTCCACGTTGAGACCTTCGCCTAGGACACCGACTACTGCATCTGCGTAATCTTGCATGTCGAGCAGTTTGATTACCTCATCAACGTACGCTATCTTCTCAGCTCGTGGTGTCGAGGCTGGTTGACGAAGAAGAGCGGAGAAAGTAAGGGCTTCGCGAACGGTGCTTGTTTCGAGGTGGAGATCTTGCTGTTGTACATAGCCTGTCTTGCGCTGGAAGGAATCATCGCGGATTTTTCCATCGACGAGCATTTCACCGGTGATAACGCCCATGGAGATACGATCTGCGAGACAGTCGAGGAGAGTCGTCTTTCCAGCGCCGGATACACCCATGAGGGCAGTTAGTGTTCCTGGTTTTACCCAACCGTCGACATTATCGAGAATACGGCGTGGTTCGCCTTTGATCTTGATGTCGTAGCAGACGTTGTTCCAGTGGAAGACACTAGTAGAACCTTGAATGTTGGCGTTCTCGTTGTTGGTCTTCTCGGTGAGGGGTGTTGGTGCAGATGCTGAAGCTTCGGGGTCGGATTTGGTCTTGGCAGGCAAGTGGCCGTGACGGAAGACAAGGACTTCACCCTTGGACTTCTTGGCAGAAATGTACTCGGTCGCGATGATGTAGACGATATGGTTGAAAATAGTCATGGCGATGAGAATTCCGACGTTGCGCCACTTGTTAGAGTGGAAGTACTTGTACTCGGAATTGAGATATGCATCGCCGTTGATGAAATCTTGACCTGGGGCGGCACCAACTGTTGAGCAAGCACGATTGAAGGCGCCGACGTCTGCATAACCTGGGACAGCCGCGCTGGGAACGAATGCCGCGCAAGTAAAGTTTCGACCGGAGAATTCGTTTACCATGAGGGACTCGAAGGCGTAGGCTACGGGATCGAGATAGTTGATCCAACGACACCAGCCGAGCATATAGTCAACTGGAACAACGAAGCCAGCGAAGACGACGAGGGCGAGGATGAGCAGAGAGGCTGGGACCATTGCTTGCGAGAGGGTTCGAGAGATTGAGGCACTACCATCATTAGTCCATGTCGTGATGAGGAGAGGGGGAGACTTACATAGATCTGAAAATACCAGACATCGCAAGTACCATAATGAACGAAACCAGAAGATAGAAAAAGAAAGCCCCAGCATCTCTGTTCAAATTCGTCATGAAATAAAGCGTGACGTTGAATAAGATACTGTTACTAATCTTATAAGGCATATCCACCAGAATAGAAGCAAAACTCTCAGCACTAGCATGATAGAAAGCATACCGAGCTTGTTTCTCAACAATAGGTCGTTGGGCGTACTGCGTGAGAATTTCCAGAGCGGAAGCAAAAGCGTTGGAGAGAACTGCGAGGAAGAGTACGGCGCCGCGTTTGAAGAAGTCGTCCGTCGTGGGCTGCATGTTGTAGAAGAGTGATGAGGCGATGAGGGCTGTGCATGTATTCGCGATGAGTGCAAATATCGTCACGCCGGGTGAACCCTTGAGTCGTTTCCAGCCGCGCCAGAGACAGAGGTTTACTTGTTGCATGTACGACAGCGTAAACGGGGACTTGAGTCTCTGACCCTTTGCTTGAGCAGATTTCTTGTTCTCTCGGAAGGCATCAGCAGAAGTTCCATTCAGAGGATACAGAGCCTTGTAAGACTCAATCTCATTTTGGACAATCTGATATTCTCGAGACTCCTTCCATCGAGCAGCGAATTCATCGGGTGTACGCGGGACTTTGTTCTCAAAGCCTGGACGAATGACTCGTTCAGCTGGTGCGGTCATTGAAGTAAGGAAGTCAGGCGTGGTTTGACGATCAGGACATTCGAAGCCGAGATTGATAAAGTACGCCTTCGCTTCATCAGCCGGTCCAAAAAAGATCTGACGACCTTCGTAAATAACGAGTGCCTTGTCGAAGAGATCATATGCCGTCTGGGGAGCTTGATAGATGGAGACAGCACAAGTCTGACCGAACAAGTCAGATTGAAGACGCAACGTCTTACAAAACTCAATCGCATTCGCAGAATCCAAACCACGAGTCGAATTATCCCAGCATTGAAACGGGGCGTTTGAGAGCGTAGCTTCAGCGATGGTAACACGCTTTCGCTCACCACCTGACACTCCGCGAATGTAATTATCGCCAACTTGGGTATTCACCGTGTGGGAAATACCGTACATGGCCATCACCACATCACGCATGTGATCGCTGTACTCGTTGTGCTTGATGCCCGGTGGCAAGTTCTGAGGACAGCGGGCGCGCGCGGCAAAGGTGAGGGTGTCGCCGACGGAAAGCATGGGGAAGTGAACGTCTACTTCTGCGGTGTAGATTGCTTCGCCCGAGTGGTGTTTGTGCATTTCGTTGGCTGTGATGCCGTTGTAGTTGAAGTACGTGCTGTCATCCACGTAGATACCGTTCGTTTCTCCCGAAACTGACTTGAGGAATGTTGTACATCCTGATCCTGGGGGGCCTAGGACGACGCACATTTCACCGGCGTTGATAACACCGTCGAAACCCCTCAGGATATCAATCCTCCTCTTTCCAGCATTAGGCTTGAACACCTCGCGCGCCATACTCGGAAGACCTAACCAGACGTTTCCAACATCCTTTTGGTAGTCTGTCTCGGCGCCGTATCCAAAGACGTTCATGTCCTGGAAACAAATACCGGACTGACGAAAGCCCGAACCGTTCTCGCGCATGGTGTTGGAGACTGCCTTTGCCCATGCTCGCGCGTTGAAGTTCTCGGAATGTGGGTTCAGAGGGGATGTGGCGGATGAGACGTTGAAGAGGTCTGCGTTGTGCTGGGAGGTGTTTGTGTATTGGCGGGCCAGGTCACGGACTATAGAGTGGCGACGAGTAGTTTCTTCATTTTCGGATGAAGATTCAGGAGATTCAGTTGTTTTCTTCTCGGTTTGGTCGTTGACTATTGTGTCGTGGCTGCTGTGGTTTGAGCGTACGCTCATGTTTGCCTCGGCCATGATGGCGGCAACCCTTCTGTTTGACTGTTAGATGAGTGTCTCTACTACAAATGAAGAGTGACATACAAGTATTAAAGTAGTAAGCGATAACAAAAGAGAGTTAAAAGATCGAATAACAAGAAGTAACAAGGATGGTAGAAAGAAAGGTACCACATCAACACTTGAGGCTCACGAGGTCTTAATACCAATACCGGATCCATCCTCATCCCCGTTGCGCCGAAGGGGTGGTGGATCCGGGCAGTCAACTCACGGATCCCGTCGACTTCCCGACCCCGTTACCCACTCGGGGTCATCTCTAAACCCGCTGCTCAATGGGGGGCGAGTCTGTATGTAGCAAATATGCTGGCTTACCCCTCGGACTTGACAGTTGATGTTCGACCGAATCGGCTTTGACAATATTGGCAGACTGACTGACTATCTTATCACGACTACACTTCTTTACGCTTCTATCTTAGCACCTTTGTCAGACGGAGCAAATTGTAGTAATCATGGCTTCCGAAACACGTCCTCCGAGAATTCTAGCTTGTGTGCTGTGTCAACAGCGCAAGAAGAAATGTGATCGCAAGAGTCCATGTTCATTCTGCATAAAGGTACTTCAACATCATAACCACTAACCTTCCAACCCACTTACACTCCATCGCCGGCATTATACTAGTCGCTCTACATCACCATACTTACAGCGAATAGGCAGGAATACAATGTATCCCAAGCACACCAGCCCCCAAGCGCACTCGTCGCAGACCAACAAAAGAGCTCCTCGCTAGACTGGAGCGATGTGAAGAGCTACTGAAGAAATGCACTTGTGTACAGAAGTCTTTGAGATATGGGGCTTATGGCGAGAGAGGGATGGGGAGTCCGGGGGAGAGTGAGAGTACTGGGAGTGAATCACCGGAGAGGGAGAAGGTTGAGCATGGATATGAACGTTCCAGTGTTGAGGGCTATTAAGGGATGGGTATGGCGTTGAAGGGGTTTTGCTTGTGTTAGTTAATTGAAGGTTGTTAGTTATGGGAAGGATGCATGAGGAACTCGTGTAAGAGAATGAAGGAATAGGCGTTAGGAAGTCAATGTGTATACACACTCACTAATACCGATACTTTCACCAAACACCATCGAAAATCACCAACGTAAAGAGAAGCGCAAACAAGCAAAGCATGTGCGTGTGGTCCGGACCTTAAGTGTCGAGCAGTCAGTACAAAACAAGAACCCCAAGACATGTCGTCAAAAAAGCCCGGGGCATAGCGACTCTTCGGTAAATTTTAAGCCTGAGCTGTCAACGGCAGTGGAGAATCTTTAGCCAAGGATGGTTAGCTCGGACCCTTGAATGAGCCAATTGCTGGACGCCGGGGTTCTCGAATGGTCCGTTAGGGCTGGGATTTTTTCCTGACTGGTCAGATCATTGTGACGAAAGCTGGATCTTTCTGGAATTAAGTGTTGCAGATGGATACGGGCTGTTTCAATTGGGTGGGTGATTGAGGATTATTGTTAATGTTAACGTTATTACTGCTAAGCTTTCTCCCCGCGTTGAGGTATCGGAGTCCGTTAGGGCCCGCCCGGAGGGGGCTCCACATTTCCCGAGTCCGTGGACGGGTGAAGGAGAAGGGATGTGACGCGGCGGCTTATCAATATGTCGCTCTGAGTTGAAAGATTTTCACTTTGAGGCGGTTCATGAGGTAATTAACTGAATCGCCGGGAGAAGAGAGGAAGACGAGACTTGCAATAAGTGCTGGATTGGGAAATTTAGTAGCCCGCGATTCGGGAAGTCCATAACTCGATGACAAGGGCATGGAGAGGTATGCGATGGGTTCTTGTCATGGTATTATGCGCCAATTCTTTGCATAATCGTCTCCTTCCTGCCAAGCTTAGAGGTCGGCTTCTCCTGGTACCTAGCCAGTCTATCGGGTCGGCATGACAGGCCTCTGTCTCGGGGAGGAGTCAGAAGTCAGATCTGCAGCTTAAGATCGGATGGAACTGCTTCATACCCATGGGCTGAAGTTAGCACGAGGGCCCCCTGTTCCTACCGATGAATCTGTTACTTATCGGGCCTTTTGCAGTCATCTAGAAGCGCAGTAATCGGTGCTTGGCAGGGTCAATGGCATCCCGACGGGGACTAGATGTAGAGAATGAACGGTCGCATCAACGGTCAAAGGGACGAAAGCAGCCTGAGACCAATGGCTTACGGTCTACGGATACCGGAGTAGGATCTAACTCTAACTATCCGTACCAGAGCCAACGGTATAAGTAGCGGGGTCCGGGAATCGCCCGCTTAATTGGAGTTCAGGGAGATCCGACTCCGATAGACCGTCGATCCTTAGCCTCACCTTGCCTCATGCCCCTTAATTCGTCTAATGCCCACATCTTACAGTATCGAAGCAGGCGATTGGAGAGTGCGCGATATTGCAGTAATCCGGATATATCGATCGTCCTCCAAGCTTTGCTGTGCGTGCATGTCGTTAGCCAGATGGCTGTGTGTTGGAACAGAGTTGAGCGGATGGGTAGGCTAGTGTGATCCAAGCACCGCCCAAAGTAAGAGCCAGCTGTTTTACAATGTTTTCAGACTCTATGGTTCATATAGAACTGAGATATGTCACCATTCGTGTGTAGACTGGCTTCTATGTGTTTGTCAAGATTGCGCTCACGCCACAACTCACGCACCGCGACACTACTTCCTCTGATTGAGGGTATTATGGCTATAGTTGAGACATGTGCTTTGAAGTAAGCTAATGGGTTTTCATCAAGTGCAGCGACACGAAAGGTCGGTTATTGAAAGGCTGTAGTTCAGTGATGCGGTCAATACCTTACCGGGGTGAAGAAGGGAAGGTGCAGCGCAATCCTCAACTCGTTGTCACTGGTCAAAAGGGGTAATCAAAACACCATTCCAACACCGCCACTTTTCTTTATCAATGCGATATTGAAGAAGCGCCAGATAGTGGTCAATCTTGCCCCAAACCCGGCTCCGGGCCGGTCTGCCAGATCCCGGGTACACAGATCCGGACAACCAGGCGAGTCATTAAATCAGGGGATTCTTGGCCGATCTTCGGGGATCGAAATGAGAAGGATTTCTATTTCTTCTGGAAGGAATGAGAGGATGGTGTAGGGTTGGGTACCACCGTCGCAGATTTGGCTCGTGCATTGACTTAGTAGAGTCTACATGCTGTCCAACCTCATGGCAGTGACTGCATACATAATTCCAGAGAGCCGACCCATTGTTCACTTATGCCAATAAGTCACACCTAGAAGAGTAAGTTTTGTCACTTCGCTTCATTGAATAGTGAGAGTCTTCCAAGTATTGTAAGATGACTGATTGCCTTTTGCTGGTCAAAGCTGAGAGCATCCGGCATCGCATCTTGTGGGATGATCATAAGGTGACTTTGTGTTTACACAGACCAAGTCATAACTTGCATCCCGACTACAAAACAAATAGATAGAGCTTCAAAAAGACTCGTCCTCTCCATGCAAATTATTTGGCTCTTCCTGTCGCCTTCCAAGCTCAATTGACTTACAGCCTTATCTTATCTTCAGCTTGATCACGTGCTTCTTGAGTCATCGGTGGGCTCAGACACCCCGCCAAAGAATTTGACCCCTCCATCAATTGAAGCACCCAAACCTGCTAAACGACCGCGATCCTCCCCGACCGGTCGAAAATACACATCAATCCGTCATAATGAGCTTCGACGCTGATAAGATCGGCGCTGCCGACTTCAAGTCTCTGGCTCCTCTTGCCGCCGAGCTCGACAAGCACCTTACCCTGCGAACTTACCTCGGTGGCTACAGCCTGAGCGAGCAGGACGAGAAGATCTGGACTGCTCTTCGCACGAACAAGGTCGCTATTGGTCTTGTCCGAAAGGGCGCTTATGCCAACATTACTCGATGGTTCAAGTTCATCGAGGATACTCACCCTGAGCTTAGCGAGAAGCTCAATGCTGGCAAGGAGAAGAAGTCTGGTGGTGCCAACTACAACATTGGTCTCTCCAACACTGAGAACGGTGTTGTCACCCGATTCCCTCCCGAGCCTAGGTAAGCTTTACCTCAATCACAGTGTTAACACCAGCTCACATCTTTTAGTGGCTACCTTCACATCGGTCACGCCAAGGCCGCCCTTCTTAACGATTACTTCGCAAAGACCTCCCCCGACGGAAACGGAAAGCTCGTCGTTCGTTTCGATGATACAAACCCCGCCAAGGAGAAGCAAGAGTACGAGGATGCCATCCTCCACGATCTCGAGCTCATGGACATCAAGTACCACAAGGTCACCCACTCCAGTGACTACTTCCAGGAGATTTACGACATGACCGAGAAGATGATCATGGACGGCAACGCTTACGCCGATGATACCGACCCCGAGGTTCAATCCGCCGACCGAAAGAACCGTCTTCCCAGCAAGCGTCGTGATCGTCCTGCTGAGGAGAGTTTGGCCATGTTCCGAGAGATGAAGGCTGGTTCTGATCTTGGTCGTGGACACTGCATTCGTGCTCGCATTGCTTTTGACTCTAGCAACGGTTCTATGCGAGACCCTGTTATTTACCGATTCCCCAACTGGAAGGGTGAGGAGCCTGCCCCTCACCACCGAACTGGCTGGACATGGAACATCTACGTGAGCACTCTCCTGTCTATGGACTGACAGCTGCTAACTCTTTAGCCCACATACGATCTCGTCGTCCCTATCCTCGACTCTATTGAGGGCGTCACCCACGCTCTCCGAACGACCGAGTATGCCGACCGAAACGAGCAATACCACTGGTTCCTCAAGGCCCTTGGCCTCCGACAAGTCCACCTCTGGGACTTTGCCCGTATCAACTTCATCAAGACATTCCTCTCGAAACGAAAGCTTACAAAGGTTGTTGACACCGGACGTGTCAGCGGCTGGGATGATCCCCGTATGCCTACCGTCCGCGGTATCCTCCGTCGCGGTCTTACCGTTCCTGCTCTCCGCGAGTTCATGTTGAAGCAGGGTCCTAGCCGAAATATCGTCACCATGGACTGGACTACCATCTGGGCCATCAACAAGCGCATGCTCGACCCCGTTGTGCCCCGATACATGGCCATTGAGGAGAAGGATGCTGTTGTTGTCAACATCACTGGCGGACCTGAGAAGTCCTACAAGGAGGAGAGACCCAAGCACGTCAAGAACCCTGATGTCGGTACTAAGCAGGTTACTTTCGGACCTAAGCTTCTGCTCGACCAGGCCGATGTTGTTTCTTTCGACGACAACGAGGAGATCACCCTGATGTCCTGGGGTAACGCCATCGTCCGCGGTCTCGACAAGACCTCCAGCTCCCCCGTCAAGGATCTCAACCTCGAGCTTCACCTTGCCGGTGACTTCAAGACCACCGCCAAGAAGGTGCACTGGCTCGCCGCCGACCCCGAGAACTTGGTCAAGGCTGAGCTGTGGGAGTTTGACTCTCTCATCACCAAGGATACACTAGACAAGGACGACAACCTTGATGATTTCCTCAACGATAACAGCGCTTCCATGACTCACGCTCTCGTCGATGCTAGTATTTCTGATCTCAAGGAGAATGACTTTATCCAGCTTGAGCGAAAGGGTTATTACCGTGTTGACAAGGCTCTTGGACAAGGGCCTGATGGACGTGCTGTGCTGTTCAAGGTTCCTACCGGTGGACAGAAGGGTTAGAGAGTAGTATGAGGCATGTACAAAAATGAGTAAACTTTGAAGTCGCACAACTGTTCACGTCCCTTTGAGATTGTCCAACCTATTCCGTCTGGATAGATGAAGTCACACAAATTGTCCAACCTATTCCATCGAGAAACACGACGTGCAATGAAGAGCCGCTATCACCAACAAGGAACCCGCCGGCAGCTCAATCATGTCACGCTGTGAGCCTTCGGGGAGATGATTCGTCGTGGATGGGAGCTTGATGTCATTTGGCGTAGTGCTGATGGTGATCCGCTAAATTGGATGCAGAGGGTGCCCGATCCAGTAATTCGCCAAATCCCTGCATGAAGCTACGTTACTGAAGTTACAACTCTAGCTTTGCTACATGGCAGTACCAAGCTATGTGCTGTACTTTTGTAAAGAGCTAGATATGTAAAGTGATGAGGTAAAGAGCTTTGTAAGGTAAGCTTGGGGTCCGAAGGATTGAGATTTGTGTAGTTTGTTGTTAAAAGGATCGGATTATTGCTTCTAGACTTTGAGCATGAAGTCATTATTGGACCGCGTCTTCACGATACAACAAAACATGCTCATTGTTGCAGTTACCCTAAGGCTGGATTATCCATCGGATTTCCCGATAAAAACAATTGCATTCCAGCCGTTAAGATTAGATAAAGCTCTTAACTCATGCGCAGGTCTGAGGATACGAACTGCAGGGATATTGATCGACCCTGTAATTTTAACACGAGAACCCATTCGGGTCTTGACCAACAATGTCTCCGTCTATACGCGATTTCTGTAACTCCATCAGCCGATGACATATAATCCGTGATACTGTATGGAGATCTTGAATATGGGGATTAATGAACGGTGAGAAGTGCCCAGAATTATTTACGAGAAAATGGATTGTTGAGCTGTCCTGTCCTCGGGGAGCAATCGGGAGCGGAATGCGCTAGAAAAGTTCCATTCTATTCTTAGAGGCCGCTAGACCCCGCTTGTTCCCAGCGCGCCTTTGACGTCAGCCCAGAAAGGCTGTCTGCTGTCAGGTTCGGGTGTCGCCCGTTTACTCACTTACTATTGTTAGTGGCGTAGAAGGTCTAGAATATCTGTGCCTTTTGAAATGTGGTGAGTGATGCAAGAGTAAGACAGCTAGAACTGCATGAGTTCGACAGTCTTGGACAGTCTAGGACAGTACGCTCCTTGCGTTAATACGAGTGAGCTGGCTACCAAGACAATTCACTACACGATGGACCTGGTTAAGATCTCCACCTCTGACGACAGAGTCCAGGGGAGATACAGGACTGTATTCAGCTTTCAAGACCGTCGGAAATACTAACCTCTGATCGGAATAATTATCGTCAATCCTCTTGGCCCGGATCCGAATATGCCGACTGAAATTGCGGGGAGATTCTAAGGCCCTGGCCGAATGAAGCAATGACCAAGGTTAATACGAGAATGTCACTTGGGTTCTCTGTCATCAGGGTCATAGTGCTTAATTAGGTGAATTATCGGTTATGCATGTTTTATTATCCGCGCCGCAAAAAAAGCCACACCCGTTTTTACCGGCAGAAAGAACAGGTCCAGATGTAAGAAGACTGGCCCGAAAAGTAAAAAGGCGTGGTGGTGAGCGAGTTCCTGATCGATCGTCTGATGTGGTGGATGGGGGAATACGAGATCCAGCTTCGCTTGTCGATCACCTCGTGTTCAACTTTCTACCCACGAGGTCCGAATGCAGGGCTGGAATTGGGTAGCAAATGGTAGTCTTGCGGTGGGACTAGGAGTGGCCGAGGCTGGGCTGGGCTGTTGCTGTTGTCAGAATAGTGGCATCGCGTATAGCCTTCTCGTTCAGTCAGATCAGCCCAGACCAGTTTACTTGGGTAGTGAGGACCCTTTCGTCATGATTCACTGACGATGTGCCCACTTAGATAGACTCAAGTGTCTATATAAACACTCTCTCGTCGCCCCCAAGTTGTGTTTTTCTCATCCTCATCACTCACTCACATCTTCTACACACAACCACTTAATCACTTAACCACCAAACAAACTACAACCTTCAACATGAAGTTCTCCGCTGCTCTCTTCACCCTCACCGCCGCCCTCGGCGTCTCAGCCGCTCCCGCCGCTGAGTCCGTCAACATGATGGCCGCCGCTCCCCAGTGGACCGTCCGCGACGCCAAGCGCTACTGCCGCTCCGACGACTCCATCTGCAACTGGAAGTTCAGCATCGACACCGGCAACGGCAAGCCCTACGAGTGCCGCTACGACGTCAAGGGCCCCGGCGCCAGCAAGAAGCGCGCTGCCGGCCCCTCCACCTGCGGCGACTACACTGTCACCTCCGGCTGGAGCGACCAGTTCGGCGCTGACCAGGGCTTCACCACCCTCTCTGTCGTCTCCAACTCCAAGCGCCAGATCATCTGGCCTGCTTACACCGACAAGCAGCTTGCTGGTGCCAAGATTGTCAAGCCTGACCAGTCTTACTCTCCTGCTTCTCTCCCTAAATAAGCGGTTTATGATATGAGATGATATAATCAGCGATGAATTATCGGAGGATTATTTGAGGATGGAAGGATTGGGGTTTAGCAGCATATAATGGCTATTGGTACATATTTTAATTCATGCCTTTCGAGGCCGAATATACATACATATTGAAGGAATTATCTGTTCATCAATTGATCTGTGAAGTCTGACTTGTAGTGGTGTTGGTAAAAGACCATTGGTGGCTTGGTCGGCCGAGATCCGAAGCGTTCGGCCGGGGAGCTTGGCGTTCGTCATTGTCATCCGGCAATCGTCGGGTCATGAAATGCAAACAACTAACCTAGCAACATGTCTCAGTTAATATCGTGAAGATAAGTTTATGATAGAGATGGGATGAGATCGTCAAGGCAAAATAAGGTCAGGGTGTAGTTGCGATAACCGAGGAGATCATCTTTGTCTGTGTCCCATGTCACAGAGACACGGTCTGAGCTCACAAGAAGTACACTAGATACAATTGTGACGGCCAGGAAGCAACCAAGCAATACAATCACACTGACAAAAAAAGACCAATAAGTACAAATATGGTTCAGTTTCAATTCTTACCAAATGAGTAAGATGATCGCTGTTGACATCCACTCAAGCGGTGGTCGGTTGTGCGTTCATCAGGTCTTAACTCACGGTCACTTACCCTGCACTCCGACGCGACTTCAAGGGTCGTGCATCGTCAACACGTCATGATGTCTGTTGAAAAGACAGTAAATAACCCCGACACATGCGATGCTTTGTGCGACAGAACAAATAAGAAGCTTAGAATAGTTCTCAAAGCCTCTTTCTCTAGGACTTCTACGTCCCTGAGTTGGGGTTGTGCCACTCCATGCTGCCTAGATACGTCAAGCAACGATACAACATGAATGTAAAGATGGGATAGCAGAGTTTCATATCTTCATTGAGAATCTATTATGTTTGTGTTACGATGAAACCCATGCATTGTCATGCAGTTGTGGTGCGTCGCTCGTCGCTCAGCTTTTGATGGTGCTTGGGTGGGGTGACGGCACCTACACAGTCTTTCAACTTCGCCACGGGCGCGTTTTTGATACTCTCGATGGAATTCATAGATGGCAGTATCTTTACGAAGCTTGGCGTTCGGAGAAACGGAAGTTACACGCTATATGAGTTCAGGATGGCTACCCGAAGGGCAATTGATGAGTGACAGTGGTGTGTTATGGGGCAACCAGGTGGGACAAGTCGAGATCAAGCGAGAGCTGTTAATTGAGAGACAGCAAAGGTAGAACTGTACAGTAGCATCTCAATTTACTTCACGAGGGCTCATAGTGAATGTAGTTATCTGAGACCAAGAGTAAAGTATGGCTTTGACTGGACTCGTGTCCTTTGACGTGCAGTCAGTCCCATCCAGGTTCACTTCTCACCACCCCGGATACATCGACAAAGCAAACGTCCATCAGAATAGAACAAATATATAGTATCTTATGATAGTAGCTATCAAGCATTCAAAAACGTCTATGAAATGCGATGCCTATCTTGAGTATCTCCCATCCGGTGAGATCCCTTTACAAGTCCCTTGGACATCAAGTCAACTCCATTCTCCCCCAAAATACAAAGACAAACCCTCAAAGATCCAGATCCAGTCGAGGTAAGAATCCAACGCCAATAGTCACACGCTCAATCAAAAGCACACATCCAAACAAACGTTCCCAAGCCACTCGCAAGAACCAAGAAAGTCAAAATACCAGCTCCCGCCTTATCCGCCGTCGTCAAAGGCTTCGGCTCAGGGTTATCATGCGAATCCTTACCCGCATTAGGATCACCCTTTGAGATACCACCCGTGGTATTCGTAGCAGGTGGTTCCGCATCTTCAATCAACAAACTCGACACCGCAGCAAGCACATTCATCTGTTCTCCTGCACCACTCGTTCCATCGACTGCTACATCTACGTAGCTTCCTCCGCTCCAGTAGAAACCGCATGCGCGACCGGAATCACCGCCTGTGCATTGCTTTACTGCTGCTTCGGTGGACTTTTGGAGGACGGGAAGGATCTTTTCGCGTGTGAAGGGTGCGACTTGGGTTGTTACGGCGAGCCAGCGGTGCACGTAGCCTTTGAAGGACAACATATCGGTCGAACAGGCGCCCTTTCGGCCTTCGCAGGGAACTTCGTACATGATGTCCTTGGGAAAGAAGTTCTTGAGGGTTGCGTCGAGGAGGCTGGTGATGCGGTCTTCCCAGACAGTAGAGCCGTTGGTCTACATCAACTATTAGCATTTCACCCAATCCTCAGTATGCGTGGACTTACATAGTTGTACATAAACGCTGCGCCCTGGAGGAGAATGGCTGCGTTGTAAGAGAAAGTCGCCTTGTTGATGTCGGTACAGTTCTTTCCAACGTGTCCACCATCGTAGACCAGCCATCTGTCGTGATCGATGTAGTTGACGTTCCAGAGCCAGTCCCAAGTCTCATCAGCGTATTTAGCGTAAGTATCGTTTCCGGTATATCGCGCAAGACGAGCGCCAATGTTGAAGAAGCATCCATTGGCAATAGCTACCAAATGTCAGTCGAACTCCCACCAACACACACGCAAGGTAAACCCACTGTTTTTGTAATCGTAACCAGAGTTGGTGAAAGGAATCTGCCATCTCATTCCACCATTGCACTCATCATCGTGACGCTCAGGTTGAGCCTGCGTCGTCCACACAGCTTGCGCGAGGGCTAGCCACTGCGCTTGATCCTCTGGCGGATTGGGAAATTTGTTCTCTGCTGCGAGCATGGCGGACATGCCCCAGAAGCCTTGATCGTCGTTTCCGAGGGAGGCACTGTGGTTGCTGGGCATGTAATCGCGACCGTCGCCTGTTTGATGAAGCATGCCCTCCATGACGACTTTGTTGTAGGATGAGTCGCCTGTGAGTTTCCAGTAATCTGCCCCAGTTAGTCCCCGTTGTATCATTTGAGATTGAGCAAGGTATTGGCATACCGATATAAGTTCCCATCATGGCTCCTCCTTCCCACCAGTAGTAGTCACCCTTGTATTCCGTTGGAGGACCGGGCAAGATACCAGGAATCATGCCAGTCTGGTTTCCGTCATATTGAAGCATGAGATCGTAAGCGAGTGTGCGGGCGGATTGTTTAATCTCGTCTGTGTCTGTTAGTGTTGCTCGGTGAGATGTTGTTCGTGGGGTTATCGCGTACCCTTTGTTCCGATCTTGTAGTACTGTGCATCGACTGATTGAATGAGAAGACCACCCAAAAGAGCAGCCTGGGCGACGAAGCCCTTTGGTGAAGAAAACAGCATGCTGGTGGAGTGAGAGGTGTACTCTCTGTGACTGTTGTGAAGTTTGTTGATCGGATTGGTCGATATGGTGGTGGCTTGTAGAGCGAGCGACAACAAGCACCAAGATCCAGCCGCCTCGAGGATCTAAACAGAAAGTTCAAATAAAAAAGCGAGTGTTTAATAATGCAACCAACATCAACTTCTAGAAAATATGATCGGAGAAAGGATGAAGAATTGGGAAGATCAAAGGTGGGACGGGTAACTTCAAAAAGCGGAGGGATCCGGGGGGCATCATGCTTCAAAACAGTCAAAGAAAGAAAAACAAGGGGGAAATGGATGAACGGTATTGGTACGAGCCAAGGGGGGCAGTGCAGCTTGTGCTTGTTCGGACATCTTGGCAATTGGACTCTACTCTCTCCTTTGACTACTGGTAACCGCCAAGACAGACAGGCCAAGACTTGGCAATAGTCTTGGCGGGAAAAAGGGAGCGTTCCCAGTGGAAGGAGTCAATAGGCTAGGTGCCTTGATTTGCAGTGCATATTTACAGGTCATGGATTGATGGAAACTACAGAGTAATTACTGGTGATGGGGATTGATACGATACTACTGGTGATGTTAGACAGGTGCACAGGTTACAGATGGAAGGATTTAAAGTTGAGGGGAATCAGAATGTCACTCCTCCCGAGATGAGACAACCCAAGCGTCCATCACAATCACAAAGAGAAAAAATAAAGCCAAGATCTTGTCTGCTAGAGCGAGATTGGAGATTGGACCTTGGGGAACCTGACACAGGCCACGCAAGCCCTGTAGTTAGACAAGTACATCCTGCTCCGTACATGAGTTGGTAGTGGGAGAGGTATATCGCTATGAAGGGAGATGTACGCTAAACTTTAATGCACCACATCTCCCCACCAGCCCCTGGTATGCTTAAATATTACCTTATTCTGCTGTTGGGCCAGTGAAACCAGGGAGACTTGTCTCTGAGTTTATTCTTTGTTGGTAGTAAGACAGAACGCGTAACTGTGAGAAAAACACTCAAGACATGTAGACGAGTCATAGAAGTCTCAATCATTGGCATATGTAGAAAGAGAGAGAAAAGCTTGCTTGTGCAGGCGCTTGGGTATAGCCTATGCCCATTTGATCAAGGGGCTTCTTGGCAGCCCGTCATTTACTTGGCGGTAAATTGACTGAGCATCATGATCCGAATGTCCCGGTTACAAAACACGTGCTCCATCAATGCTGTGATGAACACGCAGGGTGTCAGAAGAATTGACCGCCGAAATCATAAGAGACGAAATAATTTACTCATCTTATGCCAGCTTAGGATAGCAGTTAGGCTACTTTATTTCTGTAGCCTAAGTCTTAGAGGACATTTCTTCTGTTACTCACCTAGTGAACCTCCTTGATCCCTTCTGTGGTACAACTGTGCAGTATCCGTATCCGTTATATAAATAAGCTCGTACCGATACGGCTGAACGAATAGCTGCATTGTATAACGACGCGCCAAGCTCAAACATACGCGTGTCTCCAATTAACCTTGTCTGTGTTTTGGGTTGCGTGAGAAATGAGCCAAGATGTCACATGTTTCATCTCAAGAGACTTTTAATCAGTGTCAATTGAGTTTTACATCTGCTATCCGATTGACTTTTGACGTTCGTCCGGTATGGCAGATCTGTGCAGAAACTGGATCAATTGAATTGACTGTCATGCGGTCGGACGGTTGGTGTTTTGGCTTGGCGTAGCGACATTTTTGTCTTTTTTTTAACCGCTAGGTTTGAAGGTTGGTGCTGCAGCCACAGCGTCATTTGAGGCTCTAGCCACCGTTGAGACTTTAATATTATTTTGACGCGACCTTCACGCTTCGCATTTATTCGCGCAACGAAATTGATGGGTATGGGTAGTATGCTCTATGTTCGTGATGTAAAATCGATCCATTCCGCTGGGATGTTTCACTGTGGCTTGAGAAGTGAGGGAAACAAACTTGGCATTAGGTTCATAGCCGAGTTATTATTCGTTGTGTTGATTTAACCTGTAAATGCGCGTTGAGAGACGTGACTTTCAAAAAACCTAGCTAGAGGGAAACAAACATATCGCAATGATTTCACGTTGGTGTTGATGTTCTTTTGAGATGAAACACTGGCATGTTCATCAGCAGAATAATACCAGATGACTGGATGCGGTCGCGCACAATGCCGCTTCAAGATGTAGACGCACGGTAGACGCTGTACCAAAAGCTTCTTGATACAAGTTTCAAGGTGGTCCGAGTCGATTGACGTACACGCAGTATTGAAAGCACAGCCAGGCATCAAGTTGCCGTATAGCAGTGCTATAACTAGGACACACTGCTTGTACTTGGAGCTTGTGAGAACACGTAGTAGATATCATAACCGCAGATATATTGAACCGCCCTTAGTTGGCCAAGTCGCTAAGATGCTTAGACAAGTCAGAGGATAGATTGGCATCCGTTTATTACCCTTTCGTCTGCGCATTGTTTTAGTCGACAACCCTATTTAACTACGTCTCTGATACCTAACGCCCTCATATCTAGCTTTCTGTAGAGACTTTCGAGATGTTTATACCCTGAAAGGTAAAAGACCGACAGCCGAGTTGCAAGGACCAGCTTTTCAACACAACTGACATTCCATATCAGAATAACGTCTGTTGGACAATAGGAAGTCATTCGATTGGTGCACTGTAGATAGGGATTCACATCCGGGCCAGCTCTGGAAAGGATATACGAATCTACTTTCAAGGTGCATTCCAAAGCTTATATGAATGAGTTACCATGGATATCCTTCTTCAAATTGATTTGCCGCGTGTACCGTCCCAGTCAACGAGTGAAATAGAACATTTTTGAAAGTGCTACGACTACTAATTTCACTCGTAGAAATAAACCTGAGTATAGCTAGAAGAATTATCGTGGCTTGAACTTTGTTGAAGTGAAAACTGCTGCGACTTAACGAGTCAATAGTTGGAAATTACATATCTTCATATCGGACTTATGGCGTCAGAGGAGACGCAATGGTCTGACCTATAGTTCTGATTGAATGAGATAGTGGGACAGGAAAATATTGTATATTAATTCTGTCTTAAGAAAATCTCATGATCAGTACTCGACCTGACTCGCAGCCAATAGCTACGGTCGATCTGGAGACATCCGATACCATAGAACGATATTCAGAAGGGAGCCAAAGTACGTTCCTGCCATCTTTCACAACCCATTCCCTATCAATACTAAAATGGTAATCTGACCAATTAGAACCTGCCAAGATAATTAAAAAAAAATGAATCGTCGTCGTAATCGGGCGTTGAGTTTGGTATTTCAAAGTCTAGAGGGCCGAGTTCGGTGTAGAGCCGAGAGTTCGTGCATGAATCGAAAGATAGGCGATATATGATCGTACCGACGTCGAATGTGTGCACACACCTGTACTGTTCCAAATCCCAGATCATAACCTTTCCATCGTACGAGCTTAATGCCAGATACCAGGAATCCACTGAGAAGGCTACTGATTTTGTTTGCAGAGAAAGTGTTGGTAGAGTTTCGAAGCTTTGCTCGTCGATATCCCAAATCGCAGTCATCTTATGGTTATTTGAGATTGTTGCGAGATACAGACTATCGGCTGAGAAGACTACCGATTCCACGGCATCCTTATGGTCAAATGTTGATAGGCATCGACCTGTTGCTACATCCCAGATCTTGGCTGTACGTCCAGTTGAGCCTGATGCAAGATATTGACCGTCCAACGAGAAGGCCACTGACCATATCTGACCCTTGTCTGTGAGTGTATGGATGCATGTACCAGTTATGGCATCCCATACCTTAATTGTCTTATCATCTGAGCCTGACGCTAAACACTTGCTATCCGGAGAAAATGCTATAGAGTTTATTTGCTCTCGGTGGCCTTCAAGTGTCTGTAGGCACATTCCTGTCTCTGTATCCCAGACCTTCACAGTGGTATCTTCGGATCCTGATATGACTCGCAATCCATCTGCCGAAATGGCAATACGGCTTACTGGTTGCTTATGGTCTTCAACTGTTGGCGGGTATACGTCGATTGATGCAGCCCAGACCTTCACTGAACCAGCTTCTAAGCCTGATACAAGATGTTGACCATCAGTTGTAAAGGCCACAGACTTTGCTGGACTTCCGACGCCTTTCAGAGTTTGCAAAACTGCGCCAGTCTCAACATCCAGGAGTTTTATATCGGCGTCTTGATCACCTGAGGCAAGACGTTTACCATCCGCTGAGAAAGCTAGTACCGTAACGCAAAGCAGGGGGATTTCCAGTATTGGCGGATCAGAGGCTGTCGCGGCATCCCAGACTCTAACCGTGCCCCGTCCCGAGACTGTAGCAAAACGCCTACCATCTGGCGAGAAGGTTACTAGCCTAACTCCTTGATCGTCGTAATCGTGATCGTCGTGAACTTGTAGTGTCTGTAGACATGAGAAGGATTCCACATCCTAGATTTTAACCGTCTGATCGGCCGATCCTGAAATAAGACGCTGGTTGTTCGGCGAGAAGGCTACTGAGAAAACTTTGTCAGAGTGGTCCTCCAGTGTTTTCAGACATTTTCTCGTTTCTAAACTCCAGATCTTAATTGTCTGATCGCTAGATCCCGATGCGAGATACCGGCCATCTAAAGAGGAAGATACCGAGTTCACAATATGGTTGTGGTCCTTAAGGGTCTTCAGACATTCTCCCGTTCTTAAACTCCAAATCTTAATTGTCTGATTGTTAGATGCCGATGCGAGACTTTGTCCACCTGGCAAGAAAGCGATAGAACGGACTCCGCCATCATGGTCAAAAGTATGTCGGCATAACCCTGTTGTTATATCCCATATCCTAACTGTATCATCAAGTCCGCCCGATGCAATAAGCTGATTGTCTGGTGAGACGGCAACTGAGAGTACGTCCTTGCCATGACCCTCAAGCAGTTCCGTCACTGGCCTTGGCGCCTTCATTCTCTGGGTATGGTTGTTAGATTACTGCCAATATATACTCTTAAAAACTTACAATAGCAAGATCCACAAGTTTGTAGATGGCGTTTATTCCTTCGTCTATGCTCCGTAAAAGACCAAGAGACTCCAACCAGTTTAGATACCTCGTCTGGATGAATTCGTGAACATCACCACCATTATTCATTTTATTATTGAGTCTGATGGGTTCAGAGTCGTGGAGGTGATCTACCCAGTGAACGCAAGAGTATCTAATGGGATCCAGTGGCTTGAGGTAATTCGGCTCCATGTCCTCGATGCTAAACCCTGGATGGCCGAGTTTGCAGATATCGTGTCTGAGAGTCTCCGATAGTGCTTGCAATGATCTCTCGAAGATAAGTTCGTGTTGATATGTAAGACCTGAAGGTAGAATCTGGTCTGGCGCTTTGGTGAGCAGAAATTCTTTGGCAGACTGATGGATGAAGTAAATGGTGTCTCCCCGGAGTGTCAGGAAAGAACCACAGCTACCAATAATCTTTGGCAGCTCATCATCATCCTCATCCTCGAACTGCGGCCCCAGAAGAGTCTTCAACTCAGCCAAGGTAACTGGCCTGTATACGACAGAAGCAAGAGCCAGTATCGCTCTACATATCTCTGCATCATGTGAAGAAGAGATGTATTCCATCATTCTACTGTACAGAGGGTCCAGCCCCTTTGGGAATAACTCCAGACTGAGCCGAGTGTGTCTTTTGCGGAGCACCTTGCTGTCTGCAAGCTGTCGACAGACTAAAGCGACCCATAGGAACGTGCCGTCAGCATTATTAGCTAGATAGGTCTTGACCTCGCTTTTGAGTTCAGCGTCGTATTGTTTGATTTCGGCCAACTGCTCCACCCTGTACTCGATAAACGCCTCGACGGCCTTAGAAATTGAGTCCTGGTTCAATTCAAGATGTAGCTTGATATTCTGCGTGGAACGGTCTAGCCACTGTTCGATTTCCGGCCAATTTCGGCTTGTCACAATCCACTTGACACTGCTTGACCTAACTACCAAGTCGAGAAGCTTCTCCTGGTTGGTGATACACTCGTCAAGAGCATCAACAATCAGGACTGCGCCATCCAGTATTGAGTCCTCGAGCATTGTCGAGAAGATCTTGGGCAGAGCCTGCCATGCATTGCCATCCTCAAAAAGCTGCTTTCCCGCATGGTCATACTTCTCTTCAATGTAGGAGAAAAGTGGAGGTCGTTGGACAACAAGAAGGTAGATCAGACCACGGAGCACAGCTGTTGCGTTACTCAATCGTGCTTGAGTGGCTTGGCAAAAGAAGTAGGATAAGAAACCGCCATGTTCTTTCTCAAGCTCGTTAATGAGTCCACATATTAACATTGTCTTGCCCTTGCCAGGGTCCCCTTTGATCCAGAGAAGCTGACTGTGTGAAGCCTTGTGCCATTCTTGAAACTGGTCGTTTTTGAGAATCCAGCGATACGCATCGTCGACCAACCCACATCCTGTGTCTAGGATACGAATCCTGTCATCGCGGGGATCAGTTACGCGCAGATCCCGCAAACAGCTGTTGTACTTTTCGTCCTGCTGACGAGCACTGTCCGATGTGCTTTCTGTTGGAGGAAGCTTTTCGAGGAACTCTCTTGCAAATGCTGCAGCAGTAGCAGCAGCATATTCCTGCCACTCCTTGCTCTTATGAGAGTCAGAGTAGTCACAGATTCCCCGTATTGACAGTCAAGGACAAATGTCGCTCAGACCAGCCGCCTCCATTTCGAAACAAATCGCATCGACTGCCTGGGCTACCGTATCGCGAACCATCGAGCTTTTCATAACCTGATTGCCTGAGGCAATTGTCCCATAGTGGATGTAGGGGTTCCTTGTACTCCGCTTGCTTCTCTGTACTAGAGCTGAAGGGCTGCATTCGTCACAAGTCGATGCTTGAGAGTTGTGTGGATACTCCGAAGAGAACAGACGATCTGCTGTAGTTGGGTGAGCGTAATTTGGAAGACCTCTGAACCTTTCCTCTAATATAAGAGGTATTCGGCTGCTATGCGGTTGATGTTCCGCTTGTAAGAGCGATAAGGCTTTACCAAGCATATGTGCCAATGTCTTTGGGACTGCAGTATGTTGGATCTGCCCACTTGCGATAACCTTCCCGAGGTCGTGCTGGATCACCCGAGTACCAACAATTATATCGCCTAAGCGAATGTCAAAGTTGTCCCGCGGGGCTCCGCCGCCAATGCCCACCATAAGGCCGAAATGAATCGATGTAAAAGTGCGGATAAGATGAGTGAACGTATTTACGGCGTTGCTAGTTCCATACTCATTAACTGGCAAAGACGTAATGACGATATTGTGGCACCCTATGCTACCAAGTACATAAGAATTGGAGTCGTTTTTCTGCCTGGGTAAGGCTTCATGAACTTCATCCAACACCGCTTGAGCAGCAGTTAATTCTTTAGGTAGTGCACAGATCCAGGCAACTGTATATCGACCATAGGAAGCAGGCGATACTCTCTGGGACTTTGGGGCTTTATGGTTTGAATCAGCCCCCAGGGTCAAGCGGCGTTTCTGACGCTGATAAGACATGATTCCAGGGTGAAATGAGCACCGGAAACACCCAGGCCCGTCTCTCCGGAGCGTTCCGTAATTTTATGAGCAGGTGCAGGTCTATTGGAAAGATTGCTGGGAGATGCAGGTTACGGAGTTGTAGAGTTTGGAAAAATGATAAAGTCGAAGCAAAGAAAAGGACGTAGGACGTAGGACAAAAGGAGGGGAAGTATGCATGCACTGCCACCGCCTGTGTTTGAGGCCTGCAATAATTGCCGATGCCAGCGAATCAGAAATCATAATTCAGATACCAACTTGTCTTTCAAGCCATCTTATGTCTGACCATCCCTCCAAGGTAGCAAGTCCCCATTTCCATTTACATACCATACATTACTGTTAAACTTCTCCATCTTCAAATCCTCCTTATACCATGGAAAGGTAGACAACATGATAATAGCCATGACCGAGATATCAAATACATACAGCGTCCACTCATGCGAAACCAGATATCCATTGACTCCATCAAACATCTCCAAAACCCGAAAGAAGTTTCGTACGAGCATGTAACACGTGAACACGGATACCATGACAGTCATAGGCATGAGACGAACATGCGGGTTAGACCTCCTCAACAAACCACGGTGGATGATTCGATAGCTGAACACCGCAATGCAGAGCAGAGAGATGAGAAGCGCAGCAATTTGAATGACCAGACCAGTGAGGATGAGAAACTTCCCCGAACCCCTTGTCGATTCCGGGCCAAGGTACAAGATCCCAATACCACAGCAGTGAAGAATAAAGCAAACGTAGATGCTTATAATAAGCAGAGCAGTCTGTCGAACATGCCATGTCAACGACAGATTCGAATATCCAGAGCCATACATTAAGCCCTTGAAAAAGACAAATAAAGCCCCCGTGAAATTCAGCGGTGCGAGGAGCATGAGGGCTCTTTGCAAGATGTATGATACTTCGTTGTCGGGATAGTGCATAGAGATGAGTCGGCTAGAGAATGCTACTACTTCCACTAATATGCTGTTAGACTTGACCTGTGGAGACGAGGGGATGAGAGACTTACCGAGTCCGCCTCGGTGAATTTCACTGCCGAAAGCGTAAGGTGATATGCGGTATTTCATGTAATGCCACATCGTCAGTGCTACAAAGAGGACGAGGCAGCTTATTGCTACATAGCGGTTAGGCTCGTAGCGCTCGTAGAGGTTGTCATTCGAAGAGAACATTGTGGTGAACGATACTTGGAGGACGATGCTTGAAGAGGGGATGCACGATGACGATGAATGGTACAAGCGATGGGGTGGACGGAGAAGAGTATATATAGACTCTTCTATGACATGACCATCGGCATCGCCGTCCATACCCCTCAGAGGCTGAAATCACGTCTTGCCTTGACGATATCATTGGGGTTTCTGGTTGTGGCTTGCTGAGATGGCAACCAGAACAGCAGCTCCGTCTTCCAGAAGGCGTGGGCAACCGGTTGTTCCTGCATATGCATGACTGTTGTGAAACGGCAAATGCGTCCTCTCATTAAGTATGTCGTTGATGATATGTATTTCGAAATGCGAAGTAGTTGTAAAGCGACCTGGGCTGGCCTCAGGGTGTTATAAGAATTAGCCCCCACGAGCATAAGAGATAAAATAATTTAATTATCTTATGCTAGCTTAGGCTAGTATTTAGGTTTCTTTATTTCTATAGCCTAAGTCTTAGAGGATATTTCTTCTGACACCCACCTGGCTGGATACCTCTACTGGTGGCAATACCATGGCCTTTCAGACGGAAGTTAAAAGATAGCGCTTGGTATACCCGTAGAATTACCTCGACACAAGTTAATCATTTTCATAACTCACTTCCTTTTCACTTCTTGAGTCTCTAATCCCGGTAATCTCTAACTTGCCTTTGCTTGCTAGCCTCAAGAACTCGAGAGTTACAGCCTGGTTACTTAGAGCTTCAATTGCACCAGTCTATAGCTTCCATGATTTGCGCCCTCATTGCTGCCTCCGCAGTTTCGGGCGCCTCTAATTCACATGGCAGCTAGCTATTCTCTACTTAAACCTCGTGCATCCAACCGCACTGTCAGTCATGGAGATCTGTAAGCTAGATCTGTAACAGTTGATACGTGAGAGCTTAAAGTCTGCTTCACAAGAGTCATATTCTTAATGACCATAATGAACCGTTATTATCTGATTGGCACGTACACTGGCCTATGGCTTTACGCTTCCGATGGCAGTAATGCAGCCCCAACAGATAAGATTTCTAAAGATATTCACTCTTTATATAGGGCCTCGCAACTCCTTCACCTTTACGAAACCAGTATTAAAGTCAATATAAGCTTCAATCGCTTGAACAGGGATAGGGCTCTTTTCCACAGACCTTGCCCATCGAATAAGAACACAGCCCTGCGATCTGGTATTCCAAGTAGAGTAAGATATCCAAAGAAATTAAGCTCTTTAGAGTTTGCCCTATCGTCTGATGACTAGTATATGAACCAACGGCATCACAGCAGCATGAATCTATCTTTTCGCCTAACCTCCGCCTAGCCTAGCTCCAATCCTTCAAAGTCTAAATAATTAAGCTTCCTAACGATAACCTCAGTAAAATTACAGGGGACAGCCGCGCGTAATCATTCAGCTCAAAAGCTAATTGGTGGATTCTCCCCTAAAGTCCACTACTCATCTCCCACCAATCGTAACATCACCGGATCCTCTCTCAGAATCTCTCAGAAGGGTTAATGCTAAGACCCTGGATTGACAGCGGGGTGGCTGAGGGCCGTTAAACTTTCTAGACTTTGTGCATAAACCGGTGGAGAGATCGGCAAGCAGGTAGGCAGGGGATGCAGAGAAATCGAACGGTTCCCCACGTTTATCCGGAGGTGGGATGCCAAGATATGGAGACGTGACGTCGAACAAAGATATTAAATCGGAGGATTACGGTTAGCAATGGCAAGCTGGCGGATCTTTACTCAGTCGCTGGATATAGAGTACCGAAGGCAAGAAACAGTTCGTTTTTCTGGCTCAAGAAAACACAACCAGGGTCCAAAGTGGAAAAGATCATAGTTTATGCTTGTACAATACAACGTCTAATATACTCTACTCCGAATAATGTCCACAAGAAAAGAAGATAATCGCTCAAATAGCCACCCAAACAGAAAACTCCACTCCATTACTTTACTCCTTGTCCACTTCACCAGCAAGCATACTCAAAACGTTCTCCTCACCAGGCGAGTTCTGGGGGAAGCGAGCGTTGTATCCAATGACATCGCGAGCCTTGAGGTATGTCTTTGTAGGAATCGAAATCTTTTGGGTGGAGACAAGCCAGGTTACGCCTTCGCTACAGGGCGGTGTGGTAAGCGAGCCAGAGTAACTAAGCAACGAATGTTAGTATTGGTGTTGGGATTCTTAGGTAGGACTGAGACTTACGATTGGAACTCGCCTTCGTTGAGAAGAGAGACGATCTCGGACATCTTGAGAGGCTTGGTGTGAGTTGTCTCACCCAATGTCGCAATCTTATCCACCGAGTCAAGAACAGTGGTAGCAACAGTGGATTTCTTGGCCTCAGAACCCTTGCCCCTGTACCCCTTACGGCTAACATTCGAAGCCCCATCATCAAGATCAATGTAAAGACCAATCACAGCAAGCTGCTTATCCTCACTCTGGTGAACCATGTGCATCTCCATTGCCATGCTAGTTCCATCATTCAAGTGCTCTGAGGGGAGATGAAAGTGGAATTGCTTCAGGTGGTAGATCTTGTCATTCAGGACGATACTACCACCTAGGTCTTCTGTTACGACTTCGACGGTGCTGCCAAGGTTTTCGAATTCGGCGCCCTCGTGAAAGTCTGGGATGGTGATGTTGAGGTCTGAGGGGTTGATGGTTTGGAATGTCCCCTTGGACAGATTAATAGGGGATTGGTGAGAGCCTTTTGCGCAGAGGGCGTTGGCTTTGGGGTCTAGGTTGAACCAATTGGCAGGGCCCTGAGTATGTCAGTTTGAACTTTTCCCAGGTGTCGTGTGAGTGAGGGGGTATAGACTTACATTGGCAGCCGAGTACCCAAACTTGGGGGCCTCAATGACATCTGCTCGTCGATGAAGATGAGTTCCATAAGCACAAGACGCCAACGCCTGAGGCGCAAAGGTGGCCAAAAGAGGGATCCAAGAATACATGACTGTAACAAAAAGAGAGGAAGTTAGGGTTGTGTGTCTGGCGGGGGAACAGTTGTCCAGTGAATATAAACTCAGAGATAAAGTTGCGATGGCTTCCAAGATACACGAAAGAAGGGAGATACCATCAGTATTTAAGCATTTTCCCAAGACCCCAATGTTTCCGATTCTTAAGTAGTAATGCAAATACAGTACCTGACATTATCAAAAAACCCCCTGCTATATTCCAGGGTCTTCACTTCCAGGCTGGGGCTTACATCTATCTGCAGCAACCTTACTACGGCAGTCTGGGCTTAGCTCATTCATTCATCGGGGTCTAGAAAAAGGGAGTCAGAGTCACGCCACAACGGCCTGACCGGGGGAGAGATCTTTACTGAGTGTACGGATACTGTAAGCTGTGGGCCAATTACGGCGTGTTCATTGCTACGCTGGGGTAGAAAGAATAAGCATGGCTGGGTGTTCCCTGCTACCGCTGCATTCATGCGTGTCTCATCTTGAGTTCCTTACGGTAGAAAGTACCGAGCTTTACAATTGTAATTATCTTTTGATCTTGGCATTGTGTTTTTATAAAGTTTAAAGTTGAGACAAAACACGTTTCTTTACCAAACCACCGGAGAATCTACCACCGTCCTCGTAACAGCGTCACATAACCACAAACGGTAGTAATGCCAAGTAAATATATCGTCTTAATGGTAACTCCATGACGCAGTCAGGTCCATTGTTTGCGCCCGCAGATAATCAACTCCGCGGGTTTTGCTCCAGATCCAACGGGAATGGAGAGAGTTGCAATGAAAAATACCACGTGCAATACAATGCCATTGGAAGACGCTAAAGAAAAACCGTTGCCAAGGGCTGACAGGGGTTGAAGAAGTGCTAGGGTGGCTCAGATGGGGCCCTGAGTCTGGATTTCTTGGCGGTGCAGAGGCTTGGGATGATGAAGGCCGAGTCTGACAGAGACCCGGATCAATCAGGGCCAAGAAAATGCGAAAACGATATATGACAGAGGTCATTTGCTTGATGATGTTGTGAGAATTATATTTTTAATTTGGGATATACTTAATGCCGGGAACTCTGTTGTGCTACTTTGGTGGAAAGGTCAGGTGACTTGCAACGTGAGACGACACGAGTCAATAGTGGAACATCGCAAGAACCCAATGGAAGCATCATCTACCTCCGACAAAGCTACCCTCTAGCCTCTAGCCTCATTCTCATCCCCCTCAATCAATCTCCAAATTTCCCAAACGCCTACAAATTCCAAGCTTGGCGTTGAAATAACCTCACACAGCCTCAAAAAACAACCTTGTTTAGGCCTACCACTAATTACCGTCCCTTCGGTTCATCCCATTTTACCCCTCCCACGGCAGTTATCTCTGCAAGATCTCATCAAACTCTATCTACATCTACCATGCCTCCCCTGTACAAAAAGACCCTCGTGCTAGGCGCTTCGTCCGGTATTGGTCAGTCTCTCGCCGCCAAGCTCATCGCCACAGGCACAAAGGTTATTATCGTGGGTCGTCGGCGCGAGAATTTGGAATCTTTTGTTAAGGAACATGGCGAGGATAATGTCAGGGCTATAGTCTTTGACGTCACGAACCTAGACCACATCAAGGACTTCGCCGAGGAGGTCATCAGGTCTGATCCGGATCTTGACTCTGTGGTGCTGAATTCGGGAATTCAGAGGGGCTTTGACTTTAGTAACCCTGAGACCCTGGACTTGAGTGTTCTGGGTGATGAGTTGACTACGAATTATACCTCTGCCGTATATCTAACAGCGGCATTCATACCTCATCTGAAAAAGACAAACGGACATCTAATCTACGTCAGCGCCACACTAGGCCTCATTCCCTCCATGGTCCGCACACCCAATTACAACGCTTCCAAATCCGCCCTGCACACGTTTATTCTGAATGTGCGTCAACAGATCAAGGGACAAGTAAAGATGGTGGAGGTGTTTCCGCCTGCTGTGCAGACGGAGCTGCATGATGAGAAGCATCAGCCTGATCTTGTAAACGGAGGACAGATTGGGATGCCTCTAGGTGAATTTGTGGACAAGATGTACGAGGGGCTTGAGAGGGGGGATGAGCAGTTTGCTGTTGGGCCTGGAGAGGCGCTGTTTAAGGAGGATGGGTGGGAGACGGAGAGGGGGAGGTTGTACGAGAAGGGGAGGGAGGGCATTGAGAAGTCTTTGGCTAGCTACTTGAAGAAGTAGTGGACTGTATCTGGAATTCTGGATAGATAATCATGACATTGGTTACTCACTGGGTGAGATGAGGTCTTGTGTGATACTTCATTGGAGGAAGGTTAAAGTAAGAACGTCTAGTAATCCGCGTATTTTTAATTTCCAACTGAGAAATACCGCCGCTAAGTTGAAATCCATTTGTAGTTAACGCCATGTCTAAAAGGCCGCTGACAAGTCAAAGCGGAAGAAATGACCCCAAGCTTATAACATGCGGCGCCTGGGAAGTCACTAGAGCAGCACCAGCCTCAACATTGAGCGCCATAAATACTACATATCCTTTCAGGTTAAGTGCGGTCTACTTCGAATCTGGCAGGTCCTCAGTTTCGCATTTGCCCTCAGCAGACTCGCCAGCTGAAGGGTAAGATGGTCAGCAGCTTACCCAAAGCTGTGTTGAGAATAAGCGGCAATACAGGGGATATTGGCGACATGTGCCGCTCAGCACAGCCATGACAAGCGCACAGATACAGTTTCTGGCCTCAGCTGAAACTCGACATCAGCGACAGACTCAGTTGTGGCGGTCCGTAATATGGATCAGATGAGTTATAGTGATAGATAATCATGGGCTTAGGCTTTGAGCAACCGAATCCTTTTATGGTACACATTACAATTATGTATGACGGTGTGCAACCTGTGCACTTGAACCTTCATTGGCATTAGTTTCATAGCCGTATTATTTCGTTGTGTTGATTTAACCTATACGCGTTGAGAGACGTGACTTTCAAAAAAGCTTAGCGAGCAACCCAATCACTCTGTTCCATTCCATTCAATCACTAGCGACTCAAGATGTAAGCTGTTCTCGCTGAGTACGCTTCAAAAGCCCACTACCTGATAAAACTAGAATACGTGTTCTAACCCAGACGAATTATATTCCGGAACAACATTCTCGACAGGACAAGCCCCCAAAGCTCCACCAAACCTCCTCCTAACATCCCTCCACTCACTACCGCCATCCTTCTGTCCTATAACACGATACCCATCCTCCTCCCTACAGACCAAGACATTATTTTCAGCGTATCTGTCCCCATGTGAGAGATCGCCCGCTACGATGTACTCCAGCGAAGTAATTCCTTCTGAACTGAAGATCCAGTCTGCGAAAAGGCGGAAAGATTGTTGGAGGGGCAGCGTTTGACCTTTAAAGACATCTTCGCTCTGTGCAGTATGGTCGGTTCTGGTTAGGAGTCTGTTGCCCTCGGTTGTCATGACCTGGCTTTTGTCGAAGATCCATGAAGCAGTGCAGTCTATGTTGACACCAGTCTGACGAATGTGAATAACTTTAAGTGATCGTTTCGTCACGAAGGGCAGTAGGACGTCTTTCTGTTCAAGAATTTAGCCGATGTAACAAAGCCTGGGATTGATGACTTACCAGATACTTCGGCGCACATGTCAACCCCAAGAGTTCCAGGTCAAGCCGCGAAAGAGGATTCATCCCCGGGTCCTCTTTCATCACCCTCAACTCATCCTCATCCATCCCCAGCCCCATCAAATCACTCCCCATCCTCACACCCACCATCTCATCATCCCGATCAGTAACCCTCTGATGATGTACAAAGCTTTTCAAACTGGTATGAGCCGCAAGATGCTCCCAGAACTTGAGCACTGATGTAGGACCACAATAGCTTATATACAGTTCTTCAAGACTAGTGAATGAGTCGAGAAAATTGGCGATGATGGCTGTTTTTCGTATAGCTGTTTCGTGGGGTGTTTGGAGGTAGAAGTCGAGGATCTCGAAGGACTTGAGGTTCAGTGGTGTTTGGGATTGGGTGAGTGTTGTGAGGAGGGTTGTCCAGTAGGGACACATGTTTAGGGTGAGGGATGTGAGGCTTGAGAAGTTGATACATGTTGGTGTTACTGCTTTTCCGGTGATTTCGTCTTTTAGCGGTACCCTCGTGAGTTTCAAACTCCTCATCTTCGGATAGGATACCTCCGTATCGGTATCAAGCCCAAGTCCGAGTATCTGTCGCGCCAATATCGTACTCGCAGGCACATTATCCCACTTCTCATCATCATCTACTTGCCTGACAATTCTCATCTCTCTATTCTCCCACTGTCGAGACCAACATTGTAGGTCAATCTCTAGCTCCTCCAAGTGGCTTGCGTTCATCTGGACCAATGTCGCGATGTTGCCAAAATGACACCCCATGGGAGCTTTCCAACTGAATCGTCGGATGTTTTTGAAGGCGGTGAGGTTTATGTCTGTATTTCTGCTCCATCGATTGAAGCGGCTGCAGAATGGGTCTGTTGTGAAGTTGAGACTTTGGATGGTGGGGTGTTTGAGCGATAGATGCTGGAGGACCTCTAAGGGAATACATGTCATGTAATTCCAACTGCACAACTCAGTCAGCGGTAGGACCAAAAAGGAAGGAGAGGGTATACCTAAATATTTCAAGTTGACCTTCATCAAACCGTCTCAACAAAGCCAAAGCCCTCTGCACAAGACACTCATACTTAACCCTAACAAGCCTCCCCCTCTCAAGCCCAAAACTATCACTCCTTCCCTCCCAAGTATCATTCAACTGCGGATCCTTCTCCAGCCAATTTCCCATATATCCCAACCAATCGTGCGCATGGACGCAGTGCTTCGCGTCATCAATATGAAAGTGTAGAGCTCGTGTGGATTGAAGACATCGTTGCGGTGGACCGGAGGATGGAATTGAGTGCCGGTTGGTTTTGGATGGAGGCTGGATGGTTAGGGAGCGCCAGAGGGGACGGTGGGTTGTTTGATGGAGATATTTGGAGGTTTGGGAGAGGGATTTGAGGTCGGTGCCGTGAAGCTATTCGCATTAGTCAACGCTTTCAATGGTGTGTTTGATCGGAAACCTTTTCGCAAATATGATCAAGAATCTCCGGAGGCAGTAACATCAACATTTTGACGACTTACGGTACAAAAGAAACAAGAGCGCTCATATTTTCCGAGCAGGGCCTACGCACTTCATATCTCACGACATCCCTGACCATCAACATGGCTTGGCGTCATCTATTCCACTCGAAGCCCAAAGAGTAAGCACAATCTCATCTCAGAATTTAACCTCCCCACTTTAAGCGCTTAAATGGCTTTAACTGATTGTTTTGACGTCAATGGATGGTGGTATGACTGTTGTCTGGATTATAGCCGCGACCATACCGCGGGTGAAAGCGACTGGTGACAGCGCCGCAAATGACCGCAAAAATAAAAGAGGGAAAAAGTACAACAAATCTTCATTACAGAAAAGGTGGTCAGATTTGAAATGTGGAAAAAATGCAAAAAGAAACAGCTCCCCGAAACCTGGATCGAACAAGTGACCTTTCGATGACATATAACAATTACAGTCGAACGCTCTTCCAGCTGAGCTATTCGGGGAGATCTCCGATTTGGAGGAATAGCTATTGGATGGGAGACTGAACAGAAACTACGCACTATATACCCTTGTTATCTCCACCCACAACACCACGAGTGTCGCGTCGCGACTCCCGGGTATTCTTCGATTTCTGGTGCCACCATTTACTTTTGCTACCACAACGCTGGAAAAACATTCTACCACTATATTTATTTAGCCACTATTCGTATTCTTTTACTGCAATAGATCTTCTGAACAGTCACGTGTATTGACAAGTATGGGATCAGATATTTGCATAACTGAAACTGCGGTGTAATCTGTTTTGTAATAGAAGCATCTTTTTCTATTTGGAGCGGGACGTGACTGGCTACCGTGTATCTGCCCGACGTAGGTATTTCGAATACCGTTACATTTTCCACAATAGATGTTATAGTAACCCAACTAGAATCCATTGTTGGACAAACCGGGATCGTTTGTCGCAACTGGCGTGAACTCAAGCTTCTTGATTATCTCGTCAGCTTCTTCAATTCTCGCCTTTGCTGCATCAATTGCCTTGCGTAGCGCCGCGATGTCGGAGTCCTGTCATAAACCTATTAGCTCCGATTGCAACGTTCCGAAAAGAGACTCCATTTTCATACCTTTCCAGTCGGCTTGAAGCCTTCCTGTTGAAACCCTGTCGGTTGAAAGCCAGTCTGTTGGAAACCTCCTTGTTGGAAGCCTCCGTCTTGGAAGCCAGTCTGTTGAAAGCCACCCTGCTGGAAACCGTTGTTGGACATTCTGAGGGACGATGTTGTGAAACACTAAAGAGATGTATGGAGAATATCTGTGGGTATAGCGGAAATGAGTGCAGAGTTTGATGTAGATGTCAAGAAACTCACAAAGACCTGGGCCCAAGCAGACTCTTATATTTCAATGAACACAGACAACCATTTTGCATTCTGTCATCTTTGGAGTACCTCTATCTACCTCGAGACTTAGTCACTCTGTACGTATCCTGACGTGGACTTTTCTCGGGATGGATAAACATTGTATGACAAGGTAATAAATCGGTGGTATTGGCTATGAATCACAAACTGGGATCTCTGCATTAGTGATGGCTCGCAAATGGAGCAATCTAGATCCCGCAAAGTTTGTTGAAGTTATGATAGTTTCTAATGTGGCTGGCTGATGAAGAGTCTCGTCTCAGGCACCGCTGAGCTCTCCAAGCTAAAGATCCTAATTAGGGAAAATATTGTTTCAGGCCCCGCAGCCTAGATTCTATTGCGGCGGGCCGTACGCAGACAAACTAAACTCTAAAGAACAAAATGTTTCAGAACAGGCAGCCTCTCGTTACTAATGCAGTAAGGTGCGTGTTTACCGACGGTCAATCCGCAACCCAATATGTGATTCAACATGGTCAATCAATTCAGCCAGCCCTGATCTTGCCACTGTCCAGAATCGGCAGAACCAGCTGACCGTTGTTTCTTAGAAAGACCAGCGCTAGGACTTTCAATCTGACGATGGCATCGGGAAAAGGAATGGACCGCAGGTGACTGGGGAGGTGATTAGGTGATCTAGATTTCGACAATCTTGTGTCTCTCGACTTAATTGGTCGAGGAAATCGAGGATGGCCTAAATGTCTCACCTACATCAATCCAATACCAGCCCGTTTCTCCTCGCGCTAAGGCGCTTATATCGTTCAACTCGGGGAATTCGCCTGTCCTGACGAGTGGCATTGTCGTTCTGCATATGTTCAACGTTTACTGGGAAGGTCTGGACTGAACATTGACCCCGCGCTATTGGAGCTTGCATAGCTAATTCCTGGATAGTGTGATTTCATCTCGGAGACTGATTATGATGAGGAATCTGTTGTATTCTGTCCAGGCTTGGAAAACCATCCGATTTGGCGTCCTGACTACGGCTGAACAGACGGCACGGACGTCCTCGATAGTTCATTCAGCCTTTCACCATTTGCACGGTGGTCGGCCGACACCCATGCACCAGTCGATACTACAACGCGTACCTATCTTAGATGGTGCAACAGCTATAGAAATCAATATTACAGCTAGTCTCTTCGATAAAGTCAGCCACGTACCACCGACCGCCATAGCTGCTAACCCGATATCAGTCACTCAACATTCTCGTCTTAAGTTAATAGCATTTTGAAGACTTCTACGAGCGCTTAGATGTTTCATCGAGATCATGGTCACGTTCTCACTGGTCTGAAGCAGTGCTTCTTCTGGTCGTCCTGCTCTTACCTATCACAGAAGACAGTATACTCTCTGCGATCTAGCCTCGGCGGTTATGCAATGAGTCTCAATCAACACCACACTAGTCTAAACAAACTACACCACTATCGCCGACTCGAAATCACTGTAGGGTCATGCTGCACTATAGTGGGTTTAGAGGAGTTCGTCTTGAAGAGCTGAAAGCATGTAGTGAACAAGTTTCAAGTCTGAAATATGTGGAGAGTGAGCCTATAGTTCAGGCGCATAGACTGAAACTTGCCATCTTTGTGATTTGAAGGTCATATGAGTGAAGTATAAAGATACCGGACGGGACCCCTAGAGCTCTGCTTTTGTTAAACATCGCTCTTACTTGCTTCAACCCTCTCTCTTCCCAACAATCTTCCATACCTTTCTTATCATTTTATCACTGCTCGATATCCATCATGGCCTCTCAAGCTGTCCAGGATGTTGAGCGAGTTCAATCTCAACAGCTGAAATATCAGTATGGTGGAAGACTATCTAACCAATTCGTTGATGAGCTTAAGTCTTCTACCATGTTCCAGTATGATTGGTCGGAGCTCGTCAGCGCTGCACCAACTGCTCTCGCCTTAATGGGATCTCTCTGTATCGCAGCTGCGGATCCCAAGGCTGATAAGATCTCCATGGTCAAGTCGATGCCTACTGACGGATTCAAGCACATCCACAACCGTCCCGAGCCAACTTTGAGGTCTTGCTTGGTCGATGGTAAGTTTACAATACCTAGTTCATGGAAGTATACTGACCTATCAGTTTGCGACAACGGTGGCCGAAATGCCTTCATTGTGGCTGGAGCGAACATGGACGCGCTCCAGATTTTCAGCAGGCGTATTGTTGATGAAAGGGTTAGTATTAAACTGTCCGAGGCATATGTGAACATCAATTAATTCATGGGTCTAGATCACTTTGGTATTCCAGCGCTTGGGCCCTTGCACCCGCGATGAGGACAATCTTGAGGACTTCAACGACGCCCTGAACAGTTTCAACAACGACGCACGGAGATGTGCTAAACTTGCCACTGAAACCCGTCAGGCCTTCACAAAGTGGGGTCTCATGGTGGGAGAACTCTATGCTTGCACTGAGACGGAGTCAGGTCATACCTCGATCCAGAAGGAAGCCACTCGAATCCAGGAGCAAACAATCAAGGTAGAGGAAAAGTTCGCAGTACAGGCCCAGGACCAGACCAAGGAACTAGTTCTAGAGGCTGCAAAGTCACTCAGGAAAGCCGAAGAGCGTCTTGATAAAGCAATCGACAAAGTCCCCGGCCCTTTGGAAAGCATGGTTGGTGGCATTGTCTCAGGCTTTAACGCGTCAATTCCTCAGATTATATCTAGCGTGGTGCCTCAAATGCTCGCTGTCAACGGTGCACGCAACGGCACAGCCGCTGCCCCAACTGTCGCCAGTGACCCTGCTTATGCCGCGGCAACGGGAATCCGCGAGTTTGTCAACTACCTATACGAATACCTTGGCGGCGACTCTGGAACGCCTGATTGGTCCAAGTTCGAAGGAGATGCCAACGCTGGTAGTCAAGGAGTGGCTTACTTTTTGGGCACCATTCAGTCGCAGCAGTCTAACGTCGAGATCACCAACACCGAACCTAACAAGAAGCTCATGGGAGCTTATAAGGACTTGAAAACTGTAGGCCATCCCGAGTATGAGTCTCTTGTTACTATGCTAACGGATCTATAGGTGATCGAAGAGATTGGGCAATATCTCAAGGATCGGAACGACATGTCCGTTGACGCCAAGGTTAAGTCATGGAAATCCAGTGTCAAAGGCGCCAGAGATGATATTCTCTCACTTGCTGTGGCTGGCAACGTGGGAAGCTCCAGCAGTGTACCTAACCCGTTCTCTAATGTCCCAGCGACCAAGCCTGACAACTCAGCCCGTAAGCCAATCGCTTTACAAGATTCAGATTCAAACTCCTCTAACCTCGACTAGAAATTGCCCAGCTGAACACTGCTTCACAGGCGGTTCAGATAGCTCAGAATGCCGCCGACGCCAAGCAAGATGCATACGCTGCATCTGTTGCCAAACAGCAGAAGTCTGCCGCTGCTATGAGCAACATTCAACAAAACCTCAAGCGTCTCCAAGAACAAGGAAAGACTCTGGAAGAGATCAAGTCAGTTCTGCGAAACTGCATCAGCGTTTTGGTTGACTTGGTGGCTCAGATCGGCAAGCTCGAACAGTTCTTCATCATGCTCACGACCGTGATCGACAACATCATCATGGTACGAGCCAACGACCTCAGCCAGGGAATGGCCAAGGGTGGACGCCGTGCTCTCCAGAACGGAGTCGTCAAGTATGAGGATCTCACCAAGACTACAATCTACACCTCTACCTTGCAGTTGAAGGGTTATTTCTCCTTTCTGCAAGATATATCCGGCATGTACAATATCGTCGACAGGCCCTATGTTCGCGAGGGATTGGACCTCTGTAGTCAGCTATCGAAGGGTACTGCGTCAGACCAGTCAAGCGATGCCATGCAGGCCATGCAGGCGCAGCTCTCAAGCTACATGGACAGGACTGGAAACGTTATCAAGGATCTTGTTGCCAGCAAGCAGAAGGAGATTCTTGACGGCCTTAAGGACCGTGTAAGGAAGGCTGCGGAGACCTCACAGGCGGTTGAAGATGTCATTGCTAGGAGTGGATTGCCAGTAAGCAAGGACGCCAAAGCGGCAATTGAGTCTGGAGCAGCGGAGGCCAAGGAGGATGCTAAGCGCATGATTGATGCTCGACACAGTGAGACTGTGTCGGACAGTGAGAAGAAGGACGCCAACAATTGGCAATTGTGATTGAACAGATGTTTCGGACATTCTCTCATATGAGCTCTTGTATTCACCATAGGAATCTTAAGTTAGGATAATTGCACACTCATTTACATTTAAACATTGAATCGTGACCATTCCTTGGATTTGAACTTTTACAGCGCGCCCTTGGGTGCAGAAGGCCCCTGTAAAATGGCGAAGTCATCGATTTTACAGGTGGCCCGAGGTAGTATCGTTCTCGCTAGAATCCAGTGCGGGCACTAAATAGCACCACTAAACGCCAACATGCCCATGTAGCCCTTTATAATCTTGGCGAGCCAGTCTACTAGGGGAAATTGCCATCCATATGTAGGTAGGTAGGTAGTAATTGTTTAAAAACAATTCAAAGAGCTATAGAGGCAATGTTTACTATGACTTTTAAGTATACTTTAACATATGATCTGGGATACTGTGGGGGCTTTTTTTATATGTTTTCTTGATGATTCTGTCTGGTCCTAAATGTGACTTTATTACTCGAGACGGACACGAAAGGTCGACTTCAAACAGCTGAAGGACCCCAGATTGTCCCAGCCAGTCTCAGCATCTAGGATAAATACTGACTTTCATCAATCAATCACTTGTGGGTTCGTCAAGTCAAGACGAATGAAATTTTACTGAGGTTATCCAATTTGGTATGGCTATTATACATTTACTCGTTACATTTACAAGACACTTCGAAGTCCCCTCTCGAGAACAACACCAGCGACACCAGCACCCAAAACTCCAAGAGTCCAAGTGTTGCTGAATTCTTCGATCTTAGGCCAGAAGCTGTTCTTCTGCTCGCGATACTCATTGAACTCCTCAACCTTGACGGCATCATGCTTGGAGTATCGCTCAGCTTGGCTCTCTTCATTCTCCTTGTCGCCGCCGATGTAGCGAAGGAAAATGTAGTTGGCGATGGGGCCTAGAGCGGTGATGGGGTGGAGAATACCAGAGCCGAGAAGAAGAATGGGGAAAGAGGCGTGGATAAGAGCATCACCGAGGTAGCTGTAATTTTTTAGCATGGAAGACTTGTAGTGAGAGGATATGACTTACTTGGGGTGTCGAACAATGCTCCATACACCTTCCCGGTTAACACCCTGACCATCCCTCTTCTTAAAAGTCTCAAGCTGGACATCCGCAAGCGTCTCAAGCGTGAATCCAGCAGAGAACAAAAACACAGCAAGAGCATGGATATAAGACCCGTAAGAAACAACAGGAGAAGCCTGAGCACACTCATAAACAGAACGGAAAGGAAGCGTGAACGGAAGAGCAATGATAGTCTGCGCAACAGCCTCGGGCAAAAATGTAGTAAACAAGACCTTGTTCCAGAATCCGGGATCGGTCTTCTTAGCGGCATATCGAGGATCATCCTCACCGCGCTGCAAGCTGCGGGATACGACGCGGGAAGTCAGGCGAACGCCCCAGGCTGTAGCGCCTGCGAGAAGAAGTTTTTGGGAGTATCCGAGGGAAGACCATGCTTGAGAAACAGAAAGACCGTCGTTGATGACACGAGAACCGATTGCGCTCCACCAGGCATTGAGGGTCATGCCAGATGCCCAGAGATAATCCTTGCCTTCTACACGATCTGTGTATCGAGAAATTCCGTACGCTACGGCTGAAAGACCTGCGTGTAACGTGAATGAGGGAAGAACGGCAGTGTGCATGAGACCTAGAGCGCTGGTGCCCAGACCTTGGTATGGCCCACGATTGAAGTGTGATCCGTAGACATCTTGCTCAGCGCCCGATCCGAAAGGCAAGCTCGGCATAGAAGGAGCATGCCCTTCGAATTTACTGGCATAAACATCCTGTTCCGCACCAGATCCCTTAAAAGATCCTCCAGGAAAAGACGGAGCGCGTCCTTCGAATTTACTAGCGTAGACGTCTTGTTCTGCGCCCGAACCAGTGAATGTACCGCGGGGAATGGAGGGGATGTGGTTGGCGAGCTTTTCGCCGTAGATATCCTGTTCGGCGCCGGAGCCTGTGAATTTTGGGAGAGAAGGGGAGTGGCCGGCAAGTTTATTGCCGTAAATATCTTGTTCAGCCATTTTTACTGTTCCATGGGTAGATGATAGATAGAGATGATGTTGGATGGGTATGGTTGGGAAGTTTCATGATATACTTGATGGACAAAGTGGAGGTTCGTAAATATTGCGTCATTGGTTATATCATTATTGCATCGACTGCGCGTTGTGGTGAGGAGTGATTACTAAGAGTTTCTACAGCAAATTGAAGGTAGTGAATTGGCATTTTCTATTGATTTCATTCTCTCGGCTGGTTTTGTCAATTGTTTCTCTCCATTGTCAGTGCATGCTTAGCAGGCATCGGCTCGGGACTTGCTGGGCCGATAGATTAGATCGGGAGGATGGATCTCTGGCCGTCATAAGGCTAGCCTTAATCGTCGCGTCTTACAAGCTAGCCAGGGCACGCTTAGCAATTGAAGCTGCTGTGGGTAGCTTGGCAAACCTTGGTCGCGTCGCGAGGACCAAAGTTCAATTCTTATAGCTGTGAAGAAGGTGGAACAATCGCGTGTACCTAGGTAATCGATATCGAGTGGTTCCCATCCAAGCTCAAATCAGCTGGCTGTTTGAGTGAAGCGTCTTCATCAGCCGCAGCTTGTTTGATTCATCATCTACTGTCGCAGGCATTTGTCGCTAGTTCGTATTCACGTCGTCTCGTTCAACGGTTACTGTGGGATGTGTTCATTGTGACACCGGGAGAGAGGTAGGTCGTTGGCGCGCGTATATGGATAGAGAAAAGTCTATTGCTAGTCGTGCACAAAATAGGACGATCAATAGCCCCAAGTACAGGAGTGTGATGAACTTGGGGTTGCGGTCTTGTAGTGCACGGCAATCATAGGATTTGATACGGGCTCAGATATAGCAGTAGCTATTATCAGTCTCATAGTAAACGCGCGAATGGAATGGCACGTTCAAGTCCTTGTGCTGGTTTGCATAGTGCGGCGGGAGATCCCGTTCGGAAACACGGAGCGGGAGCCTAAGTATTGGTGTTAATCTCTGAACAATGACGGTCTTGTCGCACCTCTATTCGCAAGAGTTTCACTGAATGAACCAGAACAAAGTCATTTGCTTGGTACGATCAAGCACATACAGCTCATCATGGCGTTACGAGAAACTGGACTCGAAGCCGCCATTACAGCGCTGTCGTCATCAAGCCACGTGAGATACGTACCGGCCACCAGCAGAGTATATTCTACCCCTCAAACAAGTCGCGTCTCGTGGCGCTTGTAGGGCCTAGTCGGCACGGCGATTCGGGGTAATCAAGACCGACGCGGATCGGATGCTTGCGCGGGCGACGGCGTCGAGCGCAGCTTCGGCAGTGACGAAATCGCCTATCGCCAGAGATTTGATAGAGTATAGTTTGGAAGAAGGTTTCGTATCAATGGCAGTGGCGATACAAACGACACTCAAAATCCCGTCTTCGATCTTGATTGCCGTGGTTGAAAAAAGAGCGCGACGCGATTATCGCTTCCTGTGCGTCCACCCAATCACGGCCATGTTACTCGTATCGATATGAACGTAAGGACACTGTGGATAGCAGCTTCGGAGATTGGTATGTGGCCTGACGATCGCTGGTGTTGGTTGTAAATACGACGCGTTCGGTCACTGACCTGTCGTTGCAGGGTGGAGACGAAGAGAGAGAGAAAAAGACCTTTGTGCTCCCAAAGAGTTGAGCAGATTTAAGACAATTTGCAGAGAATCGAGTATTAACAGAAACACAACGCGACTTCGAAAAGACAAGAAGGATTGAAGAGGATGGGATCCGATCGAAGACAGGGAAACGTGGACGTGCCCAGACACGGTTACACTTCAGGGTAGCAAAATCAAGCCGATCAATCTGCACCAAGACTCCACGACAGTCCAGATTCCACCCAGAATCAATCCAGACGACACTAAAAAAAGTGAAATCTCACTAATGCAACACTCACACGTGGTACGAGCGTGCCCACGAGCCTTCTCACGAACAATTTCGGGAGAACAACCCTACCCGCACTTCTAGCAGTGGAACACTACCCCATCCTTCGTCTAGCACTCAACGGCTAGACCGCTGAACCATCATCCTGTCAGCATCTAGCGTCTTTCGATCAAGGCATTTACACGCCGCTTTGGTTGACAGTCCAGTTGACACGTTCAAACGCTCCTATCAGAAGAACATGGCCTCAAACAACACATGGAAATAAAAGAAAGGCATGTTTTAATTAACTGTAGAGGGATCAACGGCAAGGAATGCCGGTAGCGGCCAAAGACCCGATTGGTGCATTAACCCGTGCCGCTAATTTGAGCGGAGAGACGAATAATTGGAGCGGCTTTGACGAGTTGATGTTACAGATTTTGGTCCAGACTGTTTTTGGGCTCTACTGTACTTTCTCCAACAGCCCAACCAACAGATCTCCTCATCAACCGTTCTCCTCTACAGTACCTTCTCCCGCTCTTTTCTGTGTTCAGGCAGGGGTGTTGTTGGTCGGTCTCACGTGGGTCAACCTGAAAAATGGGGTGACAAGAGGTTTCTGTTGGACCATGGGGTTCAACCCTCCAATTTTGCAAAGCCCGTTTAATTAACCGTTGATGAACAATTGGGTCGCCTCTCCGCTTCTTTTTTATTCCCCAGCTTTTTTTCTCCAGTCCCCCCAGACCAGAGATTGAGCTTGTTGATAACCGTATACACTGGACCGACCCAATTTACCCCGACATTCTATTCTATCTATCCGTAAATCACGCCGAGATAACCGAGTCAGTCATATGACATCTCCGCGTTTTGTTTTAGTTAACCGTGGTAGTGAGTTACCGAGCCGATGCAAATGTAATGTCCCACTTCCCGTTCTCCCTCCTCTCGGCCTTCAATACCACGAGAAGCCAACAAATTGGAGAAGCTAAACGGGGAAATCATGACCGATCAGGATGCATCCGACCAAGAGCGGGCATTGACCCCGACCGGAGTCGCGCCGTAGTGGTGTGCTTGATCCGGGGCTTCATCTGTGGGGGAGCAACCTCTCGCGGGGAACACAGGCCTCTAACTGGTCGACGTCTTCACTGTTGGTTAGACACCTGTCTTTCTATAGGTGCGTCTAACACTGAATGCCCCGAGGGAACCTTACCCCAGATGCCTAAATCAAACCGTTCTAGCATACCCCAGTTTGCTAAGCCCAGTTCAGCTAATGACCCTTAACTTTCACCCCAGTCTGTAACAAAATGTTACGTCTCATTCATCCGGGCTTAGTGGTACTTATGTTTTTTCTACTCTCATGCCGGGATCCGCATTGCAAGAGGGACTCTTATAAATTGTCTTCAACTCCCACCGTTGCATTCCCCTCTACAGTCCGTCCCTCTCATCCTCAATATTCCCCATTGAGCGTCCTTCATCATGAGTAACCCCATGGACAACAAGGCTGGCATCTCAGAGGCCAAGGCCGACGAGGCCCACATCGACCACGCCTACGATGTCGAGGCCAAGAAGGAGATGAACGTCGATATGCAGGGTGCTATCGACGCTGAGAACCTGGAGCATAACATGACTGTTCTTGAGGCTGTTAGAGCTTACCCTGCTGCTTCTCTCTGGGCTTTCAACATGTCTTGCACAATTGTATGTCTCATTGACCCAAATTTGACTATACCTGAACGAGTACTGACTTTTGCAGATCATGGAGGCTTACTGTGTCTTCCTCATCGGTAACTTCATCGCCCTCCCCGCTTTCGCCGACAGATACGGTATCTGGAGTACATCAAAGGAGAAATATGTCATCGAGACATCCTGGCAATCCGCCCTCCAAGTCGGTGGTCCCATCGGTGCTATCATCGGTGTCACCATCGCCGGTCCCATCACCTCGCGCGTCGGATACCGCTGGGCCACCATCGGCGGTCTCATGGTCCTCAACGCCTTCATCTTCATCTTCTACTTCGCCGACTCCCTACCCGTCATGTTGGTCGCTCAGCTCCTCGAGGGTATCCCCTGGGGTGTCTTCATCGCCAACTCGCCCGCCTACTGTTCCGAGATCGTGCCCCTGCGGCTGCGTGCCCCCGCTACGCAGATGCTTCAGATGTTCTGGGCCATCGGTGCTATTATCGTCGGTGCTGTCGCGTTCCACTACAATGAGCTTCATGAACAGGCTGCTTTCCGAGTTCCTATTGCTCTGCAGTGGATGTTCCCTACTCCCCTCGCCATCCTCATCTGGCTCTCTCCCGAGTCTCCCTGGTGGTTGGTCCGCAAGGGCCGTCTTGAAGAAGCCGCCAAGTCTATTCGTCGCCTTGGACGATCTACCCAGGTTGACAACGCCCACGAGGCCATTGCTATGATGAAGCGTACCATCGATCTCGAGAAGACTATCAAGGAGCCCAGTCTTATCGAGCTGTTCCGCGGCACTGATGCTTACCGAACTGCCATTGTGTGCTGCGTTTACGCTGCGCAGAACTTGACTGGTAACCTGATTGCCAACCAGGCCGTTTTCTTCTTCGAGCAGGCCGGCATGCCCACCAAGACTGCTTTCGCCATGGGTCTCATCACCTCTGCTCTCCAGACCGTCTTCGTCATGCTCTCTTGGATCTTGACTTCTTACTTTGGTCGCCGAAGCATTTACCTCTGGGGTTCTCTCGGAAACACTGTTCTCCTTGTTGCCCTTGGTATTGCCGCTACTGTTGGCGATGTTCAGTCTACCATCAACTCCAACACCCAGGCTGCTCTCGGTCTTATTGTCTCCGTCCTCTTCACCCTTGGACCTGCTCCCGCTTCTTGGGTCATCATCGGAGAGACCTCCTCCATTCGTCTTCGACCTCTTACCACTGGTATCGGACGTGGATGTTACTACCTCGTCAACATCCCCTGTATCTTCCTCTCCAGTTGGATGCTTAACCCCACTGTAAGTCCTCCTCACTTATAATATTATCTGTCACAAATACTAACTCATCTTCTAGGGCGCCGACCTCGGTGGCAAGTGTGGTTACGTTTGGGCCGGTACCGGTGCCTTCTGTCTGGCCATGGCCTACGTCTGGCTTCCTGAGATGAAGGACCGATCTTACCGAGAGATCGACATTCTCTTCAAGCGCAAGGTTCAGGCCCGCAAGTGGAAGAAGACCGTTGTCGATGTCCACGACAACGAGTAAATGTTTGTTTTGCTATCGAAGAAAGAGCTCAGCTGCTCCTGGCGAAGGCTGGGTTTTGGTTCCCTCTTTATTTAAGCGGCTGGATTGCATGGGGTAGTTTTGTAAATTGACCTATGTAGTCTAGTGATGAGACGAGCTTGACTTGTCATGTTGCCGACTAGGCTTTAGGACTATTTAATTCATGTTACCTAACTATGTTATATGAGTACTGTGATGGTCATGTTATAAATAATATTATTAATGAGTTCATAATCCATTTTAAATCTGGGTATCATCTGTCTCTATGACTTTAACAATTTTCTATCAACCCAATTTAACCTTTTAAAAGCGGCCAAATGTTCTTTTATCGAAGCACTATCCTCACTCTCCCCCCCAGAATCCATTTTTGATCTAATCTTCCCCACGAGTAAATCTCGTGCAATCTTGGGTGAGATCAGAGATAATTCCTCGTCTAGTTTTGCCTGACTGATGACCATGCCGTTGCACAGTTCCTTGACAAGACTGTCGACTAAATGTTGACAGTTATTTGATAGTAATGAGTATCGAGGGTTTTCTCCAATATGTCGATGACCTGAAGTTGTTACTATGAATGAAATTAGTGAGAGTGTGGTTTGACTTACCAATCTCTTGAATCTCATCATGAGTCTTGGTCGTCTCACCAATATAATAACAAGAACTCCACGTCTTGATAAACTCCTCCTCAATAATATTAAACCGAAAATAGTTCTTGCCCAACATAGTCAACTCCAACCGATCGCTCATAAGATCATAACAATAACACTCCCCCAACGCACGATCAATCACACAAACAGCCCAATGACTAACGCTATTCAAACTCATGCCAACATGTTTCGCAAGAAGTTTATAACTAGACTGCGAAACTTCAACGAATCCGAATGAGATGGGCGTTGTGATGAGAAAGACGGCGCGGTTTCTTTCGTAGGGATTGCAAATTAGAGGTGCCATTTCTTGTGATGATGTGCCGGTTATTTTGGTGGAGATTAGAGAGAGAAGTTCATTGCGTTTGCGGATTTCTTCGGCGTGAGCGGCGAGCCATGCTTCTTCTGCCTGACGCCTTTTTCTATGTTCCCTGGCGATATATATGAGTTACTAGGTATTTACAAGCGGAAGATGGATGTAGGTACCATTTTTTGGAGAGATTTTGGTAGACCGCCTCGCCTGCAGAAGCGAGTTTATCGCCCGCTATAACGAGCCTATCGGCATGGTAAGCCAGCTTATTGAGGGCTTCGAGTCCCATTTTGCTATAACAAAACCATCACTTTTATCAATTTATGGATGCCTGAGGTCTGCGAATGTGAAAAAGTTGATGATGATGATGAGTAGAGAATTAAAATAGTCAGGCGGAGACGGGAGATAATCCTGTACAGCCACGCGGACACGCCGGAAGGGGAGATCCACTACCAACGCTTGGCAAGGCAATGCGCCTCCTTTTCTTACGCGTGACATTAAAAATGACTGACATGAACCTATAGGGCTGGCAATATTCCGACGATGACGTCGATAATTGATCTATATAAATATCCTCTACCTATTCTAACAACAGTGGAATGGCGCGCTGAATGTCGCTTTGGATAAAAGTGCTTAGACTTTGATCTTCTTGCTCCCAAGGAACCATCGCTTCAGCGCCAAGACCAACACGGATTAACTTTACCGTTCCTCCACTTCTTGCGACAAGATCTTCATTTGGCCATCTCAATACACCGGGGGTATTCATCCCGACACCGAGTTCAAGAATTACCAACTTCTTCTTTTCTTTCGCGATTCGAGATATCCATGCCTTCCATTGTGTTTCGCCAGTTTTGTATGGTGATTGATTGAACCATGATCCTGCGCGAACGCAAATACTCATCTTGGAACCACAGAATTGACAGACTGGGATTTTACTTGAGTCAGTCAATTTCTGACTGACTGGGTCGATGAATGGAAGCGCAGCAGCGACTAGAGGCGCAGATGGTACCGTGGCATCAATTCTGCAGTTATTCAGACACTGCAAATACGCATACGATCCCTGAGGTGTAGAAAGTTGCGTCTCCGGCCATCCACTCGCAAGGAACAATCCATCAGCATTCGAAGTCCTGACAAACGCATCCTGTCCAAATTCCTTCAACCATGGAATCAAGGTTTGATAGGTAGGTGTGTTTGACCAGTTTGCTATCATGTTCAGATGCGTAAAGTAATAGCCCCATCGATACTCCTCCGAAGGCCAACCGTCATATCCGAACACGCTGTACAGAGACGTGAGACCGAATTTGAGAAAGCCTGGGAAGTGTTGCTTGAAAAGAGACTTGGAATGGTAGTCTAGACCGTCTCCTGCTGAGAGGCCTGCGCCGGCGGTTATGAGGACGGCGTCTGCTGAGCGGAGCCAGTCACGAGCAAGTGCGATTGAGCTTGATGGCGGAACTGTAACAGTGGGTGCTATTTTTGTTGGCGAGGGACCTAGAAGTGCCGTATAGATATTGGTGTCCGATTCTGTAAACGTGTTGAAGACGATGTCCGTGATTGTAGTTGCTGGATGGCTTTGTAACCACGACACGACAGTCGACACAGCAATGTCAGCGGCTTCATCGGCCGGAAAAGCAAACAGGCCTGTGGAGATACAACACATCGCGACACTCTTCCCTCCATCCTCACCACCCGGCAAACCCTCCACAGCCTCAAGTATGTTCTCATAGCACTTCTTGAGCTGAGATCTCTGAGCTTCGGTAGGCGAAGTACCGCGCTTGAGCTGTGGTCCGACGGTATGTATAACAGACGAAGCATAGAGCGCATGACCACCCGTAACAAGGGCGTCGCCAGGCTCGAGATCCGTTTGTCGTTCTTGCATCTGCCAGAAACATTCTTCTCGAAGACCAGGTCCTGCCTCTGAGTGAATAATGTTATCGATGCAGCGATGTGTAGGTTGGAAACAGCCTAGGCCTTGACTGTTTGCTGCATTTGTGATGGCGGTGATGTTGGTGAGAGTTGTGATATCACCTCTCCAGAGATGAATATTTGTTTGTCGGGAACCGTCATGATTTATCGTGCGTGATGGGGCGAGGGAAGAAATTGGAGTGAGGAGCTTGTGGTCCCTCATGTGGGCGAGGATGGATTCGATGTTTTGAAGAATATTTTCGGGTAGGAGTGGTACTGGTGATCGAACGCAGAGGGATTCCTTGAGAAGAGCCAATTTGGTAGCTGTTTCGAGGTGATTTAAATGATTCTTGTAGTGTTGCAAGTTCTCGACTGGTGCAAGAGAGCTTGACTTGGTTTCTATCATATCATCGATGAGATATGAGAGAGTGTCGTCTAACATTGTGCTTGTAGCTGTGTTTAGAGTCATGGTGAAGCGTAAGATGAAGCTTTCTTGAAAGCGGTGAATGAATAGAACAGACGGGCTAGATTAAGTTGACGAATAATTGAATGAGAGGATGTTAGTGCAAGAATAGTTATATAAGACGTTTCCAGTACTTTGTCCATGTCAAATTTGCGCCTTTGTGAAATCCATCATATCTTCATCCCACTCGGCTTAGGTGGGATACGGCCGAGCGGGATGCCTTTACTCATCAAACACCAAAACTCAACGCCATGAACTCAGCCTCATCGCGAATGCCAGTACAAAAATAAGCAAGCCGCAGGGATTCGAATAATTGATCGTCATAAGCATGAGAGGCGAATTAGTTTAGTCATCTTATGCCAATTTAGAGGAGAATTTAGCCTGCTTTATTTTGGTAGCCTAAGCTTTAGAGGATATTTCTTCTGTTACCTACTAAGGTAGTGTTATCCCGAATCCCAGTGAAAAATTAAGCAAGGTGAAATAAACCATAAGCGACAAATCCAATCGTTCAAATCGTCTTATACAATCATCATAGTCTGAAAGCCAGGCTCTAGTAGGCGTATCGTGTAGCACCTGTGTTTCCTTCTCGATCAAGCTTCTTGTTACTCTTAACAAGCCAAATCTTCATAGCCCAAACACCAGCAATACACATCGTCGCAAATCCAGCATTGCTCGCCATTCCAATCAGATATCGTGGACCGTCAGACTTGGGGTACAGATACGCAGTGTAGATGTACGAGGCGTTGGCGATGACGTTGACGATTGACAAGCTGACCGACTTCTTCTCAGCCGTCGAGCCAAGAGTTGCAGACACCCAGCCAAGGATCATCGAGTTAACTGCATATGCGCCACTGGCGAACAGGAAACAGGCAATGTATCGGGCAGGCGTGTTAAGTGTGACACAGGAGATGATGTATCCGACGAGTGCCATTCCCATACAGGCGGTGATATGCCACGTTCGCTCGTTGAAGCGACCGGATGACCATCCTGCGAGGTATCCAAAGAAACCAGACACAAGGTAGGGCGGGCATGTAAGAACCAGAGTGATAGTGCTGTTGAAGCCGAGAGAGCCGACAACAGTAGGGAAGAAGTTGTTGAATGAACAAGCAGAAAGATGCATGTTCTGGATAAAGCAGAAGAGCCACAGGCGAGGATCGCGGATGGCTTGGAAAAATCCAGCTCGAGCTCCCTTGCTCTCCTCCAGACCAACAGTATCACGCAGCATTCGATCATGCGCAAGCTGTCGCTCTTCTTCAGTCAACCATCGCGTCGTCAACGGACTGTCAGCTAGCGTGAAGATTCCGATAATACCGACTGCAAACGTCAAGACACCTTCAATGATGAAGAGCCACTGCCAGCCTTTAAGCCCGTGGTGTCCATCAATTGTGCTAAATGTCGCCGCGGCGATCAAACCGGAAAAAGACGTCGCAAAGATGTTCCCCGAGTATAAAATCGATAGTCGCATAGCAATTTCCTTTCTCGTATAGAAGATCGCCAGTAGATAGAGGGCGCCGGGATAAAAGGGGGCTTCGGCGACACCGAGGAAGAAGCGAACGATGACGAGACCTTTGTAGTCTTTGACAAGGGCGGTGCAGGCTGATACGATGGCCCAGCCCATCATGCAAATTGACATGTATAACGAGGGACGGACGCGTTTCGACGAGATGAGCATGTTGGATGGGATCTGCATGAGTAAGTAGCTTTTTTCAGAAGTTAGCATCGTGGCAACGAAAGGAGAGGCATTCATCATACCCGACGAAAAGGATCGAGATACACGTGTTGTACTGTGTTCCCCTAAGACCAAGATGCTCTTCGAGACCGTTCAATCGCGCCTGAGCAATAGCATTTCGATCAAGCTACCAACGTCAGCATAGTCTCTCAGGCAGCTGTGGTGAAACTCACGTAGTTGAGGAAGTACATTGCCCAAAGAGTAGGCATGATGCGAAAGTCCAACTTGCGAACAAGTCGAATCTCGGCTGGATCCGTCTTCTTTACCGCACCAGAGTAATCAGCCTCTGGGTCGACGAGGACTCCGGGCTTCTCAGCGCCAGACATTTCGACCTGTTCGTCTTGCTCGATGCTTCCACGCTTGGAATAGGCAGTCATGATGAAGTGTCAAGGAGTTATAAAGATGAGATGATTCTGAGGAAGCCAAGACTAGAGCGAGAGGTCTGGCATGTTATATATCCAAGTATTGTGGCTAGAGGGAGAGCCTGTCCATTTCCTGGGGCCCCGGATTCCCCCAGATCAACGTTTGCTTGATCCAATCCAGACCTCGACGCCTCATACTGTCGTGGGTTAGTGGCGGAGGAAGAAAAGGCCGCTGTTGTAGTGCGGGGGAGCAGCGTGGTTGAAACGCTTGCAATTGCTTGATTCAGTTAAAAGGCTTTGGAGAACCTTGACTACATGTGTTTAAGGCTACTTGCTTGTATTTCTATTTGTAATTGTAGTGATCTCGCTTGTCGGAGGAAGAAATGTCCACGGAGGTTATATCATCCGCCATTCGAGAAACGACTTCCGTGACAGTAGCTCTCGTCAGAAGTACTGGTGACTTTGGTCATAAAGACGGACTTTGTATAAAGCGACTACAGTTTAACCAGCTGGTATATATCGCTGGAGCGCTGAGCATTGGTTATACCAGAGTTCAATCACGCGTCAAATAAAGGAAGCCATTAGTCTGACTCACAGAGTACACTACCTGTCTCTTCATTCTAGTTCGAGACGTAAGCCTGTGGCCTTCTCTACGCGCTTCTTTTTGTCTCTTTGCTATTGATTATATCTCTTTACAAATACTCTTTCTATAGAAGCTCAAATAGCTGAACCGGGGACGCGCCATGAGTTTAGGCAGGCAGGTGGCTTGAAGAAAAGTCTAAACTTAGTTAAGGGTGTCATAAAGCTTAGGATAGTCTTCGCTAAGCTCTAGTGCCTAAACTGCCCAAATAAATTTGTCAATACGTGTTCTGGTTATTTTTTCTAGACCACCTCGTCGCCAACTGCAACCAATTTCATTTTTTTGGGCCGCGGACTGTAGAATTAAACAACAGCAATTGTTCTTTACCTGTTTATCTCAAACTGATTTACTCATCTACATTGTTCTAGTAGTTTCACCATTCTCCAATTTCTGCTAACATTGTCTTTATTGAACGTGCAGCATTCTGTGCTTCAAGCCTCATATCCAAGGCATCAATTTCTCCACGTCAAGACGCATACTTTTCTAGCGAGGCAGAACAGCGATCTTACAGAATAAACATTTCTAAACATGAGTTGCCCCTGGGATACACCAGTTAGATCAGCCGATGGTCGCTTGTTCTGTAGTGCTCATGGCTTGATCGTTTGCGAACGCTGCGGCGTCGACTACAGCGACGTGGATGACGTCGTTGACGAGAACCCAATCGAAGGGCGAATGAGACCTCCAGAAGAATATGAAGACGATCTCGACCGCGCTGGCTCTCTAGACATCGAGAGACTTGATCCCATCCGCCACATGGAAATGTCTATAGGCAGAGGATCAGTCCTGCCGACAGTCTTTGTACCGCTTCCTTCGGCAACCCCCCAAAGCCTGTTTCCTGCAGGCATTGCACGCAAAGCTCACCCGCCTGTAACACGATTTATTCACGCGGACGATCCAAAGTCATTTCTTATCTACACAAGCAGTGCATGCTTTAGCAAGGGACAAGTGGAGCCTAATGCAGGATAGGCTTTTGTCTTCGGACCTTAAGAGCAAAACACTACTCCGAATGTAAGGGAGCGTCTGGAATACCAGGGTCCAATGGGCAATTTTGCGAACCCAACTAGTAACAGAGCAGAGCTTAGGGCTATCATCGGCGCCCTCCGCTACAAAAACTGGGCCAACGAAGGTTTTAATACTCTTGTCCTGGCAACTGACTCGGAATATGTAGTTAAAGGCGCAACAGAGTGGATCCGAGCATGGCTAATGAGAGGATGGAGGAAAAGTGACGGAGGGGCTGTAAGTAATGTGGATATGTGGTAGGTCTTTCTGGGGGAGGTAGAGCGTTGGCATGAGTATGCTGTCAAGATTCAGCTTCGGAAGATCCCACGGGAGTGCAATACTGTAGCGGATCGGTTGGCGAAAGAGGGTGCTCAGCTTGGTAAGGAGCTTGACTATAAGGAAAGGCTGGGAATCTCCCATAACTACTATGAGCGAGCGCTGAAAAGTCGAATATGGTAGCGTTCTCTGCCGAAGTCAATGGGCTCCTGATTGCAAGGGAACGTTTGTTGTCGGCTTCTAGCTTCTGTGTAGAAGGATTAGTGTTAAATATGCGCCTTTGTGAAATCCATTATCTCTTCAGCCCAAGCCTAAGGGATGAAATAATTTGATCACTTTATGCTGGTTTAGGATAGCATTTAGGCCACCTTTGCTTTTAGCGCCCTGTATCTTCAGCACAGCTAGCTCGTCTTGGCCTCGTCTCTAACTTTGAACCAATAGACGGTAAAGCCCATACCGTAGGCTGCACGAACTGCTGTCAACGGCCATTGTCTAGCAGTCGATGTTCTCAGGTATGCCGTCTTCCAAGATCGGCTTTGTATGGGATGTCTGCACCAGAGGCTATTTAACGTTTTTGAAGGTCAGTTATCAAGTCGTACAGTTCAAAACAACACAATTCTGCACTAGAGGCGGTAGTTGTGCCATGTAGAAAGCATAGCGTTGGCTGTTTTAGTGTTGAACCAATTTTCGCAGTCTGCTTCTGAGTCCAGGTCCCAGTGACGTTTGTTCAGTGTGGGTGGAAGGAAGAGAGAAAAAGTCGGATCGAAGCAAGGAAGGCATTTATGTTATGCCTAAACCTTATGTATAGGGCAGGGCAGAAAAAGGTCATGTGCGGGCAAAGGAGTCATAATGCCCTTGTGGAAAGTGTAAATACCTTCACAAACTTTATCTGATCGCGTGTTTCTTGCCCGCGGTAAATACCCCCCTCGAACAATCCTCATAGCCTGACAGGCCGACTAGGCAATGCAATGCCTTCCAACTTCCTACCCTCCAAATACGACTCGTACTGGTCCACAAGCCAGTCCGTGACAGACTCAGTCGCGGGAAGCAGCTCCTCCCCGGTTCGCCCAAACTCGGCTTTCTCGAAGTCGGTTACGACGATCTTGTCTCTCCCATTATCCGTGACCAGCATGTAATTGTCTAGTTTTATATCATCATGTTCGACTCCATATGCGTTCAGAGATCTCAGAGACTGGTATAGCAGGGGCTTCAGATCTTCTTTACTCAAAACGGCGCCTTCTACGTCATTTAGACAGAATCCTCCGACGTCAGAGAGGACAATTGCTCGTCTGTTGTTGTAGCTGGTGCAGCCGTAGAACCTGGGAATGGTGTTTCCTTGGATGGGCCGTAGCTTGTTGTAGGCTACGATTTCATTATCGAACTCTTTTTCCCAGTCATCCCTTTCGGACTTGAGGACGATCCTGTCTGGGAGAAACCATTCCGGAAATTTGTGGGGTAAGAGAGACCCTGTCAATCTTGATGCAATCGAGAAGAGCGACTGCACTAATCGGTCGTAGAAGTTGTGACGGATCTTGAGTCGGAGAACGTTGTAGTCGATGTAATTAGGAGGAGCACCAGCGGCCTTGATGGTTCGGCTACCGAACCGAAATTCCTTTGACGATTAATTTCTTTTAACAGCGGATAGAGGGGGAAAGGGAGGACTTACAACATCCCTTGACGGAGGGAGCTCTGGTAAGAGGTTGGCCATGTTGATGGGTGGCCATAGAGGACGTGGTTCTGAATCCTTCGGCCAGTCGCTTTCCTCCTCTAATGGGGGCCGCGGCATGATTTCGAATGGCGACTTCCACTTCGGTTCGCTCGTGTCCGCGTCTAATGGAGGTGAATGTGACAGTGGCATTATTTCGAATGGAGGCTTCCATTTGGGTTCGCTCGTTTCCGGGTTGAACGGAGGTGGCAGTGGCATGATCTCGAATGGAGTTTCACTTGGGTTCGCTCGCTTTGGGGTCGTCTGTAGATGGAAAATGGAGCAAGGTGTAGTGATCTCGTTAATGTAGTTAGAAGGAAGAGGAAAGAAAGCCAGACCAAAGCAAGGGAAGAAGGGCATTTATACTGTGCCTGACCCTTATTTACAGGGTCGGGCAAAAAAAAGGTTGAAAACTGTAAATATGTTCAAAAACCGTATCTGATGGAGCAAGGTGTGGGAATGAAAAAACATTGGTAGTGGAAATGGAAATACCATACTAACTTTGAAGGCGATTTCCGCGGCCTTCCATCAACATTAACTACCTGATAATAACGTTTTCATCATAAATTACACTTTTTAAGCATTATGACTCCAATGTTCACACGAAACCTATTCATTTTGCCCTACCTTGCCCAGACAACAAGGTGTCGGTTGAGCGTAGAATGCGCTGCGTTGCTTCTATCCAGTTCTTTTCTTCTTTTACCAACATCAACCACACAACAATCACCTTTCCTTCACAGCCAAATCAGAAAGGGTAGAGAAGATACTTTGCTCCGAATATTGGGCGCAATAAAGAAAATTAGCCTATGTTATTGTAAGCTAGCATAGAGTCACTAAAGTGTTCCAATTCACACTCCCGGCCGCCAAACAATGTTGCGTCAGGGTGCCAGAAGAATCAGTTGCTAATAGTATAAGAGAAGTATTTAGGCTGCTTTATTTTAGTAGCCTAAGCCTTAGAGGACATTTCTTTGTTACCTACTTAGATGGGATGCTTGCAATCCGTGTTGAACAAACGATACTTTTTTGCAATCACGTCAACAGGAGGAAAACAGATGCAAAACGACAACCAGTATATTGACGGGGTATAATCGGCAATCCTCTATGAGGAATTAAGTACAGTATAGATAACAATGTTTCACAAAGTTCAATTGAAAGTCAACGACTTCTTACATGAACTTGTGGAGGACTCTTCGCCAAGCAGGCCAGGTAGCAACCTTGGCGCGGTAAGCGTTGATCTCATCCCAGTCATGCTCACGGAGACCAGTGTCAAGATCGATCTTGTCAACGGTGAGCCACTGAGGTCGCTTCCAGAAGTAACCGATGATCCAGAAGACGAGAACGACAGGGATGGCAAGGCAGGCCATGAAGAAGTCCTCGGCGTTACCGTAACCGTCCTTGAAGGGAGGGCAGATGGCGACGTAGAGCTGGGCTCCGAGAATGACGAAGCAGAGGAAGAGACCCAACCAGGATCCGGCGACACCACCGGCGGCGCGGAAGGGAATCTGCTCGAGAGTGCGGCCTTGTCGCTTCCAGGCAGAGCGGAAACGGATGTGAGCCTGAGATGTTAGTATGTGTAGTTTTTATGGGTGGTGAGATTGAACTTACAGCGCAGATGGAGCCCCAGGTGAAGAGAGCAGCAAGAGCAGAGACGGCAAGGAGCCAGTCAAAGACGAGACCACCGGAAGAGGCAAGGACGATATAAGCAAGGGCACCCCAGATGAGGTTGAAGGCAACGGACATGAGAGGACGTCCAGAGCGATCAATGTAGGTGAAGATCTTAGGGGCGTAGTCCTGCTCAGCAAGGGCGGTAAGGGTACGAGAACCACCGTAGACGCAAGAGACACCGATGGAGACGACGGAAACGCAAATGACCAAGTTCATGAAGGAGTCGTATCCCTTAAGACCACCATCAAGAGCAGCCAAGACGAAGGGGGAGACACCATCCTTGTAAGGGTTGGCACTGTTGAGGAGACGCTCATCGGTGGAGCTGACGAGCAGACCAACGAGACTGAGACCAACAATGTAGAAGCTGGGATAGTTAGTACATGATGCGACAGCGACGAAGAGGGAATGCTTACAGGGTGATACGCCAGAAGACCTGCTTGATAGCACCGGGAAGAGCCTTGGCAGGGTTGCGTGACTCAGCAGCAGCAAGACCAACAAGCTCAGTACCAGCGAAGGAGAAAGCAGCAGTGACAAAGACACCACAGAAACCACGAGCACCGTTCTGGAAAGCGCCGGGGTCTTGCCAGAGCTTGCCGCCCTGGTAGGTGCTGAAGTTACCGCTGGAGGGACCGCCACCGCAGATGAGGATGACAGCGACGATCATGAAGATGACGATGGCGGCGAGCTTGAAGCATGAACTCCAGAACTCTTCCTCTGCGTATCCGAGTGTACCAAAGATGTTGATGATGATGATTACAAGCCAGAAGACTGTAATCCATATGCCTTCGTTGATGTTCGGATTCCAGTATTGTACCGTGAATGAAGCGACTGTCAATTCGAGCGGAAGGACGATGACCCATTGGAAGACCTGGTACTAGTTAGTATGCGCTCAATTGAAGCGATTGAGGGGACGGGACTTACGTAGTTCCAACCCATGGCGAAACCCCAGGATGGATCGATGAAGCGAGTAGAGTAGGTATAGAAGCCACCAGAGACAGGGTACATAACAGCAAGTTCACCCAGAGCGTGAACGACGTTGAAGATCATGACACCAGCGATAGAGAAGCAGATGAGAACAGAGCCGGGGCCACCCTTGGTGAGGGCACCACCGGAACCGACGAAGAAACCAGCACCGATTGAACCACCGATGGCAATCATGTGGAGATGGCGCTTCTTCATGGAGCGGTCGAGTTCGACGACACCAGTGCCGTAGTCACCTAGATACTCAATTAGATGGGTGCATTGCGGTAGAGGGAATGGGGGAAGAAACTTACGGCGCTGGAAGGACTTGAGGTTCAGACCATTACGGGTCATGAAGTCGTCTTCGCGAAAATCATCGCGAACACCCTCGACGTCGCCAGTGTAGACATCCTTTGAGTGGCCGGGAGCATGGTCATGCGACGGAGGCGTGTGAGCGCCAATGTCGACCTTTTCCTCCTTGGACGTCATTGTAAAGAATCTCTGTCAGGTAAAAATAAAATTGGGAGGAAGAGAATGAGACCTGGGGAGGGAAAAGACCAGACGCGAGGAGGGGAGCGCGATGGGACAGTTTTTATCTGTCTCGGGGTCTTGGGGCGCGATGGCAAAAACGGCAGGAGAGGGTAGAGACGGACACCCTTTTTGCTTGGGTTGGCTTGGCCTTTGTCTCTTGCCAAGGCGCGATAAGCATCTATTGCATCGGGATGTCTCCAAACAAGTGGCCAAGAGTAAGAAAGTGGTTCTAGATGGGGGAGAGTTTGGAAGGATGCAAGACAGCAGGGATTACCATATCTACTCGCTGGTACAGTACTGGAGAGTGCCAATTGATGTACTGTACCATTGAGATTTGTCCTCCATTGAGCATTCTGTTGGTCGTGTAAATAAAACCAAGCTGTGGCTCATCCTAACCTCTACCGTGTCGGCCGTGTCTTGCTGCAGTCTTCCCCAGGTTTGGAGGTATGAGAGTGATTGGTTTCATCCCCGCACTTGTCAGCGGGTCCCCCTTGATCGTCCATCAATGGGCTTCAATCTTAATGGTAGGTGCTTCAATGTGAATGGATGGGAGAGTCAAAGCTGGAAACCGGGGGTAACGCGTGATGCATTCCCAACTGTCTCGCCTGTCGCAACGGACATGATACCATGTTTGGAAGGTGAAAAAGATCGGATCGTTGTATTGGATGGATGCGTCTTGGCGCGCCCCCCATGTCATACTCTACTCTACTTTACCTTACAGTATGGGCTAGATGGGTAAGGTTAAGATGCTCAGTGTGGCGGATCGTTGCCGAGCTAAAAGACAAGCTTAAAACGCTATCACGAGCTGTGACGAAGTTGGCTAATTGTTTGTGTTTTGATAGGTGCAGTGTGAACAAGCAGACTGACTTGATGGATGGATGGATGTCTTCTTTTTTTCACCAGTGCACGTTAGATTGCAATGTTGTATCCGTCGCCTTGGCTAAGCGACCGAGGCAACACTAGTCTACCCCAAGATGTCGCCTCCAATTTGGGTCCCCCAGCTTGGCAGAGCGAACTGAAGCTGTCAAAAACCCGGTGTCTTGGAAGGGGCTATACTACAGTAAAGACTAAGGGTTGTAATTACTGTAGACGCTAAAATTGGACAGACTAAAAGGGAAGGAGATAATCTTTTGTTCTTGGCTCGTAAGACCACTCGGAATTGCCTCCTTTCTGTTGCTGTGTTGGTATCAAAGTTGCCTCAATTGAACATGCCATGGCTTGCCATAGCCTGCTTATCTCCATGGTCCCAGATTGCCGCGAAAAGCGATAAACTCTAGATAAAGTAGAGAGACAAATCTGGGGATTGCGGGTCAAAGTGGAATTTATTACGTGAAGTATATTGAGATGACGGAGCAACTGTCCGACTGTCGACTCCCTAGACTCCATTCATGGGTTCAGTGGTTGGGTGGATAATTGAGTCTGTGTGTTTAATTAGAAAAAAGCCTATTTGGTCCCGAGTCAGACCTAATGCAGTAGGTGTTCCAGCGCTGTGTTCACTGTGACCCCCTACAACTAACCCACTATAACCTTCAAGTCCAGTCTCACATGTCTCGGTCAATACTGAAACTGCAACTTCTCCAAGAACAAAAGATCATTTCATTCGCCTCCAAATTTTAATTACTGCATATCCCAAGACTCTTCTCGCCTTCTTGAATTGTTCTTATCTCTTGGCCAACTCTTGACAAAGTTGCGAGACAGCCAACCACCATTTTGCCAAGAACAACCGCTGCTCTTGGCAATGATACCGTTCCAGGGAATGACCAGCGGTTATCTCCAACCACTCCAACCAATTAGATTCTCACTATTTGGTGTCGTTGTTTCTTGGCAGGCGGCCGCACACGAGCAAAGGATCTTTTGTGATGCAAACAGCCACAATTTGTGACTAAGAGAAATTGAAGTCAAGACGTGTCAATCTGGGGAACTTCGTGGAGTCTGGGGAAACGTGGTCAGATGGGATAATAATACGTAAAAGAAAATGAGGTTAATAAAATGAGAGCATTTCACTTCAGTCTACAGGGTAATTGATGTTGAAGTCGAAATAAGAATGAATGACTTCTGATCAGAGACATGGATAGGCTTGTTACCCGTCCCTGCTGTCATCATCTTAATTCTTGGCCTGGTATCGGGTACCTCGGTCAGCAAAAAGCTAGAGTTGTTCTGGAAAGAGGCACAGTCAGGTCATCACCTATCACAACCAGTCACACACCATAGATAAGCACAAACTACAGCCGATAACGTCTAGTTTCGCATTTCGTTATCTAAAGACAAACATGTCCAAGCTGCAAAAAAATGAAGCTAAGGTATCCTCAGCTCACGAGCCTTCTCATCATCCTCGTCAAACGGCGAGTCGGATCGATGAGCCGCTTCCAAAACAGGTTTGCCGCGCATTTGCGCCCAGACTGTCTTGTACACTGGCTGTGCGAATAGCGCGTCCATGTCTTCCAGGGTAACACCTAGATGAGTCAGCATTGAGCACGTGAAGATTATTTCTGGAAAGCTTACCTTTTGTTTCGGGCACGAAGAAAAGGGACCATATTCCCATCAGTACCAAAATTGATCCGAAGAAAAAGTATGCGCCGTATCCAAGATCGGAGATCATGTAGGGTGTTGAGCGGGCAATAATGAAGGATCCGAGCCATGTGTCTGCTGTGGTGATGGCAACGCAAAGCATTCGGATGTCCAGAGGGAAAATCTCGGAGGCGTATGTCCACGTAATTCCCTGCCATGTCGCACAGATGATAATGGCGTTGATGTACACACATACAATCGCCAAATATCCCCATCCATCACGATTAACAACACCAGCAGCAGCCGCAGCAGCAGGGTCAGCTCTCATGACGAACCCACCGATGTACAACATGGGAATACAGCCCAACGCAGCACCCCAAATAAGACCCTTTCTTCGACCAACCTTTTCAACAACCCAAAAGGTAAACAGCACCATACCAAGTGTCTTGGCGATACCATAGAAACCAGTGGAGAACAGTTTGGTGGAAGTACCAGCAATACCAAGACTCTCAAAGATACGAGGAGCGTAGTAAGTGATGATGTTGACACCGGTGAAACTCTGCAAGAACATGAGCGCCATACCAATACCCATACGGTTGCGAACGCCCTTTTGGAAAAGCTTCTTGAACTGCTGTCCCTTGCTCATCTTATTCGTACTGCGCTCTTCAACCTGCGCGCGAATATCGCCCATCTCTCGACGGACGTACTCATGATCAATGGGCAAACCTCGAATTTGCGAGAGGATCCGTTCAGCAGCTTCAAAGTGATCACCTCTCGCCAACCAACGTGGAGATTCAGGACACCAAAGCATACCCAACGCAAGACCCGCACCAGGAAGAAGTTGCAGACCCAGCGGAACAATCCACTGCGTCTTCGTCTCAACGTCTATAGTGCGGTCTGTAGCGTAGTTGATCCAAAAGCCAAGCATACCACCGCCCTGCGAAGCGATTTCGAAAATACCGACAAGTCTACCTCTGATAGACGGCGGAGCAGTTTCGCTGATGTAGACAGGGACAGTGAGAGATGAAGCGCCGAGACCGAGACCTGCTACGGCACGGCCGGCGTAAATCATGTTGAGGTTACCGTTTGCGGCGGTCATGAGGGCGCCGCCTAGGAGGAAGACTAGGGCTGCGCCCATGATGGTCTTTCTACGACCCCATTTTTCTGCGATGGGGAATGTGCACAGGGCACCGAAGAAACAGCCGGCCTGACACTGTCAGTGGTGATATGGGAAGAGAGGACGGGGGAAGGGTACCTGAAAGGTGGATACAATGTTTCCCTGGATGGTGTCGCGCTGTGTCTTTTCGACGAGGTCTAGGCCAAAGTCCCTCATGAAAGAGGTCAATGCCATGGTACCTCCGATAACAGAAGTGTCATATCCAACTAGAGGTCTATCAGCATCACTTCTGTGGTATACACTCGGTGGACATACTGGCGAGGGCGGACATGGAAGCCACCGTGGCAATCAGGTGGATTCGCCAGTTCCGCACCTCAGGCGGATCATTGGTGCCCGACGCATGAGTATTCCAGCCCATTCGATTGAAAAGAGTAAAAAAAGAGTAATAGCAAAAGCTTAGATGGTTATAACAAACAAGTAACGTAAGCGACGAACGCGAGTGTCTGTACCTCCTTACTTCAGGAGGCGGGGAAAGAGGCTTTAAATATTTCACAGGTCGTCAAGTCATCGCTGTTCTATCCGAGAAAACAACCCCTTTGAATGGACGGGATCGTCAAACCGTTGGATGGAAACTCACTCCACTGGGCTTCCCCGTGGGGTAACGAGGAAACAGGGTAAGCACGGTGACTATCAACTGGGGTTGGGGTTAGTTTGTAACATTCTTTTGATCATGAGTGTGTATGATGTGGAGTCGCCAAGACGATAAGAGTGAGGGGAAGATGTTGCATTTCGTTGATGAAGAGGTTGTGCTTTTCCGTGGTTGATGATGAGGGATGGTGCCTTGTACGTCATTTCTCACGATGACGCCGAATGTAACGATCCATTGCTCTCCTCCGACTTCATCATCATCCTGTCTCACAACTGTCCCGAGCATCAAATCTTCTCATAAGAATGTCAAATCTCTGTGATATATTCCGCCAAGTACAGAGGTTCATAAGGGTCCAAATGCCAATTCCTCAAGCTTTCCATCTCCACCGGCCCGCCTTGTAAAGTTTAGCTGCCGAAGCAAGAGCTTGTTTCTCCGTAGCTTGTCATTTAAACGCTGTCATTGGTCACGCGATGAGGGCTCGGCAAGTAAATCTATGCTCCGAAGCGGGACTGAATCAGTCGATTGCTTATACCTTGCAGCAAGACTAACCTTGTTTAACCTTATTTACTCTGTTACCTGGATTTGTTTAGCAAGGGATCTTCTCTTTGCGAGTGTAATATTTGGTAGTAGTGGTTCTTGGCACCAGAGAAATGGTTCACTAGCTTAACTGAGTGGCTTACTGAGGGTGAGTTAATGCCTCGGTTCTAAACGATGCGACGTTAACTGCCGATCTTGACTGTCGATATCCCCAAATGGCCTACTACCAACATGAACCGTCAGCTTCGAAGGAGAGATCTTTACACAGCCTCCCCCATAAACACGGGTGAAAACGGGACCTCTATATCCACAATGCTGGGGTTACAGATCTCTGCTGCAAAAGTGTTACGTTCGAGATTATATCCCTTGCGTAGCATTGGTGGTTTGTTGTCGTTGTTCCCATTGACCCCAGCCAATCCACCCAAAATAAGCTTAAATCCCCTTGGCGCCAGTGGAACATCTGTGGAGATAACCTCGGAGGATCGGCGTTTAAGGGATCTTGCCCCGCGTTGATATACCTTTCTTCGTGGGGAATGTCGTTTGTGACATTCGTTTACGGATTCTAGACTTTTGATGGATTCCCGGGTGACTCATTCATTAGTTATTGCGCAATTGGCCAAGCCGTATCTGTGCATCTACATATATCCGTGGGTTCTCGGAAAACGTCTAACTGTGTTCCTCCCTCATTCGACGCTCGGATTTTGTGATATAGCTCACTTTCGGGGTCAAGCTTGGAGTTTTGGTGTTCCGATTATATCTCCTAGCTTCTTGGCTACAGCTCTAGCCCTTTGCTTCCCCTCATCGAGAGGCCATGCGTGTTGTGTGACTGGCCAGGCCAACATGAACCAGACGCTTGTGGCACAGGCTATATCTCCGCGGTGACATACCCAATAGCTTTCGCAGTGATAGGTACCAGCCAGCGGGCGATATCGCATGTATGCGCCCGCAGAGATGGATTCGGACTCTAGATCTTGACATTAGCCTTTGGAGCTGCATGATCTAGGACATCTCCAGACACTTTCAGGAAGCTAGACTTACTAAAATCTGGGGAAGCGTGAACCTTCTTCAGTGGTGACTGTGACTTGGCTAGATTAATGAGACGGATGCAGAACCTGGGGTAGTGAGCTTGACGGAACCCCAGTTTTCCACTTCCATAGAGTAAGCATGAAGGTTGTCGGTCTTCATGTGACAGGAAAATGTAGATATCGGACTCTGGAGTCGGGGGTCTTTCTGCGTGGAGAAAGCATGGGTCGATAGCAAAGCTTCGTCTACTATCTGTTAACATATCGTGAACAGGGCCTAGGAAACGGGAAGTCAATGATGGCTTACCAGCAAAACATACAAAACCTCGACTCGAATGATAGCTCTAGAACCAGATACATCTCATTGCCATGCGCTCTGGACGATCCATCTAAGCCTAGGATGGTGTTGATAAACTGCAGATCCCCCACAGAGCAGTGAAATTGCGAAGGCCTGGATGAGGACTTGGCGATAGAGCCAAGACGTCCACTTACACCCACACCTTCCATCCCCGCATCGCGTGGTCGCCTAGCCGATATGTTCCGCTCACGGGTCTCGGAAGGCCTTTGGATCCGATTAGCTAACATTCTCTGCTTGCTGAGCGGGCGTGAGTTGAAGATAAAAGCCACCATGCCGCCAGTGGAGCTGAAATATGTCCATGTCCCTTGAAAAGGCCGAGAACGATACACAGTAATGTGATTGACGGTGATACTACTTCCTCTCAAAGAACATCTTGCAGAACCCGATATCCACAATAACAAGTTTATTTTGGTCCCCTAAGTCTTTGCCAATGCTTTGTCAGTCTGTAGTCTTATTCCCTAATGTGCCCATCTTCTTAATCGTCTTCCCAAAGATGGATTGCATCAGGAACCAAGGAGCAATGTCCTGTTTTTTGACTAGGAGATATCGTTTTCGCCTCAAATTGCAAGTGTATTACATCCTAAATAAAGGTCTAAAGTTGCAAAGTCTAAATATCTTCCAAATAAATCCGATGGAAAGGTCAAGTAGTATGAAAGTAAAGATTAGAGAGGGACATAAAAGCCCAACGTTGTATGTCCAGTCGCTCTTAACCAGATAGAGTTTCCAGACTCTGCGCCTCACACATCTTCTTGTACAGTCCGCCCTGGGCAATTAAATCCACGTGTGAGCCTGCCTCTGCAATATGACCATGATGGAACACAAATATGCGGTCGGCGTGGCGAATCGTAGACAATCGATGAGCCACAGCAATAGTAATCCTGTTTCCAGATGCAGCCTCCATCAAAGCAGCCTGAACCACCTTCTCAGACTCTGTATCCAAAGCGCTGGTAGCTTCATCGAGAAGGATGACGTTGGGGTTGCGAATTAAAGCCCTAGCGATAGCGATGCGTTGTCTTTGGCCGCCAGACAGTTGACTACCGCCTGTTCCGCAAGGTGTGCTTAGGCCATATGGTAGGGAACTAACAAAGTCCCATGCGTTGGCAGCTCGGCAAGCAGCCTCGATCATCTTGTCACTCACTGCATTGTCACCCGAGCTGCCATGAGCTTGATCAACACCCATGGCAATGTTCTCTCGAATGCTGGTTGGGAAGAGCGTCGGTTCTTGCTGAACAAGAGACACGTTTACACGATACAGTCGAGGGTTGAGATCGGCCAATGAAGATGTACCAGCGATGGTGATTGCACCGTTTGTAGGATCGTAGAAGCGCTCGAGGATAGAGATCATGGTACTTTTACCGCATCCTGGATTAAAGAAAAGTCAGATCGATGCTACTTGATGATACGGGAAAGACTTACCTGATGCACCGACAAATGCCACAAATTGACCGGGTTCGATCTTTCCAGATTGTCAGACTCATGAAAAAAGGGGGTAAATACGACAAGCTCACCTTGAGAGACAATCCCTTCAACACACGGTTGTTTGGAGCTAGGGGATATGAAAACTCGAGATCATTCAAGTCGTAGGACTTGCAACTATCAGAGGGTGCGTTGTCGATGTTGTCAGTTGTCTCTCGTATGGTGGGTTCGAGATCGCGAAGCCAGAAGAAGTAATTGGCAGCCGAGTTAGCCTTGGTGAAACCTTTCCCGATGGTTAGTGATAAGCCTTTGGAGGTATGATGGAAACTGAAAGGGTGCGCTATTTCGCATTGGGAAGACAATCCATGCAGCCAGGTAGCGGTTGGAGGCACTGGGAGACTTACTGCTTGCAAAGCTAAACATCTGACCAGCTCCTTGACCAGAGAAGCAGAGGGACGCTGTCTTGGCCACGCACGCTGCTTTCGCCACCAAATTTGCGCAGCAGGCTGTTGATAGTACCCATCTACTACAGGTTTCGCCAGATGTCAGACCATGCTTGGACGCATTGAGGGATGAGTTGAAAGAAACGAGGTCTGGCCTTGGTGATTCGAAGCCGCCTGATGCCTCCAACCCAAGTCAGCACAACTTCACGCTACCTCCCATTCAACTTGCCATGGCTGCGATTCAAAAGCTCAAAGGTAAGTTTCCTTTCCGAATCGAAAACCGTCTTTGCAGGTAAAACTAATTACAGTCTTAGAGTCGTCTCGTCTTAGGCTCTGCTGGTGCATGGAGATAGATGTCGGCCAGTTTGTCGATTATTTCTTCACTGTATACTCTGGGACTCCGTCACTTGCCGATCTTATTATTGTCCATTGCGGACTGCATGCCTTGCTTATACCGTATGGAAATCTGCACAAGGACAAAACGACACAAGAAGAGATCAATTCTCAAGCTTTGCTATGCCAGCAGAATTTGGAATCGCTTCTGGCTAATCTCCCAATTAATGTTCCGTCGACATATGATTTCGTGCTCGCTCTTCTCATGGCGGTATGGTTTCAAGTATACAGATACGCGTTGCAAAAGCTAATATTTGCATAGACCACCTATTTCGTACAGCGATGCAGCATGTCTCAGGCATGGAGCTATCTTGCAGCAGCTGCACAAATCCGTCTTACTTTGGGGTATCATCGTGAGGTACCTAGTAGACCAGAGAAGAAACAAGAACGGCAGCGCAGAATTCGGCTCTTTTGGCTGGTTTACATGATGGATAAACTTCTTGCTTTGCGTTTGAACCGACCACCACTCCTCCGAGATAAAGACATCACCGTATCCTACGAAGGTTACTGTGAGACGGCTGTCCCCATTGCTCCCAAATGGATCAAGATGGGTACGCTCTACGGAAGGATATACGACGAGATTTTCAGTCCTGGTGCGTTGTTACAGCCATCGACGTCACGGGAAAATAGAGCCCGGGAATTGGCTGTTGAACTTCAATTTCTGTTTGACAGCAAAGATCCAACTGAGGTGAGCAAACACAAGACCTTATCATGCAGATGTGCTGACACGGAATATTAGGAGTCCTTCATGGAAGAAGCACGTGAGAGTTCAGACGATCTCCTTCCCACACTTATCAAGCGTGCTGATAAGATCTCCCATTTGGCTATTATGACTCTGATATACCGAAGTATACAGCTTAGTTCTAGTAATGGCTCCGCGTTCTGCAATGAATGCCTGTCTTCGGCCAAGGAATGTCTTGAGGAGCACAGAGAGGTCTTCTCGCTATTACAAGATGCCGAGTCTAGTACTGTTGAACTTTACGTGCAGTGGTAAGTCATGAATCTACAGTTTTTATCGAACACATGTCTAACGGCTATCTAGGGCTCTTTTAGCTGCACCATTCGTGCCATTTATAGTACTTTTCTGCCACGCGATTGAAACGCGGGATCCGAGCCATCTGGAGAATCTATCAGCTGTTGTCCGGGCATTACAAATTCTTCCCCGTGATGGTTCAGATATTTACGGCAAGCAGCGTCGTGTCTTTGAGCTCATGTACAGTGTGGCGTGCAAATACGTCAGCAAATCGGGCTCTACCGAAGACAGCCAGCATCAGTATGGGCGACCATTCGGGGCACTTCTTGCTGAAGCGGGGATACCCATGCCAGGGGAGGCACAAATCAATGCTGAAATGCAGAGCTTCCAAAATCCAATCGAGTACGGGTCTGACGTGCAATTTGGGGGTATGGGGATGAGGCAGGAAGGGCTCTTTTGGGGTGATCTAGAAGGGTTGAATTCTAGCGAAGAATTTGGGTCCTGGTTTCAATGATCAGACACGAGAGATACACGTTGTCAATTAATTCTTCGTCTCCATTATTGACAGATACATTCATCAATTGGCCCTTCTCAATGCGGTGTGCTATGAAAAGTCCAGCTCTGTACATGATTTTTATTGTTTTCAAACAGTACAAGAGTTACATAACAAGAGCACAGCTTTTATACAATCGAAACCTACAAACCGCTCATTGTTCTCCCAGCAGCTTCTGCCACAAGCTGTCCGCCTTAAGGGCCTGTAGATGCTCTGCCTTCAGCATAACAAGCACTTCAATAACATTCCGAGAAGAAGCTGCAGACTCGACTCTTTTGCGAGGCAAAATAATGCATACTCCATCTGCAGCGCTGAAAGGGAATCGGACAAACTCAGGTTGGCCAAGCTCTGAGCCCCAGCTCATCTGATACAAATCTAAATCGGCCCAGCTGGTGGTCGTGACATCCCTTTGATTGAAAAGGTCCCATCCAGGGTATATCTTGCTGCAGTCACCGGCCCGCCTGCCTAGTTCGAAAACATCGGCAATCCGCTGTGAGTTGATCTTGACTGAGGTGAACGATTGATTGATCGTATTGCATATTTCTGCTTGATCATGGGCAGATGCTGCAGCGTTCTTCAGTGTCAAAAGGCTGTTCACAAGAAGCGTACAGAACGAGGTTACCGATGTATGGGTTGTCCAACGGGGAGAAGTTGGGGCCGATTCGCTGACGGCCGTTGACAGCCATTACCAACTGGCTAGAGGTGTGGGCTAGGGTGTTTTCCTTGTCATTCGTCCGAATGCGCGTGATGAAAGACCATAAAAGCGCACAAAGTACAGTATTGGTTGAGGGGGGCGTTCCTAAGAAAGGCACTAAAGCCTGTTTGTAGGCATTCAAATGCTCGACTGGTATCGTGAACATCTCAGAGACGAAGGACGGGAAACTCGCTGGCATGACTGGAGGCACGGGAGAGTATTCAGGAAGCAACCTAAACAGCTCCTCCGTACTCTTGGACGATGTCTCATTAACTTGATAGGCCAGAGCGTCAGAAACACGGGATAGCCTGGTACCACCAGCCTGCAGAGAAGATGATCCAGGTGTGTTTGCTTCCTGAGCCCAAATCCTGAGCACTTCGGTGAATCCTAGCGTCAACCGCGTGGTGATGCATGCAAACACACAATCCAAGTCCTTCCTCATCTTTGAAGCGAAAAAGACTAGCTCGAAACACCAGAGCATCATCGATTTCAGGTAATGCGCCAAGTGGCCAAACATCTTCCGGAATGGGGTTGGAATGCATCATGTGAGCTTGTAGGCTTGAAAATGGTCTGTCGACTGAGCCACAGTCAACAATCTGCGGGGGACCTGAGTCGGAGGAGTAGTGAATTGCACCGTGGGCAGCCTGTTTCTCTCCATCGCCAGAGGAACGGATACGTCCAGATATCCAAGGTACCTTCTCTGCCGCAGCACCCAGACCAGACTGAAGTCGTTGATAGACCAAGTTGAAAGGCTCAGAAGATCGAAAAGCTAGAAGCACACGGATGCAGTTCTTGGGCATCAAAGCATCGAACGGGGTGACGGGCTCAATGACCGACTTGGCGTCATTTGATACTGGTAAGGGATAACTGCTTAACCATCGAGTACTTATTTCTCTTAAGTTCCCAGAAAGAGGTATACAGTAATTCAAAACTATCAATAGTTATTCAGTTGTCAGGACTTGTTCTATAATCCCTAAGTTACAAGATGTAGAATAATCCCAGTGGTAATTATCAAATAGTTCAAATAGCCCAACCTTGAGATATATCCAGTGATCCAGCTTAGACTGCAGACGGCCTTGGCCTCACATTAACAGGCTGCATCTAAAATAGTGTCAGTGCTTTATCCTTATGATAAACAGATCCTTTTATCACTTACGCAGATTCCCACGTTGCCAAGAACTCTAGTGCATGCAAAGTCGCCACAGCACTTGGCAGTTTGGGGATTGCAGAGCATTCCCGTTGCAACGCACGCTTTGTCGACCACACACCTGGAGGTTGCTCCGGGTGTCGGTTTGCAAGCATAACCTTTGCAGCAATCGGTAGCGGTAGTGCATATTCCTTCATCTTGGGCGCATGTTGCTCCGAATGCAGCTGCAAAAGCAGGATACAAAGTTGAGATAACAAAGGAGATTTTCATTGTAGATAAAATAGTATGATTTCAGGTAGAAGCAGACTTTAATAAACAGTGTTGAGGGAGTTGATAAATGTTTTAATTACAAGTATCCCTGTATTGGACATAGCAGATATATAGAGCTGTATTGAGTAATAAAGGGATACATGCAATTGACTTGTGGCAATTAATTAATTTCTTTATAACGCCGATGTAGAACCGTGCCGTGGAATGGTAAGACCTAAGATTGGGTTTCTCCCTTCGTTGCGATTTTAAGGGTTGTGTGTACCATTATTATCTTACTGTTTTAGTAGTAGTATCCTGGAACATTCATCTCCTTATCCCTTCATGCCTAGCCAATGTTTTACTCTGGAATTCACTATCGATAAGGCTTAAGACACCCTTTTGTCCCCTACTCGATCCCAGCCCCTAAGATATCAATTGACAGGCTGGACTAAAAGTAAAGGGTTCTAAATTAATCCTAATGCAGGGATGTTCTACCCCTATCGCTAACTGCTAATAGATTACTACATCTACAGTAATAACAAAGGGAGCTCATCGCTACAATAGCGAACTCAATTTAGTATAGGTCTTATAAATACTCTTATGATACTAAAGAGGTGAAATGAAACCAACTAATATCCTTCTAGCATTATATAAAGATAGCGGTGCCTTTATGAGGAATGCATCTGATTTGTAACAATATGCCTCGAAACGCAATAATGTTATTGCTGCTTACACACTTAACTTCCCGATGTCTAAATCCTTTGTTGCAACCTTTGGCGACCTGATCGCGGCTGCAGGTAAGACCATCTTTGTCCAGGGCAGGTTTCGTGGCTTACTCTCGTATTCACTGGTCATCTAGAATCCTCCCACAACACTCGACATGCTGATCGAACAGGGTGTTCCTTGATCTCATTTGCCTATGTCTACTCTACTGTTTTTACTTGACAGAAGCTGATTGCCCGGGCATACACTAAGGCTGATAGGTTTATTGGTGCCTGTACATTGTTAACACAATCGAATACACTCCATAGAGGAACGTTACAAGTAACGTTGATGGAAGAGAGCCAATTAGAGGGTAACTGTGACGGCCAATCAACACTATATGGTAGGAGCCGTACTTCATTCTTTACTGCTAACAGTCCTAATAAACAGTGTCTCGGACAGAGAAGATTATTAAAGAAGAAACAACAGGACCATTTACTAGAACATGTTTCTATAACTAGCCATAAACATATAAAGAGAAAGTCCAAGTTCACCGTGCGAACGCGGAAGAATTGGTGCAGAGGACAACCCTGATACGTTACGGTTATCACATGGTGAACCCTTAGTCAAGCTGGAGTTATATTTGTCCTTTTTGAAACGTCAAAGTAATTTATTAAAAATATGTACATAAAGTTCAATTCCGTATCAGTCACTATGAGAAAACACCTTGGTCACTTTGTGTGTCAGTCGACCGACCAACGTTGTCTCGGACGAAGCCGAATGACCACTCCTTGTTGTTTCTTCAGAACGCCTTCGTGACTGCACTTGCTTGACAAACTTGGGCCACGTATTCGTCAAAACAAGATACTTGATATGCTGCTCGATGCAATCGAAAGCACCAGGTCCAAACTCAGCAGGGATTATCCCAGTGTAGTAAGGTTTCTCCATGGCTGAAGCAGGTGCTGACTCAATAGAGGTCTCCATGTCGAAAGGCGTAGCTGGATGCACGCTTGCCTGACCGAATATTTCTCGTGCAGCTGCTTCGAACATCTTTTCCATGAACTTTTGATCTGCCGATCCAAGATTTAAAGGAAAGTCAGCATCACGTGAACTGATAAAGTTGGCGTAAATATCAAGTGCGCCATTATACGCCTCGCGTATATCTCCCTCATTCGGTTCCGCACGCAATGAGATTTTCCACCTTGTCAACTCAGTCAAGAAAGCGATGTTCTCCCCTGAAAAGTCATTCAGGGCTGAGAAGTCTTGTAGAGGTCTGGGGTTGCTGTTGAGGGTATAGCTGAAAGCGCTTGAAGTCAGAAGTAAATCCTTTGTCTCTAAATCTGAGAGTTCATGTGCTCCCTGAACGCGTAGATGATTAGCTACTGAGAAGCCTCTTCGCAGATGATCAAGCTCCTGGATAGTCGATGTTGAGGAGGAAGCGTCCCACTCAAAATTCGGATTTTCGGCCCGCCTAACAAGAATGCGTTTTTTTATGAGTTGAAATGTAGGTACAAAAACACCAAAGATTTCCAGGAGGAATATCGAGACGTGGATCCTGAACTTAGTGAGCAAGAATCCTGTACGAGAGCTGGTGACTTACCATGAACTTGGAGGAAAGTAGAAGTTGACTGGTGCGAATGCGGGTACATAACTTGCAATCAAGAACATAGGTGTTGCGTGTAAACTTTTCATCACTATTAGTAAAGCAACTGGGATGTAATGATGGTTTTTTACCTGGACAGGCAGCAGCCGATGGTCTGTGTTCGCCACCCCATAGTATCATGGATCCCCCATGTTTTCCAAATCAAAGTTGGTGCAACCTGACGAAAGAATGATTAGTCAAGGACATAACATCATGTTGAGAGATTCTTACCATCCATGTCCAGACTACCTGCCAAAGTACAGACGGCCACCATTCCCAGCCTTGGCCCAATTCAACTATCTGCTCAGGAAGTGTTTGACTCTTAATTTCGGTACCCGGGATACCAAAGGTCGGATGGTATTTGCGACATGCAAACCACATGCCAACTGTCAAGATAACCTACCAATCCCAGTTAGCTTCACTAGTCCACGATGACAAAGCAAGGATTACTGACCTGAACATACATACCGATCCCGGTAAAGACCAGCACCTTATTTGTATATTCCATGCATTTAAACCGACATGCCCAAGAACTGTAGGGGTGCGACGAACTGAATTGATCTCTCAAATGGGCACTGCTGTACTTCCTCTGCATCCTGGCAACATGTAGAAGTCGACTGTTGGATGCATGGAAAAGAGCAATTCCGAGAGGAAACCAGATGCCCATAAAGAAATATTGTATATCGTATGCGAGCACGATGGGTATAGTAGGTGCGATTGGGTATACGATCTGGCCAAGGATCCAGTAGAGATGAAGCAGAACGATGGCTGAGAACGAAAGGGCGAGTCCACGAAGTCGAAGTAGCGGGTCATTACGGTTGATCCAGCAGAAGATCATACCAGAAAGAAGGAGGAGTGTCCAGACGACGCAAAAGGTGATGTAGAATATTCCGACCCGATCCCACCTCACTGGGCTAGGTGGGAGGTTGTAGATGGTGATGGCTGGTGGCGTATCCATGGTGTCGCTATCTCCAGGATGTCGTTGCCTAGCGAAAGTCACAATCGACGAAGTCTGTAGGTGCAAAGATATTTTATTGATGAATGATCGGTTGGTCATGGTATAAGTACTACTAGGTGTTTGGGGGCAAGATGACATGTCTTTACCCACATAATACCGTAGAAACTCATAAGATTAAGCAAGCCTCATAGGTCCCACTGACGTGGTATCATCTGCTCAGAGGCGCAGATCAGTGTACGCCCGGATCTTTATTTCTGCATAAACCACTCACGGAGCCTTTTCCAGTCCAAAAGGACCCACGAGGCTTGCTCAATCTCATTAGTTCCTACGATATACGATCAGCAGGGCGACCCTAGCCTCCCAATGTCCGGGAAGCTGTAAAGGCTAAACAAACATTAAGCGTTTATAGGTGAGACGATCTCGGTTCGTTGCGAGGCAAAAACCTCCCTGCGTCGGAGAGCGGCACACTGTTTCAAATACCAACAAGAAGGTCCAATGATCTAATAAATATGATGGTCCCGAGGCAAAGATCCCTCCCTGCATCTGAGACACGGCTTAGGCTCTTTTTCATTGGTCAGGATGACCCACTACAGCATTTGGCATCTTCACTAGATTCCACAGTCGGATCTCATCTCGGTGTTTTGAGATCTAGCTGCTAACCCCAAGATCGGCCTACCATTCTGTCGGAAATCATTTTTCACGGCATAATTTAGCAGATCTTTGCCTGTTATAAATAGAGGGAGACGAAAAACAGCTGGACCCCGACGTTTTTCGGATTTCACCAAGACCAGTTTGCGCTTTTTGCTTTTTATTTGAAATTGGCGTCATATATCATGCAGCATGCCCGTACGGCTCGTAGCTTTTCCTCCGTGAACTTGGAAGGCAAGAATACAAGTGATTTTTTTTTTAATGTATGAAGTAAAAAGGTGGCAAAATGGACGATGGCAAAAAAATAAACGTAGTAGGTAACAAAAAGAAAAAAAACGAAAAACCCTCACAAAGATAGTAGAGGTGCATTTTCCAGTGTCTATGAAGCGCTTTCGAATACAGCGCTTTCTACAGGAGGCTTCAAAGAATTGTCAACATTTCTTGTATAGGGTATTCCGGTAACAAGGGCGCCTCGGAATTCCACCAAAAGATCATTCCGGGTTCCCGGAACATCAGGGAGGCATTTGGATTACCCACAGCAGGATCAATAACATGATCAAATTCCACACTTGTCAGTCTTTGAAGCGAAAATTGTCATTGTCTGTTAAAAGTAACGTATGTTCCTAAATTATCATATTGCTCATGCTCACGGCTCATGCCGGCTGTCATTCCTAGGGAGGCGCTTGTCATTTAATAAGTGCCTGTGCTTACTCACACTCCATGGGATTAGCTTACTTCTTGAAACCAATTATCGCCAAGTACTTCCACCTCAGCTCCAATATCGAGGTAGCCAACCTCTCCATCTCAAACCAGTAGTAGTGCCCATTTGCGGTAAGCCATAATCCATGAATGATACGTTTCTCGGGATTAGCGTCACAATCAGGTGACCAGAAGGGTTCCGCCTACCGCCTGTCTAAGACAGTGATATACTAGCTCTGCAATTATTCTGAAATGCCTGACGGTTCTTTTTTATAAACAGGACGGATCACCACTACTCCCACTTAGACTTGTTCTTCTCAACAAACTCCTTCCAAGTAATCGGCTTCTCATCAAGCATATCCAAGCTCTCCTTCAGATCAGCACCAGCGTAGTAACCAGGGTCCTCCAAGAGCTGCATATTCTCAGTCAACTCCTCAGCGACAGGCGGGGGGAGGAAAGTCTTGAAGACATCGGCAGGAACTTGGTTGAAAGTGGCGGGCTTGCCAATGACTTCGCTGAACTCGGACATAATTCTGTTGGGGGTGTAGTAATCTGTCGCAGCGAAGATGCGCTTGTTGACGGTGCTGGGGAAGTTCTTGATAGCAGCCTTGACGAATTTGCCTGCAATTGTTAGTATACTGATTATCCAATTCGTCTCGAAGATGACTTACCCATATCACCCTGCACATCAAAGATAGGGACCTGAGTCTTATCCCCATCACCAGGAAGAGCAAAAGCAAAGCTCCCATCATCATTCTTTCGAATCGATCCGAACAGATTCGAAGCAAAGAAACCAGGCAGAACAAAAGTAGCAGGAACATTGATCTGACGAATATACTCCTCAATCTCAGCCTTGCCCTCAAAGTGCTTGATATGAGTCAATCGCCCGTTACTAATCTTGTTTGTATCCAACAGCGACGAGAAAACAAGCTGCTTGACCCCAGCGGTCTTGCATGCGTCGGCTACGGCTTTGCCTTGGGCGATTTCGCCGTTGCCGCTGTTTGTTTCCCAGTAGTTTGTTACGAGGAAGACAGTGTGGGCATCTTTGACTGCTGGGGCTACTTGTTCAGCTGTGTTCATGTCGGCCTGAAAGAATTAGATTGATGTTTGAGGATGGGACTGGGGAGGACATACTGCGACGACTTCAACGCCCTTGGAGGCGAGTTCTTTGGCTGCTGGCTTGGAAACATCGCGGGTGATGCCACGGATCTTGAACTCTTTGGAGAGAGCGGGGTCGTTGAGGATGGCGCGGACGACTGAGCCGCCTTGGTTGCCTGTGGCACCGAAGACTGTGAGAATCTTGGACATTTTGGTTGAGTAAGTGATATCAAGTTGTTAAATTCAAGAGTGATAGTCAACTGGGTTGTAGATGATGATGTTGATGAGAATCAATTGCATGAGATAAGGATTGTCTTTATAGAGACGTGACACTGCAGTGATGCTGGCACAGAAGGCCTTCATTGGACGCCTCGGTGATTCTCAAAGCCACGAAGCTGCATAATCCTCCTTCCTCCTCAGCCTTAGCAATCAGTCCCCCAATTACTCTCTGCGGCTGAATAAGACGCGCGCGCTCGTATTGGTAGCGGAGCTTTTCGCATGTCTTTGTCCATGATTGGTGATGTCTCGTAAGCACTATCAAAGGGTTTGGCTCGGGGAATGCCAAGACAGCGAGCTGGAGCCCTGATAAGATGGAGACAAGTTTGAAGTTACCTATTGGAGGAATTAATTGTTAGTGCAGAGAAATATGAAGATGGGGCATGACAAAGCGACGCTTATGCAGTTGTGGATATGCATAAGGATTGGTCACCCTGGAGGGGTTCGGGAAACCATGCGAATGCTGGGCGCGAAAACATCGAGGTTTGCTCTGTAATACGGAAATTCTCAATTTATCCGTTCCGATTCCCATGTGAAGCTAAGTCTAGTTTTTTCCTCTTCAATAACTAACACCAAAGTCATAAAAAGCCAAGCCTTAGCTATCCTCAAGACCAATCCAACTACTATGTTTCCACCAATTTTCAAAATAACTCCCACTAAGTCCCTGCTCCTCTGTGAAACGTTCACGTTCACTTTCACTTTCCAACTCCAACGCCCCATAGCACAACTTATCATTCGGGGCCACAGAAGCCCATTGCATAATTTCAATGGCATCGTCCTTGAAAACCGAACCAACGAGCCTGGAACTCAAGTCGCCGAATTCTTCGAACAAGGTAGGCTACCGTTTGTTTCGAATAAGCGAATACCATGTTTTTCGGGAAAGAGTATCATGACGTGGGAATCTGGCAACTCTCATCTGTAGTTCTCGTCAGAATCTGGTTCAAATCGTTAAGTGTTGAATCTTATTACTTCTATCTTTCCACCGCTCAAACAGCAACGTTAGTATCCTGAACTATCGCTACGGATCACTAACTACAGCTAAGATTTAATGGAGCTTGACATTCTCAAAGCGGAGCGATTTACCATCGTAGTGGCCGCTAAAGTGGCACGAACGCAATAAAACATCGAGTGATACTTTGAATTTCTAATTCCCGGTCCAATTGAATGACATAGGAATCATCAGCAAATCACTTAGCAAAACCCCACCACTTCATGTCTTCATTACCCTGCGTGGAAACAGGATGCCCAACGCCCTGGGCCCAGATGCCTTCCAGCTTACTACCCAGAACATATTTTGTTCAACCATTGACGGGGCTATTGGTGAGCACTTGGTTTGGCGTAGTGTCGTAACCGAGCAACGACGCCCAGTTTGTGAGCGATGTACTGAAGGTGGATGCACCGATAATGGTATCCGCGGATCCCAAATATAGTTGAATACTGGGGTAGGTGCCAGTATAACCGGGGTACTGACTCTTGACGTTTGCTGTGGAAGCAGCAGAATAAACAACGGCGCTCTTGAAAATGTCGGGATAGGCCCCAGCGAGGGTAAACTGGGTATTGCATTGTTAGAGGTCTCACGATATCTTATCCGAGAGGTACCAAACTTACCGCCATTGTCCCACCAGAGGAGACTCCAGAGACAAATACTTTGCTCGAATTAGCTTTATATGTACTAAGTACATACGCAGCCATGTTCGCGATTGATTGGCTCGCACCACCGCCATTGTGTAAAAGTGATTTGCTTGAGGTCGCATCCCAAGCACCTTGTGGAGACTCGGGATAGACGGCAATAAAGCCATACCGCTCAGCTAGCGTTGTGTAAGGCGTAGACGTAAATTGCTGCTGGGCGTTGCCGGAAGCGCCGTGGAGTGTAAACACAACACCGGGAGCGGTGGCAACGTTGGTAGGAACGTAGATGTACATGTTGAGGCTGCCAGGATTGCTGCCAAAATTGGTAACCTGCGTTAATGCGGCGCGCTGAGCGAGCGTCCTGGCGAAGGAAAAGCCACAGAGTAGAGAAATGGTGAGGAAGTTAAGAATCTCCATTGTCCTTACGACGCTTCCACTCAAGTGTCAATTATAATAATATTGAAAGATCAACGTAGCTGTTTATTGAAGAGTTTACGGATGATACGACATGGCGATAGGAGACCTTATATAGCATACGGCGTTCATAAAACCTCTGCTCACGCAGACCTCCGTTGCTCTGAGTACCCAATATCCGGATGCTCCAGAAACTGGGCATACTTGCATCTTTAACCGAGGTAGAGGGACCATTAGATGAGATGTAGAATATATTAGCCTACATGGCCGTTCCACCCAAGAATGTTCCAGGATGCAGGTAGTCCGGGGTAATTAGCGTTACGGGGCATGGTTAGGTTGTCACAAAGCGCTAGGCCGAGCTAAGAATATCCGAGAAATTCTTACACCTCACGCAAGATTCCGAGCGTGGCAAGATGGTCCGAGAGGGGTATGAGCCGAAGATCTCTCAATGAAGGTACAACTATGACAGATGAGTAAAAGCATGTTGAACATGCATAGACTCCCACCATGTGAAAAGATCTGGAGTTAACTCTAAGCCAAGAAGCGCATCCCAATCACCGACACCCTCAACTGCCACGTTGTCGAATGTGTACACATAGGCACCTTCCTCAAAGCCGTCACGTTCAGCATCATTACTGCCTTCTCCTGTTTCCCCTACCGATGCTACATCAGGGCTGCTCGACGCGGCTGGCACAGCTATTTGTACCATAATGCCCAGAAACTTGGCATATCGGATCGCCATATGCGAGTCATCTGGGGAGCCACTGTGGACCGCGTTAATAACGCGACGTAGAAGATGGATGTTTGGATGTGCCCGATTTACATCCCGGACTTTTGTTAGAGTTGCCTAGTGCACCATGCCTGTTAGATGGATAGCTTTGCGTTTGGAAAGTCTAATGTACCTTGAGCAAATGGAGACTTGCAGCAACGATGATTAGCCAGCATCGAACTGGTAGATATTGGGTAAGCTCCGAGGGGTCTAGTACATCCACAACTATGGACAACAGTGAGTGACTAGCCTGGGTTGCCTGGTCCTCGAACTCAGACAAGGTTTGGAGTGTTTCTTGCGGTATGGCTCCTGGACCCATTTGTACGGCTTGAGCTGCCGGAGCGAAGCAGAACAAGGTTATGTAGTGAAACTCCATAAGCAGACATGCATTTAATAAAGAACTTTCATCTCAAAGCCGTAAGCGGAGCTCTCTTATTTGCGAAAGGAGTGTTTCACAACTCACTATCTTGATGGTAGTACTGCCGTCTCCAGCGTTGGAGAGCCCTTCGTAAATGTTCCAAATGACGGACGAGATTTAGGTCAGAAAACGATGCGCCCGGGGCTTTCAAGGAGTGCAGGAATTCTCTTCCTTTTCGGGTCTCTATAGAGAGTTCAAAATAGCTTTCCCAGAGATGGCTGTTCGGTAGAGACTCGGCGAACGTTGTTGCGAATCGGTCTTTGACTATTTGCCTCGACCTTTCGGGCAGCAAAGGCTCCAGACCCAGGCGAGTCGCAAGACTTTCATCTGAAAGGTATATAAACACACAAACGAGACCGTTCCATTCTTTCTTGGTAGATTCCAGACTGGAGGAGGTAACTGCTGTGCCGGACGGTTCGCTCTGGAAGCAACAGCCCTCGTGGGCTAAAGCGATAGCGTTGGAAAGAAGGATCCTATTTCACGGTCATGAGTGGACTCGAATGAGGTGAATGAGCCAATCAGGCATGTGATACGCTTACCATGACATTTTGTTACTCCGATATGCCGGAGATACAATGTTCAGCTTTTCCATCAATGATATCATCCCATACCGTCGCTGTCCAGTGAATGAGTCTGTGTTGTCAGACGAAACCTTGAAACCACGTGTATGACCATCCACATAACCATCAGCGTCGTCTTCTCCTTCGGCAAAGTCAGTCGGGTTATTGATGGCCTTCACATGCCAATCGATCAGAAGCAACATCGCCGATATCGCTCCTAGAGACCGCGTCGTGGTAGTTCCCCACATGACGGATTGAAGGGATCTCTGGAGGATCCTCCATGTTTGCCAGTGTATACGCTCAGACCTGATTTCCCCATGATTCCCAGGCAGTGGAAAGTATCTCGAGGAGAGTGTAACGAGACAGACCACCAAAAGAGGCTCCTCGGCAACAAGCTGTACATACGTGCTCCTATCACGGTAGTAGGGCGGCACAACTGGCTTCAGAGGCCATAATCGATCGAAGAAGAAGCCTAGGTAGTCCATCACTTCTTGCTGTGATAAAATCCCTTTTCTAATGAGGGAAAAGCTTTTCCATGCTCTATCCAGGTTGAAGGGTGGATCTGAGATAGCAGTCGAAGTGGCAACAGATGAGACTTGGCTTTCGTGATTAGGCGTGGCCGAAGGGCTGTTGTAGGCTTGGTTACCACTCGCGGCAAATGTGAGGAGGTCTAGGGCATCTGAAGCATTATGTATATGTGTAGAAATAAGCCGTTCTCGTGCATCTAGTGTGGCCGTGTTCCTTGAACCTTGGGAGCGGTCGGCGACGAGTATACCATCGCTGTATTCCTTCTCATTTGTTTGAACAGCCGGAATGTCTCGAGGTGCAGGTGGTGTCGAAGTCGGAATGTCGATGTCGGTGCCATGCGACACTGGCTCAGAATCTTCAGCTGAAAGTGAAAGCTTTCTCTTGGTGCGTCGTGACGCTCTGAACTCGCAAAGCTGATTGTCATTTGAGCATCGTTTACACGGCTGCCTCTGGCCTGATGCTGGTTCGCAGCGAGTCTTGCGCTTACGACAGCGTTCACAAGATAGGTACGCGCGGCGTGGCTTAGATCCAACAGGCGAGTCTGGTTGATTGATGGGGATGAAGTCAAGCTGCAGACCCTGCCAGTCGTTGTTGCCGTCGTGATCCGTCATCTTCGAGGTAGCCGAGCATTACTACTCTAGCTTTTGACAGCCGCGTGGAGAACTTGACCGTGTGCTTCGGCGGTGGTGTTATCCGGAGTTCGGCTAGTGGTAGTTGGCTGGGAACTGTGGATTGCCGGAAGCATTTCCAACGTTCCGACACAACTGGGTTTAAGTACGATAATGACGCCCAATAAACCTTGACTAATTCAATATCCGGGGGACGGCTAACCCAAGCCCCGCACTGCCCCTTGTGATTTCCCCGAGACTCGCCCTTACTAGCCCGATTAGGCACGTATATTCACCGGAGGTTACACTTGACACCCCTCCCTGCCTCCTCGCAGTACACGTTGCAGCAAGGTGAACCATACAAGGCATAGAATTCTTTCAACGGTCAGATCTTTTATTGCGTCCTCGGTTTACAGTCTTTATATTCTCTTAGCACTTTTATCTCTCCATTCCACTTTTGTCGGCCCCCAAATCATGACATGCTCGAGTAGATCAAGACTTTGTCAATTTCACAATATTCTCCTCCCTCATGAGTCGAATACTTTACCAGGATTTAAGAGCCAACTAAGTGGAAGATTTAGCAAATATTCACGTTATACATTAACGGGGTGTCTCAATCGGGTACTCACTAGGGATCCAGGGTGTCTTTGATGGCTTTCATGATACCGATGGTCGCTGGGCCGAGCTCTTTCTGTAGGCAATGCTTTCTTTTGTTAGCTGGAACAACACAGGCTTTGGCAGCGATATGATTAATTACCTTCTTACCCAATCCAATCCCATGCTCGCCTGATACTGTACCTTCCATCTCGAGCGCTCTCACCATCATCTCATCCACACAATCTGAAACAGCCTGGCGTTGCTGCTCATCATCTGGGTTGTACATGACAATCTGATGGAAGTTGCCATCACCAACGTGACCCAGGACACTGGTAAAGAGTCCAAGCTTGCTAGCCTTTCCCTTTGATGTCTCTGTGGTAATCGTGTTAGCTCATGACAATCGTCGGAGGAATCATCCTGCTTACCGATCAGTTCGGCCATTCGAGACAGAGGTACGGCAACATCTGTGGACCAAATCTGAGTGCCCTCTGGTCGGACCGCAAGGCTTGCCCACAAGGCTTGTTTTCTTGCAGACCAGAGAGATTGCATTTGATCATCCGTTTTGGCAAACTCGAACGAACGAGAGCTGTTGGACTTGACGATCTCCTTGACCAAGTTGATGCTGTCTTCAACTGCATTCTGGGAGCCTGAGAATCTGCATTCTAGTCAGTATTCGTACTCTTTTAAGGACAATAAGAGTCGCGCGCGCTACTGACTTTAGAAAAAGAGTAGGGTGCTCATCCCATATTCTTCCACCCGCCCCGCCGCTCTGATTGATGACCCTCATTTGGACATCGTCCATCAGTTCCAGGGCAGCAAGAGGCACTCCCCGTCGCATTATCTTGAAAGCTGCATCAGCCGCTTCCTGCACAGTTGAGAAGGTAGCTGTGGCGACAGAAAAGTGTTCTGGCACTATGGCCAACTTCAACGTCGCTTCGGTAATGATACCTAATGTCCCCTCAGATCCAGTAAATAGAGCTGTGAGGTTATAGCCAGCTGAGGTTTTCCGAGGCCGGTGGCGAGTCTTGATAACAGATCCATCCGAGAGCACTACTGTAAGGTTAATAACATAATCCTTCATCGTACCATATCTCATAGCATTAGTGCCACTGCAGTTAGTAGCTATCATGCCACCGATCAGTGCGGTAGGGCTAGGATCCAGCGGCAAGAAGAGACCGGTATGCTTGATTTCTTCATTCATATTGGTCCAATTGACACCAGCTTGAACCACGATATCCATATCCTCAGGATGAAAAGCCACGATTCTATCCATCCCAGATAGGTCAAGGCAGACTCCAGAATACGGGGAGCTGAAATTGCCTTCGACGCTGGATCCAGCCCCGTATGGAATCATCGGTACTTTATACTTGGTGCAGATGCGTGCAATGCTCGAAACTTGTTCGGTCGTCTGGGGTCGGATAATGGCCACTGACCGGACGTCGGTATTCGAGGTTGACCACTCTGAGTAGCCGTGGTCATCGAGGTCATCCGAGTCTACGCTGACCATGTCTTCTCCAAGTAGTTCGCGTATCTCATCGACAGCCTAAGTGGTCAGTAATCCATATTTAGTGGCATTCGAAATCTCTTTTATCAGCGTACCGCCAACATGGTTGCCCTATCCGCATATGCCATTCCCGCTGAAGTACGTGGACTGTCGCTCTCCTTCCACCTGGGAGTAGTTCCCTCTGCTGGCATTGGGAGCCAATCATAGCTTACGGCTGATAACAAAGCCACGCCGGTTCCTAGTCCTAGAAGTAGGTAGCTTAGAGAAAGCTGTTTCCGCCGACTGGACCGCACATTGAAAGAAACGTATCGTGAGAACGAAATAGGTTGACGAATAGCGTTGCATTTCCTCGACGTAACGAAGAGTTGTGCCCGGTATAACCTCGAGAAAATGGTTTTTGGGATCACCATCTTGGCACAGGTATGAAAAGAGGATGGATTCTAGGATACGTGACGTTGATCCCAGTATAGTTAGTAGTGACGGAAAAGCGCCAATGAAATAAGAAGAAACGTCCCTTTGCCCCGTGTCTTGGAAATAAAATATCCCACTGATACGAGCATTACTTTCGTGCTCAAAATCGGACATGATTGAGCCTGGAAATTTGGGGCCGAGGCCATTCGAAGACCGTGGTCTCGGATATTCCAAGAGTAGACTAGCCAGTTCAACATCCGACCGGCTCGGATATTTATGGGGTATTCGGCAGTCTTGGTCGCGGTTAGAGTGCTGTGCCACCTTGGCATTCCACCCATTGGATTGGTGTGACCCTCCTCGCCTTGAGGGTATGTAGCTTGGGAATATCGCCAGATCCGGGGTAGATGGTCTAGGGTTGGTGCTGACGAGGGATTCACATCGTTACCCATATTAAACCCCCAACGTCAGCCCACTTTTGCTCAGTCCAGCTCTGACAACCACGGTCCTTGTTTCCATCATCTCTACTGCTCAGTTTCCAATTAAATTTCTCCTGCCATCATGACCATGACAGATCAAAAGGACGGCGCAAGTTCCAAGGCCAGCATTGGCGGCAGACCATCTACCGTCAATCTTGAGACTGTTCCTAGTTCGGCAATTGGAACCACCGTCGAGCTTGATGACGAGACCAACAGAAAGTTGCTTCGAAAGATCGACCGAAAGCTGATGCCTGTGGTAAGTCAATCTCACCTGGTTGTGCCAACTAATACTGACTTTGCAAGCTTTGCTTCACCTATGCCCTACAATACTACGACAAGGCCATCCTCAGCCAGGCCGCTATCTTCGGTTTACGAGAGGACCTGAATCTTACCACTGGCCTCAAATACTCCTGGGTTTCTCTCATCTTCTATTTTGGATATATCGCGGGCACCTATCCCATCTCGTTTCTCGCCCAACGCTACCCGATTCGATATGTCTGCACGGCTATCTGCATTTTATGGTCTTTTGTCATCCTTTGCACACCTGCCTGTACTTCTTATACCGGACTCCTCGTCAATCGCTTTATGCTTGGTCTTATCGAAGCAGGTGTATCACCTATCTTCATGCTCGTCGTAGGCCTCTGGTATACCCATTCGGAGCAGGTCTCACGATCTAGTTGGTGGTATTGCTGCAGCGGCGGATCTCTACTTGTCTCGCCCCTGATCAATTACGGACTTGGTCATATCAAGGGAGGTGCTCTGAATTCCTGGCAGTGGATGTACATTATCGCCGGGCTCGCCACCCTCGCCTGGGGTATTGCCCTTTGGTGGTTGTTTCCCGACAGCCCTCAGAATGCCAAGGGATTTACGGAAGCTGAGCGCCGCCTTCTCCTGGAGCGAGTTCGGGAAAACAATGCCGGGGCTGAGGACAAACATTTCAAGCCCTACCAATTCCAGGAAGCCATATTTGATTATCGCCTATGGGGTATAATGATCCTGTCCATCGTGTCCTGCACGGGCTCCGGCGCTGTGACAACCTTTGGAACTATCGTCTTCAAGGATATGGGTTTTGATGTGTTTACTTCACTATTGCTCAATCTCCCCATTGGAGCTCTAGCTTTCATCTGTATTCTCGGCTCAGGTTATATCGGCAGGAAGGTTCCTAACTCTAGGTTGTATATCATCGCCGGGGCATGTCTTCCCGTCGTTCTCGGCTGTTCCTTGATGTGGCAACTTCCAGACTCCAACAAAGCAGGACGCATTATCGGATTCTATCTTGTCAATTTCTTCTCCTCGGCATGGGTTCAGTGTATCGGCTTGGGAACCTCAAACGTCGCTGGACATACCAAGAAGGCTGTGTATGCTTCCTCGACGTTTATTGGTTACTCTCTTGGTAACATCATCGGTCCTCTCATGTTTGACGCGTAAGTCTGCCACCCGTCTAACCGCGTATATGCTGATTATAGTAGGAAATTTGCCCCGCGTTACGACGAATCGTTTACAGGAATCATGATCTGTTTTGCGATCTGTGTCTTTGCTGCCTTTGCACTCCGATGGTTACTTGATCGGGAGAACAAGCACCGAGACAGGACTTATGGTGCTCCTGAGCTCAGTCACGGCTTGGAGGATCTGACAGATCGGGAAAATAAATCGTTTAGATACAGGCTGTAGTTTGTGCGGGGCAGTATCTCTGGAAATGTTACATGATCAGCTTAGGCTACAATAAATTCCTTTGACGCGATAAGCAGTTTGTTCTTCTGTTTTTCCATGTTGCTTGTTCCCTATAGACCAACTTGTAACATGCACATCATTTCGTAAAAGATAGGTGCTGCAAGACCACGCAAGCGGAGTGTCCATCGAAATGTTAAAATCTGACTAGGTTCAGATGAGCTGTGTCCAATTCTTAGTACCTTATTTCTAGTTCAGATTGCTAAACGTTCTTCGACGCCAATCAGGAAGCCAAACAACAGTAAAAAATGTCAGTCCTCCTCACCGCTTTCAAAGTTTTGCTTTAGATGCTCGAGTCTATTTTCTAACAGTCGGTCCACGACTTCACTGCCCTGTCTCTCCTGAGCCCTGTTCCAGCTTTGGACAGTAGAGAACCCAATCATGAGACATCAGACCAGGCGATCTAGTTGACGTCTTACAGCCGGATCCTCATTGGACTTACTACAATGCGGTCCTTGAGAGCCATTTGAATCTTGTGTCCCTTTCCACCCTAGCCTGCGTCGTCGGAATTTTGTGTCATAACGCCTCGGATATTCTCAATTTGGTTTAGAAAGTTGTTGATTGCCCCACAAATTCAATTGTTACTGGACAGAGTCCGAGCTCTGAAGAAAGGCCACACGAGTTAGGAAGGTTTCCGCCCAAGCTTCCCCTGATCAAGATTGAACGAAGCTAACATATCCACACGTTAACCATTGATCTCTTGATATCTTGATAGTAGCACAAAAAGATGGCAATTGAGATGCAGTCAGTATAGACCGCATAAAATGCCCGAGCATTAAGCTTCAGGTACTCCAAGTAACGGGAAGTGGCCCAAAGTATTCTGCAAGGATAATAATAACATATCAGAGATTACCAAGATGAACAAAGGCATCGATGGTTAAAGGATTTATCCATCCAGGGCTCGACTTGTCCCCAGTCTTTCATCTAAAACCCACTTCCCCACCGATCAAATCATCCCATCGGTCGTACGCACCATGAGACTTTGGCTGTCAAACTCGGGCCGAGAGATCTAGCACCAGGTCGGCAAAACATCAGTAGATCCAATGCATCGGATCAGATATCCATCTTTTGCTAGGTGACGCTTGGCTTCCTACATTTGAAACTAAGCTAATATTGCACTATTATCTGATCCGAGACTATCCATCAGGCCTTTCTTCTTAGCACCCCATGATGACCCATCCACCTGAGATTCCGATGACCGCTTCAAGGATATCCACCCTCGGAGGAACTTGCAAATGGCTGGCACAGAGACAGGCGAGTGATGATGAACTGTAGGTCAGTCGAGATTAGACAAGCTTCTGTCAATTAGATCCAACAACAGATGTTCTGTTGGGTCCAGACCTTGGCGCTCCGACCAGTCGCCATGGGAGCGAAGACTTTGGCATGTACCGACGTTCACTGTTAAAGATTTAAAAGCTGTGGTATCCTCAATCAAATTCTTCTCATCAGCCTTTTCTGCTTCATTCCTTTCTTTCACTTGACTCATTCATTCATTCAATTCTCTGATCTGTGACCAGATACCTACGCTCTTTACGCCTGACTGTTTCTCCATCACCAAGATGCGCTCTGCATTATCTATTCTTGTTGGCGCCAGCCTGGTATCAGCTTGGACCGAGCTTCATCATGAACCATTCATGAACAAGAACATCGATCCAATTGTTGTTCCAGGCACTTATACTTCGCATATGCATACCTTCTTCGGCAGCGATGCTGTCACTAATGTTATGCCTACCTCCGCTGATTTGCAGAAAGGCTGCTACAGTGGGCAGAACGCCAACGACTTGTCTGTCTACTGTACGTCTAAAAGCACTCAACCCTCACATTTGCTGGCATCTAACACCATTACTGGTAGGGATTCCTACTCTGTATCAAGTTGACGGTGATACTTTCACCGAAGTGCCCGTTTTTCGCTTCAGCACTTATTACACCAATGCTTTCGCCGAGATCGCCATACCCCAAGATTTCGCCATGATCTCCGGCAACGCGTCCGCGCAGACCCAAGCAGAGGCCGAACACCCTTCTAATGGATTGGAATGGTTCTGCGAAGGATCTGATGACCGTGAAACCGACATCGCCAAGTTTCCCACCAGCACTTGCGACCAGCACCTGCAAGTCTCCCTGCGCTTCCCCAACTGCGTCAACCCTGACAATCTTGCCGAGTATGACTGGAGTGACGATTCCAACAAGTGTCCTGATGGCATGAAGGCGATCCCTCAGATTCGCTATGCCGCCCGCTATGACACCAATGCTGTTGTACCTGGCGGCTGGAGCGGCGATGCTCCTTTCCAGCTTTCATGCGGCAGTGCTCCCGGTAATGGATACTGCTTCCATGGCGACTTTATCAACGGCTGGTATGAGGATGCTGCTGAGAACATGCTCACGTCCGGCGGTGGCGGCTATGAGGATGGTCAGTTCCTTCTACACTTAGATAAACTGGACGTTCTTCCCGTATCCAAAATAATAGTATTCTTACTTGGTGTAATATCGCTGCTTAAGCTCACATACCTACCCATAAACTTGTTTATAAGCTTACTCAGGCTTACTTAAGATATTATAAGCCTTATAAGAAGGCTTACACCTTCCCCAGTAAACCCATTATATATATATATATATATATATTCCTTTAGTATTAGATAGAATACTTAGCTTACTAATTATTAATAAGACTTATTTACCTAAATATACCTTACCTGCTTATTTATTATCAAAAGATGTAACACTTTTTAACGCTTAGTATCTATGCTCTATACATCTACTAACATAAACCTAGTATGGACTAGTTTATCCCTTAGGAATTACAACCGTTACATTACTAGCTTAGTTAATTTAACTTTTATAGTAAATTATAAATTAATAGGGAAATATCTGTAGATTTATATTTATAATTCCATTATATTATCTTGCTTCTGTATTTTACTCTTATGCTTACTTATTTACCCGATAAGCCCTTACAACTATTATCTATATGCCTTTTTAAGTGGCATGGGCGAGAAAACGTCTTTCTACAGGCCTTGCATACTGGACGAGTTACATCAATTCCCAAAGTGAGAGCTTCTGCCGGATGGTGAACCCTTATATGCTCTTTTAACTCTCGTTGGTATGGATGTCCCTTGAAACACAAGCGGCACACTTCGGGCCTCAAAATGTGGCGAAGATCGCGACTGAGGTAATAACAGGTTAGCATTTATTCCTGCAATAGCTTCTATAATATACCTCTTAATTCGGAGCGGTGACTTCTTTCCCCTAGTAGCCTTCCCCTTTTGTGCCAGTGATGATTCGTTTATAGAGATTGATGGAGAGGATGTCGAAATTGTTGTAGAAGATGACGGTGAGTATTGATGGGCAGAACCAGAAGAAGGTATATTATTCCGCATGTAATTCAGCTCTGGCGAGTGCCATAGAGCGGGAGATCGTGTGGTGCAAGGTGAAATGACGGTGCTCTCGAAACCAGGTGATAATAATGAAACATCTGAAGATATTGCGTAATCCATGCTATCTTGCGACGAACCAAGCACATCAGATACAATCATCTCATCAAAGGTAGTCGAAAAGGCTGTGTTTTGGGAAGGACTGTTATCTGCTCGGCTCGTTCCGTCGGCTAGAAAGTCGAGGTATGCTCCATCAGGTAGGTACCCATCGCATGCTACAGCAGGACCTAATAGTGGATCTCCCATGGTCAATGCCGTGTCGTCTGCTGGTTGGTATGAGTCACAGGAGGAGAGGTCCATCTCAGGAGGTACAGATCCAAAAGGATTATTCAGGTCCATCATTAGCGACATATCGTCGTCGAACAGATTCCACTGCCACTCAGCGTCCATTGTGAGTATAGACTTGCTGACCCTTAACTCGGGTGGTTATTTAAATTCGTACTTATGGTAGACCGCCTTCTGCGGTTAAGGTAGAGAGGTTGTAGGTAAGTTGAATAGTTGCGTTGCGTAAAATTGTGCAAGCTGTTGGGGCTGCAAAATAATTCTAAGTAATCCTCGACAGTCGTGTTAGTGACGGGACGAGTGATTGGACACCTTTTAATGACGTAATCCGGGTCCTCAATCTATTGAATTCAAAGCTAAAGTCAGTGAGGAAGTTCCCCGTCAAGCCGCGCTCTCCTTGAGTGACAACACGTACCTGCTGAGTCGAAATCCATTGCGTTGAAATAGAATTTTTTTTCGTCACTCTCCCACGAAGGCCGACGCGACGCATTGCTGAACATCCCTCGATCTCAATTACGGATCCCAAACAGAAGGTGTATAAGGGCATCGGAAGAGCCAGTGAGGTTCCGTAGCGAAGTGCTACCCTCCTGAACTGTCGATGACATCATACAAAAGCTACCTCTTTGTAATCCAAGACTGAAAACTTGAGATATCCGCGATGCCCAGAGTCTAGTAGTCCTTTGTGTAGGGTCCTGTATAGCACGGTCATGTTAGTGATTAATGCGAGGGTAGAAACAACGAACAAAACCTTACCAATGTTTTGGTGAAAAAGAATCTGCGAATAGCACGATAGCTTTGCAATGTCAAAGCCATTGAATATTGAAGGCTGTCTCTGCGCAGCTTTAACCTTGTGTCTGAAAGCATTGACAATTATCAACCATTGTAACACTGCTTCCAGGCACAAGGTTGAAGCTGCGCAGAGATAGCGTTGAATTGGAGTATGTTGAAGGAAAGGGATGAATAAGGAAAAAGATAGAAAAGAGTCCAGGGACGAAAAAGAAGGCGATTTTGCGGGGTTTTATCAGTCAAGCTTCCTGTACAGTGTTCCAAGCGAATACCTTCCGCCAAAATCACGTACCCTGATATGCACCTCTTATTGGCGGAAAGGGGAGGCCTACACACACGGGTGTAGGCCCCAATCAGGCTGCCAGGCATCAATGCAGAAACGGGAGTAGAGGAGGCCTCATTCCACAGCCTGATTATAAGACACGCAGGTTTTCAAGGTTGCCAACATCTCAACTTTCATCATCTTTATCCATCCGTTTTAAACAGAAGTTGTTGTACTTAAGAATCCTCTAGTTCATCTATTGAGATCGTGTCGAGCCTTTTAGATGGCGACCTTGAACCCGGGTGGAGACAACGAGTCTCAGTATCATCATTTCGTTCCTCAATTTTTATTGAGAAACTTTGCTCACAACTTCGAGCCCAAGGACTCTACCGATTTTGAAACATCAGGAGAAAGCAAAAAAAAGAAGAAGAAACAGAAGAATCGCCCAAGCCTCGACAGCGGGAAGTTGAAAAGGTACCCTGGCGATAAGGTTGTCAACAACGTTAACCTACTTCAAACACCTTATGTCATTGATGAGAGTCCGGTCAAGCGAATTCTCGGATTAACAGACATGTACAGGGACAAGAACGGCGCCACTAAAAAGGAGCAGCATGAGGTGGAAGAAATGTTCAGCAAGATGGAGAACCAAGCTCAGAGAGTCTTTCGAAAAATCACCAAGGCCTTGGAAGACGGCGACAAAGTCGTATGTCTCCCAAGATCAGAAAGAGATCTCGTCCGCAAATTTCTCTTTCTTCTGAAATTTCGTGGATCCACGTTCCATAAAAGATTTTACCACGAAACAACTGAGAACTACTGGGCCAACGATAAAGTCATGCTCAGACAGTACATGCAAGATCATGGCTTTACACGCCCTGTTCAGGTGTGGCTTAAGAGTCTCAAAACAATTATGACGCTAGAGATGGATCCAGAAAGAGAGTGGATGGACAAGATTCAAAATCAGATGTACCCACATGATGCTGATTGGCTTATCATGCATGTTCAATGGATGTACATGGCTATTTGCACACCGTCAAATCCTGGCGACGAGTTCATACTTACCGATAACAGTTACAATGTTTTCGAAGGGCCCAGCAGCTTTGCACATGATATCAAGACTGGAGAGGTCCACGGGGTAGCTGATGTCAACTTTCACGAATTTGCTCCGGTCTCGCCAAGATTGATGATCGTCTTGCGCAGCTACCTCTTACCAGTTCCTGAGGAAGACCTTAACCCAGAAATGCGGCAATGGAGAGAGACTATGCGCTATAACTCCGTTGACGATACTTTCGGTCCCGACACAAAATCTTCACTGGAAGATCTTCCCATAACAAAGGCGAGAAACAGCTATTCAAAGATCGTCAACGGGCAGGTAGTACGGGTTGAGGGGGAGCATGATTCTTTCACCAAAGATGACAAATTTTATTTTAGCCTGTTTCCAGTGGAGAGAGATCATGTCGACAAGGTCAATAGAATCTTCCTCGAAAACTCATCACATTGCTCTCGCATCGTGTTCGGGAGCCAGGCTTCCTTCCTGCGCACTCTTGAATACTACATGACCGCGCCAAAGGGTGTCACCGGTTGCGATGCTGACGCCATAGTCGTACAGCTACGGAAGTTAGATCAACTGATGAAGGAAATGGGCTCAAATCGTCGATCTCGATGGTTTCAATTCCCCAGTCCGCCCATGGCCAGCGGCGAGAAGCACGAGGCAAAGTTCACTGCATATCACCAGTACATGAGAAGCACTGCGGAACATGACACTGGCTTTCTGGCCATATACAAAGCTTTCGGTAAGTTGAGAAAAGAGCACAACTCAGTTGAAATTGCTGAAATAGCTTAGCTCGTGATGGTGGGACTTGGTCCAAAGATTGGGAACAGGCTAGCCGTATGCAACAGCTACGAATCAGAATCGATTCTTGGAGCAATCTTTATGGTGTTGATGAAGTCATCCGAAACAGGAATCGAAATTTGTTACTCCAGATGTACATGCTCTTGCCACCTGCGAGGTTTTGGCTTTACATGAAACGGGTACGAATTATGCTGTTGAAACCGGAAAACACTTTCATCACTGTTCAACCTTTGGTAGAGCTCCTTAACAACCCGGATTTCCGAGAAGGCCCAGAAGACATTTTTAGCAAAGGTATTTATTCACGAATCGATACCGCTACAGCACATGGCTAACGAATTGCATCACGAATTCGCAGTTCAAACGATTGTCCGAAGAGATCGACTCAATCATCTCATACACTCCACCGTCCAGAATGATATCAACATGAAGCAGAACCCCGAGCTCAATAGATGGTGTTACGCCACATCCCGGATACAAGCACTTCAAAGTTATCTTACTACATGGAACTTTACCCTCAAGCTGCCTGGTACGTGAGACCTAATACCTCTTGATAACCCCGAGGATATGCAAAGTAACAATATTCAAGGCTCTATAAGGGACTGCGGTACAGATACCTATTCGTAATATACAACAAAGAGGTCATGACGCTTACCAAGAATTAGGAATATATGAGATTGAGAAGCTCGCCGCATCTATGGGATCGTCGATTCTCAGTACTAATGCCCATAAGCGACTGGAATATGATGATCCAGGATTCAGTGAAGACGACAAAGTCGAATTGTTAACAAGGGTGATGGTGAAGCGCAAATTCAAGAAAGCACTATCCGCTCAATTGGAGGAAGGTCTGGCTGAACAGTTGAAGGCAGTTCTTTTCAGATATACATACCCAACTCCTCCAACTACAGATGACTCAGAATAGAGTTCTTCAGACGTATATTGTGTGTATTCATTTAATATATCCGTTATAGCTTGGAAAGCTTCAACGTAGATGGGGCGTTCTACATTCCCTGTCCTTTGTCTTACTAAATGGTGAGATCTTAACATTTCATACCTATGAGGTTTATGTCCCGTTTCCGGCTACTATTATATCCTATACCCTGTCCAGGCCTGTTAATTATTAACTTTATAACATTACTTGCGTCTTTGATTATATTAAGAGCTTAATGAATAGAAAAGCTATTCTGAATTTTAGCGGGCTATGGGCGGATTTGATACCTACATTGAATGTTGATTTACAGCAGTCTTCGTTTAACTTGTAATAGAAAAGTAATTTGTATTGTAAAACAATTCCACTTTACGTATATATTAGCTTCGCTTAGACTTATTCAATATGAAATAGCTTTACTATTATAACAGCAATTAAGGTATTTGTGACCTTAATCCAGTACATTTAACATCTTACTTTTCTCAATGCTATGGACTGGCTCCTATTAGGCTGCAGCAATGATCTTTTGCGCCGCCGTCTCGGCGATGCCATACACGGCTGTCTGGATATGACCTGATAGCTGTACAGGGATAATACTAGCATCAACCACACGCAGGTTTTTAGTGCCGTATACCTTCAAGTTCGCATCAACAACACCACCGTCCTTCTTAGGCAGCATAGCGCAGGTACCCACGGGGTGATAGAAGCTGTTGACTGTGTTGACAGCAAACTCGCGGAACTGTTCGTCTGTCGTCACGTCCGGGCCCGGCTCTGTCTCTGCTTCCCACATGGACCGTAGAGGCTCTGTCTCGGCGACTTTACGGGCAAACCTGGCACCTTCGATGAGTGCCCGCACGTCGTACTCGTTGTTGAGATAGTTGAGGTCGATAATTGGCTTGCTGTTTGGAGCTTTAGGGTTGATGTGAACACTACCGCGGCTCATGGGATGCATAACGCTGGAGAAGATGGTGATGAATTTGCCGCCGGGATATCCTGCAGCGCCGACATAGTTGGCTTCTAGAATGAGCTCCAGCTGGGGAATAGAAAGATCGCTCAGGTACTCAAGCTTTTTCTTGTCGACGACGGTACCATTGCTGGAAAAGCCGTCATTGGCAAGGCTGGTGAGCAGCTTCCCTGTCTTTTTGCTGATCTGGGCCCAGTTGAGAAAGGCGTAGGCACTGGTGGTGTAGTCGTACCAAGACACCTTATTCTGAAGCCACAGATTAAACTCCTGCTTCGCCAAACGGCCTTCCGTATCGAAGATCATGGGATCGAAGGATTCATAGCCTTTCTTCAGTCTATAGGTGTTGGAGGTACGAAGGTGGTCCTGGTAGTTTTCGCCTACACCGGGGAGATCGAACAATTTCTTGACACCCGCCTTGGCCAGGACAGCAGCTTGGCCAATGCCGGAGAGCTCGAGCAGTCCCGGACTCTGAATGGAACCAGCAGAGAGGATAACCTCCTTGCGGGCGTGAATCTGAGAGCCGTCTTTGAGAGCAACACCGGTCGCAACTAAGCCCTTCTTCTCGGAAAATAGGACCTTGGCGACGCGGGCATTTGTCCTGACTGTGAGGTTAGGCCCAGCCTTCGGCAGATAGCTGTTGGCGCTGTATGACCGGGTGTAGTTGGTCACGTCAATGTTCGTGGGCTGGAACATGACTCCGATGGGGTTTCCTCCTAGAGAGCCACCGTCGTTCGTGGGGACCCCCAGCTTGTTGACCACAGACTGCCATGGCTTCAAGACATCAGGGACGATGCGGTTGTAAATGGACTTGATAGGGCCAGTGCGACCGTGGACGTCGCCGTCATCACCTGTGAAGTTCTCTGACTTGGTCATACCATGGATCATGGTCTTCCAGTTCCATCCGGAACTGCCGAGCTCCCCCCAGGAGTCGTATTCAGCAGACGAGGCGCGATCATAGCATAGAAAGTTCATCGCTGATGAGCCGCCAAGAACCTTGCCACGGGGGACGTCAACGGACCGCCCATTGAGTCCAGCCTGGGCAACTGAAGAAAAGTTCCAGTCGTTCTGTGATCCCAAGAGCGCACCGCGCATACCTGGTACATTGATTCGCACATCGTCAAGAGCTGCTGGGCCCGCTTCCAGAAGCAGGATCTTGTGCTTAGGAAGGCCAAGGCTCAGTCGGGTCGCGAGGGCTCCTCCGGCGGTGCCGCCTCCGACTATGACCTGTTTACCGATAATTATTAGCATAGGTGAATGTGTCGTAAGTGAAGAAAGACAAGACTTACGTAGTCATAGGTATCGGGCGCAGCGGCGGCTGATGTGCTGGCCAATAAGCCCGATATAATCCAGGAGTAGAGCTGCATGATATGAGGGTACAAGAGATCAATAGCAGAATCTATCTCAAGAATGTATGTGGTGAACAACAAAGGGTGACGCTCGTTGCAATGACATACTGTCAGACAGGAGGCTTGGGAGCCATTTTGTACCTGCCAACCCTTGGTGCATAATGGTGGTCAGGTCCATGCAGAATCCCATGTTGCCCAAGCCCGTCAAATGATTTGTTGTCGTAGAGGTGCCTCTTCAACCTCTCATGCAGTCCATGAAGCAAGGTTTGACAAATTGCAGGCCGTGCCAAGATGAGCTGATGTGAAATTGAGGTCACAAACTGCATTGCTTTCTCACCCATACCCATGCTCAGTATCCCTGTATTTGGGTAACTTCAGTGGAGCTTTCCGGGAGCGACTGGTGGGATCGTGAATTCCCCGCGTCGCATGCAACGTAGCCAATGCTTACGAGATTTGCGAAATTTGCACGGTTGAATCACTGACATAGGATTGTAATGTCAGCCCGGCATCTATGCTGTAGTTCTGGCTGAAGAGGGAGCCTATCGCCGACGACAGTGCGGTCGGGCTGGAATATTATTGCTACTATAGACTGTTGGTTGGTTCTAATAATTTCCTACCCGATGTTTGCTCTACCAAAGCGGAAGGAGGTTTAGAATATCACGACCAACACGCGGTGACAAAACTACACCCATGTCTCCGCATATGGTGAAGACTTGGCTATGAAATCTATCAATCGCAGTTGCAGAAGCAGCAGACGATAAAAACAACGAATAATAAAGCGAACAACAGAGCCTCTTTACCGGACGAAAGCCCAGATCAACCTGTGCTGGGCGGTGTAGGTGTCTATATCTGGATTCGCGGACTAGAGGCAGAAAAGAAGGACTAAAAATCCAATTCGAAGCAAGCTTGCGGCACAGGTTTTGTTCCTGGTCATCTTCTCTCGGCAATTCGGGACATCTCTGTTGAGTCCCTTGCAAACAATGCGCTGCAATTATCTTGGCACTGACAAAGGTCCTTAATCAGTAGCTCATTTAGCAGTGTCAGACTGGATCAAAATATTACTACGGAGTACCTGATGTTTGTCTTGTTGCGGCGTCTATTGGGAGGGGCTTTGAAGTATTATTAGAGCGCTCACAATCATTTAGTCCCTGATATCTTCATCATACCACTTAACCCCAATAATCACCGGGTCTAAGTGGGTAACAGAAGAAACGTCCTCCAAGACTTGGGCTACAGAAATAAAGTAGCGTATTTAATAGTCTATTTTAGCATAAGGTGATTGGATTATTTCGTCTCGTATGCTTTCAATGGTCAATTCTTCTGACACCCTGCCTAACAGATGTTGACGGAGTACTCCGTACGGTAGGAATGATGCAGGGGAAAGGCGGGGGAAATGGGAACCGTCCCGTGTTTGCGGCAACTGTATTCGAGCGGTGCCCTGTATCGGAACCAGGGGTAGCACTCCGCGGGTATGGGCGATCCCCCTGGGTCAAATGAGTTTAAATACGACAATACGCGAACGGGTCGCCAGAGTCTGTCGTTTTTATCCGGAAATGGCGACCGTTGGAAGGCTCCATTGGAGGAAGGTGTCTGGACAATTTTCCCTCGGGGTTTTGGCCCTGGCTCGAAATGTTGGTTGTTGTTTCCCAGGCCAACACTGGGTAATGTCTGCTCTCTGCAATCTCTCACGTAGCCTTGTTTGTCATGTTAAATTCACCCTCCCATCATAGCCATTCCTCGTAAGGGGTTTCTTTCTGTGCCGCTGATTTGTGTCCTTACTTGTTTCCAGTTTTCTGCAGTATGCCTGGTTTGGTTCCAAACAACGTGACAAGATGGCGTATCGGTTCCAGACCAGTCATCGCTTTTTTGTGACTTGATATTGCTTTCCGACCCTTCAGCTCCCCGACATCCCCTCAAAGCTCTCGTCACTATTCGCAAAGGCCTCAGGAAAAGTCCATCGTTCTCACCCGCTCGCGAGCTGGGGACTGAGTTGGCCAAATATGGCGGATTCCAGCGAGTCACAGGGTCCCCTTATCGTTGGCATCGCGGTCGGCTTCGTTGTTGCTTCGGGCACAATCGTACTGCTACGGCTCTACGCACGACTTGTCCTTCTAGGGTTGGCGGGTCCAGATGACTGGACTATTCTAGCAGCAACGGTACGTCGAACCTTTTCTTTTAGAGTAGTCTATCCTTCAATTAGGTGAGACTACAGACACTGACGTTACTTCAAGGGCATTGCTATTGTCAACGCGGTGTCGACTGTCCTGGGTAGGTCCTTCCAGTGTCTAGAGCTACTACATCTTCACAGAGCTAACAATACTCCTCATTCTCAGAGACGAAACACGGAATGGGCAGACACAAGGAGGACGTTTCAGCAGAGGACAGTATAGAACAGCTGAAGGTATGCCATGGCCACCTCTTGACCGCGAAAACCCTCCAATACCCGAGCAGGACTAATGTGTGTACAGTACTTGTACGTCGCCATTCTCCATTACAACTTGGGCATGAATGTCGTCAAAGTGTCGTTCCTATTCCAATACCGCCGCATCTTCCAGTCGTCAAGGGTTCAGACAGTCTGCTCGTGGGTGATAATCGGTGTCATCCTCTGGGCTTGTGTCCAGGCCACTCTCCTCGGCATCTCGTGTCTACCCATCTCCGCCCTCGTACCCAGCACCGCGGGTTGGTGCCTGGACACGCTGCCGGTCTGGTACACTTCTTCAGCGATGAGCATCGCCACAGACGTTCTCATATTTTGCATCCCTCTTCCTTCAGTCTGGAAGCTCCAACTACCTGTCAAGCAGAAGATCATGGTCATACTTATCTTCTGCTTGGGCTTCTTGTCAGTATAAACACTCGCGTCTCGCCTCTCACCTTTTGGTTCCATAACTGACAGAATGACCACTCTCTCATAGTGTTTGCATCATCTCTGTCTATCGCATGTGCACCCTCCGTGAGGCTGTTTACAGCGATGATCCCCCATGGGACGGCGCTGGTGCCGCCATTTGGTCCGTCATCGAACTGAATTGCGCCATCATCTGCGCTTCGCTACCCACTCTACGGCCCTTGCTAGCAAAGGTCGTCCCTGGCATGTCATCTAACCACAGTAAATATCCCAGTAACTATGCCAGCTACGAGCGCTACGGGTCTCAGTATGCTCCTGGCTCCAACTCGCGATTGGGCACCCACGTCTCGGTCAAGAGGTCTAAAAGAGGTCCGCGAAGCATCAGCACTGAGGAGCTGGCTCTGAACGACATGGACTCGAGCTTTCAGAGCAATATGCCCAGTGTGTATGTGGAGAGCAGAGGCGGGCATCTGGAGCACGACCATCCGGAGCAGATCATGGTAACGAAAGAGACGTTGGTGAGCACCCAGAGCAAACACTAGGGTATCGACATCGACATACATTTAGCCCACGCAAGCATCACGATGAGAGTGCCGCTGCGTACTTTGTTTTCCCACACTGGGACTTTTGTCTGTGGGGTATTAGCAGAATAGTTATGCGTATGATACTTGCGTATACTACTACTGTATTTTGTAACGAAAAGTGCTCTTGACTCTTTGTTCAATAAGCGTAGTATTTCCAGGTTTGGGTATAATTTCGGGAACTCAAAAGAGCAGAGAATGGTCATCGCTCCTGGGCAAACTCACAGGTCACACTGATTAGATTGATGGGAATGAAAATACAAGTGGGACGATTACTAGTCCTACCGATAGGTGAACACCGTCTCTGCAAGCAGGATGATATTAATATACCAACAGTCTAATGTTCTAGAATTACAATGCAATGTTCAATTGCTAAGTGTTGAACAAATGTCATGTCGGGAGAATGATCTGTCTTATCGCCGCTCTGTTCCCGGGACGCTTGTCAAATCACGTGAAACCGCGTGCGTTGGCACGTGCGGCGCCATCTCGTCCTGCATCAATCTCAATCATCAAGGTTTGTTCTCAAGCTCACCGCGCCCTTGAGAAATTTTTATCACCACAAAATGTCCGACTCACAATCCGACCAAAGCGAAAATGAGAAGCCTAGTCAAAATCCCCAGAGCGAGGATGACTCAAGCGACAGCGAGTCCAGCAGCGATGAGAGCTCTGATCATTCCGACGGTGGAGGCCTTCTCGATACCATGGCCGCTGATGACAGCGATGAAGAGTCAGGCGACGAGGAAGACAACGAAAATGAAAATGAGTACGAATCAGATCTAGGTGATGATCACTTCCCTCAATTTGGAAAATTGCCTATTGAATTGCGCCATCGAATCTGGGAATTATTCTGTCCTGAACTACGCGCCCGATATCGCGTTCTTGACTTTATTATTTCTTACGGCACTACTCGGCATCCCGAAGCTGCAAGCGCATTTGTCTGGACCGTTCGCGATGGTCTTGCGCTTGAAGATCAAACACGAAACTTGCGTACGGTTTTTTCAGTCAATCAAGATTCGCGCGCATATGCGAAAATGGCCTTCCCTGACTCTCTCAGCATAGACGCTGGTGATGGAGACGCGACTGTCGCATTCAATCGAAAATCGGATGTCATTCTCGTCAACGGGCTCTCCTTTCCTGCTGGAAGGAACATTTTCCATTTACCAAATTTTGCAAGCGAGGTTAAGAATCTTGCGCTTGGCGGGACGGACATTCTCGACAATCTCAGCAGTTTCCATGTCCCCACGCTATTGGACCAGTTCACACAGCTCGAGTCATTTTACGTCAGTGTTTCGAGCACAGATTGCCAGAAATCGACTTTGGGATGGTGTACATCCGATCTTGTGAACCATTACCAAACACAAACATACGAAAAACAGCCCGGTCTTGGAGAAGATTTGCAATTTCTGTGGTGTTGGCCTGATTTACAGCGACATCCCGACTTTGCGCGATACTCAATCAATAGAGAGTCTTGGGACAGTTTACCAGAGCCTCTTGGGGGTACATTGGAAAGAAGAGGGCTCAAGGCTTGGCCCATGGTCGCTTTTGAATATGAACGCGGACTGCGACGCTTTGAGATGCTACAGACTCTTGGACCGGACTTGGGCGACGACAGCGACAGTTCGAGTGAGGAAGATGAGGATGATGATAATAATGGACCGGATTTGGATCAATACGAAAGCGACGGTATCGACGATGATGAGATTGTTCAGACGTATGACGATTCAGATGAGGACGGTATCTCATTGGATGAGGGATCTCCAAGACCTGCTCGACGCCTGGTTCAGAAGATTTCTGATGACGAGGATGAAGAAGATGAAGAAGATGGTGCAGGCGCGAACTTTTCGGACCCAGAACCGGATCCTGAACCAGAAGAGCCAGTGCAGCGTGGTCGCAAGCGTCGCGTGGTGTCAGACTCGGATGATGAGGAAGAAGAGGATGTCCAACCTTCGACAAAACGCGCAAGGGTAGTCGCCGACTCTGATGACGAAGATGAGGAACCAGTTTCCCAAGAGCGGAATAACAAGCGCTCAAGAACAGTCCTCTCCGACGACGAAGACGAAGATGAAGAACAAGGCGGCGTTTCAAAACAACAATCCGACAACTCAGACTCCTCATCCAGCAGCGAACAGTCAAGCTCAGAAGAGGACTCAGACCCAGAAGACGCTCCACCAAAACAGCTCTCCCTCGCAGAACGTCTCCGTCTCCATCGTCAAGAAAACCCCGTCGACGAAGATTCAGACGCAAGCAGCAGGACTGCAGATGAAGAATCCGACGATGAAGAAGAAGATGATGAAGAGGAGAAGAATCCGTTTATGATGGGTATGGCTGATGAGTCGGATGGTGAAGGGGAGGATTATGATGAGGATGATTATTGATTGTGGTAATTTTGTTTTGAAAAGGGAATATCGACGACGAAGCATCGTTGCTCTATGGAGGGTAGCTTAGGCTTTCCTTAAGCCGGGCTCAGGTTCTTGTCGTTGGGTGTTTCGGATGATTTGGAGTCCATTGTGCCGATGTTGTCCCAATATCATCTTTTGAGGAGTGCTGCGAGTTGAGAGTTGAGAGGTCAGGAAGATCGATCCTTATTCACTCATGGCATCGCTATTCGTGCGCGTTGGTGAAGTGGTTATCAGTGTATCTTGGCAAGTGATGGGTTGGTAAACTAGCGATAAACCGAGTCGTATCTCATCCGGATCACCTCTGAAGGCTTACCCTAAACCCGAGCGTATAACATCCCACGTAGAATAATCTCTATTATACATACCAATCCTCAATCTCAACATGATAATCAACCACGATGCAACATCCAGCAACAGCTATCGCCCCTTTCCCCCTTGCATTTCGGGTAGGGACGAGATGGTTCACCGCAGATCAACAAGGCGTGGATCGATCAGATAAGGTTTTTCGAGATATTTACACTTTTCAAAGGGCATTATGACTCCTTTGCCCACACATGACCTTTTTTTTGCCCTGCCCTATTGATAAGGTTTAGGCACAGCATAAATGCCTTCCTTGCTTCCATCCGGTTTTTTTCCTCTTCCTTCCACCATCAACAACCTACAACCACAACCAAACCTCCTCAACAAGGTCAGTAAGTGCCCCCGGATAGCTGAAAGCAGAGACCTGACAAACGCACAGCCTCAGGGCGTGGATCACGGCATTGTCGATGGCATCAGAACAGCTTTAGAACATCTAGACTCGGCAAAGAGTGTGTTTTCAATAATTCTCCATTGCATCCAAGACGATCTTAGTTTGACTTGACTTCGAGTGTAAAATAATGAGTTGGAATTGGGCAGCGCAGTCGAGGAGAGTCATATAGAAAGATCAGAGATCTTCATCACCACCAAGACTCTCGGCTTGGACAATCCAGAAAGCGCTCTTACGACTACACTGGCCAAATTGAAGACATCTTATGTTGACATGTAAGTTAACTGCTCAGACAATTCAGTGCACTCGTTTCCCTTCAAACTGACAACGTCACTGGCAGGTATTTAATCCACGCGCCGTTTTTTTGCCACCTCGTCATCGCAACTCCAAGAAGCGTGGATCAAGATGGAGGCCCGCGTACGAAAGGGTCTCGCACGCAAGATTGGGGTATGAGGCTTTACGAAAGAGCATATCGACCTTATTCTTGATATCGCAACAATACCCATTTCTGTCGTCCAAGTAGAGATGTATCCTTGGAAGCAGCGATCTGAGCTCAGAGCATACATATGTGAGAAGGAAGTACCACTTGAAACTTTCGGGTGCTTGGCTCCTTTGACACACAGCCAACCTCTCATTGATGACGGCATTTGGCAATCGATGTCGAAGAGATACGACGTCAGTCCGTCTGCAATGCTGCTCAAGTGGGCGATGCAACAGGGCTCTCGCGTTGTTACAACGGGTAGCAGGAGGGGTCGTTTGTTGCTCTGTCTGGAAGAACTCCCCTCTTTCGAACTAAGCCAGTCTGATATAGACTCTATTTCCACTTTTATAGCGATAAACAGATTAGGAACTTCTTTGGTTATGAATTTCGGGCATTAACCACCCCCAAACAGCAGTTCGAGGTACCGGTCGCTAATTAGATATCGCTTGCCGCCAAGATAGATACATATCCCTCTTTATGCATGAAGCATTAATATCACGACCACATCCTGACTACCAAAAAGTCCTTGTTAAGGTAACTTGGTTGAGGTTGATGAGCCTGTGGTATATGATAGAAGATGACAACTGTATCGGCGCAAGGAGTTGCAACTCAAAATTCGAATAACAATTATCTTGACTAATGCAATGAAGGGTTTTTGAGTGAAGGTTTCAGGAAGCAAGTGGCCAGTAGTAGGATCTGACATTATTGAGATGAGCGGAACTTCTGCTTTGGTGATAGCCTGATAGGTATGACAATTACCAGTCCAGGTCTACAGGACAAGATATCGTGACAGCATGTCCGATGTGGCAATGCTGCTTCTTAGTAATTTTTCGGTGATTTTCTGAACCGCAGATACCTATTGAGGAAGGCATCAGCAGAAGGACTCAGCACTCCAAGATGTTTTGCTTAGCTGAGGTTGGGACTACTGCCATAAAGGGAAATACTAAGCATATCTCCACAACTCTGAGGACCACGGAACATACCCAATTGCTTATGCCTGCTTACGATTACCCCTCTGCCCCTCCATGGGTAAATGCGCATATGACGATGTTAGTAATGCGATTGCCTGACTTCTACATGGGCCATACATAAATATTATCCGAGAACTTCTTGAATAGATCTTGCATCCTATCCTTTTGTTTATTGAGAAGCATCAACAAATATCCATACATAAGCCCTCAAGATAAAGTTGGACACTAATCATGAAAGTCGTTGCAGTTGCTGGCGGAACCGGGAGCGTCGGAAATACCATCATAGATGGACTCGTGGAATATGGCAAACACAAAGTCTACGCCCTCTCACGAAGGGTAATATCTTGCGTGCTTCGTCTCTGAAACATGATAGCTGACTATTTACAACAGGAACGATCCCCTCAAGGCGCTGTAAACTATCTCAAAGTGGACTATAATGATCCCGACGCTATCACCAAAGCCTTTGAGGAGATGGGCGTGAACATTCTCATCTGCGCCATCAGTGTCGTTTCGCCTGAAACAAACCAGGCCCAGAAGAATCTAATTCAAGCCGCGGAACGTTCTAAGACCACTGAGCGCTTTGTGATCAGTAGTTTTGACATGCTACATGTCAAAGAGTAATAAAGCCATGAACCTTCTTTGACTTGGACTAACCCTAAGTGCAGAGATATTGAGCTTTCGCCGCTCTCCCGATATACCTTCGAGGCTATTGACGATCTTGAAAACACCAACCTTGAATACACACGCATTGCTAACGGCTGGTTTCTCGACTACTATGGCATGCCGCACTGGAAGTGTAACCTGGAACCTTGGATCAACATCATCAACATGGAGTCAAAGTGGGCTGTTATCCCAGCAGACGGAAATATCCAGGCGAGCTTTCTCACGTCTCAGGACATGTCTAGATTCGCCGCCCGCCTAATGGACCTTGACAAATGGGACAAGATTAGTGCTATTCGCGCCAATACGCTCTCATTTAATGAACTCATCGAAGCAGTTGAGAAAGCTAGAAGTAGGATATCCCCAACCTTCCAATTTATAAATGTTGTTAACTTTCTCTAGGTATCAAGTTTGAGGTTGCAGTTGATAGCTTGGAGAAGCTGAAGTCTGGCAAGATTTCTTTCTTCCCTGACTACCCCAAGATTGGCTTCGGTGACGGCGATGAAGCTTTCTTCGCCATGATTCACTACCAAGCTGGCATCGGTAGATACCTTGTGCCAAGGGAACTTGCTCCCCTGGATGACAAATTCCCCGACTTGAAGGTTACTACGCCTTTAGAAGTTATGGAGACTGCTTGGAAAGACAAATAAGTTCAGTTCGCGATGACAGTTATTGCAGGTAGCTTCTTTCGCGGAGAGTCACATCGTAGATAGGATGAACTGACATGGTATATGATTTATGAAAAAAGACAGGGAAAAAAAAGGAAACTATTTCCGCTTAGTTTGAGCGATTGTGTACAGCCTACCTAGTTCGGAATCGATGGAAACACTTTAGAATCATGAAAGTTACCTCTAGCTTAATGTGGGTTCCAGTCGTTATCATTTATTGACATCTCGCGCCATCAATCCGTCATGATGCGATCCAATGAGCTTTGGGCCTTGTTGGTAGAGCCTGATGAAGCCATTGACAGATGATCGTAGTTGAGTTCGGGTCGAGTGCTAGATTAAAATCCCCACACCGTCTTGTTCTTCGTGAATGGTGGCGAACTTGCAGACAGGACAGCTCTGTGCCTTGGCCTTCTGACGATTCTCGCAAATTTCGGTCTCTCGATTGAGGTTTCTATTGCCGTTTCTAATGCCGAGCAAGCGGCTGCCGCAACATGGGAAGATTATGATGCTGATCTAAGTGGTACTGGGTTCGTTACAAATGGCTTAAACGCAGTCTCAAAAATTGCGTATTTCACTGCCTTTTTCTCTAACAAAACAAATTCAGATATATCTATGGGCGGAGCAGCTATTATGACAGGCACGATTGCAGCTACTGCTGTTTTGGAAGGAATCATGTTTCAGCTTGAGTACAACAAGGAGAACTAGTTGGGAACTAAGTAGCCTGTGGTTTTCTTGGCTCTTTGGGCAGCATCCTCCCGCTTTAGACAGCGTTATCAGCGGGGTACCTCAAGGCACTAAGAACGTGCTTGCTCAAAATGATCAGGCAGCTTGAATTATAAGCTGAAATCGGATAGCATGACTGTAAGAAGCTAGTAATTAGAGCGGCTCGCCAAGTTGACTTCGAGTCGCTTCGAGATAGTCTACACATAGAGTAGCCTCGATGAATATGAAAGGTTTCGAAAGTTGTGGTTGAAACCCTTGTAACAAGTTGACATAAATTTAGTTAAAAGATGTGAAATGAGGAAATATATAAACAAGCAGCTATATGTAGACTTAGGTTATGTTCATCTAAAAGCCAGTCTTGCTACCTCTTGATACACCTGCTTTACCGTCATCCTATAGTCCGGCTTGAAACCTTCCTCGTCGTAGAGATAGTCAACCATTCCCCAGATGCCAAACACCCTGTCTCTTGGATCGGTACATTGTTTGAACCGCATGGTGTGCGCAATTTCCACGATACCTGGAGCCTCCCTTTCGCAGGACCCAAAAGGCCTACTAAAGTTTTTCGAATCTTGAAAATCCAGCATTTCAAGTAGTGGTTTTGTGTTGATTGCATCCAGCCCAAGCTGTGTCCATTCTGGCAAGATCTCGGCATACTTGATCATACGAACAAAGCATCGCACGGCACTGGGTATTGTCGACTCCCACTCAACGGAGTCGTGTCCGCACATGAGTATTGTTCGGTTCGATAGCCCGATCTCTTGTACAACCCACATCCTTTGGAACCAGCTGCGAGTCAGTACGTCTCTGAGCCCTTGGTACACTAGAGACTGTGGACAGGTTTGCCAAACCGGACAAGAATGGGGCCTCTTTTCATTTGCGAAATAGCGAAGAACTTCCATTCCGATGGGGCTAGTCGGCGTGCTAGGTCCGAGCCAGATAGCCACATCCTCAGCTTGCTCATAGATAAATCCCATACGAGAAACCTGTTGGTTTCGTTCGACGATATCTGCCTGATTGATGCAAATAGAGTCGATCCAAAGCGTTCTAGGTTTGTCCTGGTATCGCAAGTGATAGAGCGCAGTCTCCAGTGACTTTGTAATGGCAAAGTTTACCCCGTCAACAAGAATAGTCGTAGAGTCTGTGATATCGCCCCAGACGTACGACAAAGCCTCATATTCGTTGCCAGAGTTCCATCCATAACTCATGTGTTCAACTTGGCCCGTCAAGTCATCTATACCTACGCCAGGGTTCAAGACAAATACTCGAATGTCATTCCCTATGAGAGGGAGGTATTTAAGCTTTGGGCCATCCTATCGAAGGTTTTACCATGCTGACCAAATAACGATGCTAAAAAGAAAGAAAAAAAGACGGGCTGTGGGCTCGTTTTACCTTCTCTACCAAAGTTGGGACAGCATGGCTTTGGACATCATGAGATGCGATATGTAACCAGCACCCAAATGAGATTGAATAATTTCGGCGGATCGGGAAGAAAAGATGTGTTCCAAAGGACGGAAGCTCGAAGTCCCATACTTGGTCAAAAACTCTCCAGAGGTATGAGGACATGATCGGGAACGTTTGACTCGGACTGGTGTTAAAATAATGTATAGTACTAGAGTAGATAATTACCAAGACTGGATAATCTAGAAGCTATGAAAAGTGCAGTTTTTCTAGAAATGATGATGGATCAGGCAGAATGTTGAAAGGTTAACTCGGGCGGCTAAGGACTCAGCCTTACTCGAGATTTCTGCCTTGGGCTTTTCAACCTACCATGCAGTTTCATGTCAGGCTTTGCACGCCGATATGAGTAAGCTGAGACTGCCATCAAATAGGGATTGGCTAATTTACCCAGGTGCACGGTTTCCAGTCGGGATCATTGCAGTATTACAAGGACTTAGGAATCCCTTTCAAAAGAACGCTCTCGACGGCAAGATCGCCACTATACCTGTTGAAGAAGAAGGTACTTGTATGCTACATAATACTTTGTCAAGGTTTATGATTTTAGTCTTCCAAACGGCTTGTGCCGTTAAATATCAGAATAATAGATCAGCACTCTTATTACTGGTTTAGGTATCATGGAGCGCTCTACCTCGCTACCTTGTGACGTCTGGGCCAATCACCAGTCGTACTTTAATTACCTAGGGCTCTAGGTCGTCCCCGACAGATCTTATTTGTCGGTTCGTTCCCAAACTCGTTTGTAGTTATCTTTGCAACCACCAGCACCCCTCTTCTTCTCGTCTTGAAGAAATAAACCACGAATCGCAATCACTCAAGGAAGTCTATATATGAGTGACGTTGGAATATATGCGCTCAGTCTGGTGAACCTTTTCCGGATCTTATTGGCCAAATATATCTATGCAACTCATCCGTAGCCCTGAGGACGAAGACCAAGTTTCTGGGCCTAAGCGCCGCCGAGCGTATCATAAAAAGTCTAGAACGGGATGCAAAACCTGCAAGTGAGTTCAAACTAATACTGCACCTTCTTTTGCATTGGAACATGAGTGGCTAACATTATATCAAAAAAGAACAAGGAGGGTTCGGTGCGACGAGACCAGGCCATCATGCCAGCGGTGCACGTCCAGCGGTCGCACCTGTGAAGGCTACAAAAATAACATAGATGAGAGCACAGATCCATCCACTCCAGCTCTATATCGACAATCAGGCGGACCAGGGACTATAGTCGCTCCCCCAAAACTACTCATTCCGCGTAAGAGCCCAGACGAGATTCGCAGTTATAATTATTTCCTCGAGGTTACGGGCCCTGCCTTATCTGGACTGTTTGATGCAGAGTTCTGGTGCCGCGAGTTACCCAAGATTTGTGTCGCTGATCCTGCCCTGTGGCACGCCGTCGTTGCCTTAGGCTCTGTTCATGAAGCTCGCGGCTATGGCGACCGGGAACCGGAAACAAAGCCGCAGTATGCGCTGTGTTTGCAACAATACAGCGCAGCAGTTTCAAGCTTGAGGGATACAGGTTCACATCGTTCCACTGATCGGTGGAGGGCCATTATTGCGAGCGCCATATTTACCTGCATATACGTCATCCAGGGCTTGTACAAACAAGCACTCACCATCCATGCGGCGGCTGGGTGCAGTCTCATCAGGGAGATTGAGACTGAAGAAGATGTCAATCGGCCACAGCCTATTACTCGAGGCCAACATGATACCATTTCATCAACACCCATTAATCTAACTCAAGTTAAAGACCTGCTCTTTGACTTTGAGATGCTTGCGCAGACCTTTAAGTCCGGGGGATACGCTGATGGCCGCAATGCAGCGAGTCTAGGCCGGACTGACTCTTATGGTTATTGGAGGTTTTACCAATCCCCCGTCATTTCTCCTGAGCACCCACGACATCTCGTAGCAGCGTTCTTGACCAGAGCACGTCGGGCTGCCGAGTCATTGCAGAACGGTCTGGGGCTTTGGTGGCAGGAGAACAGAGACGACACCCATGGCTTGTACGGCACTGATGAATCTACCGTTGTGGCCTGTTACGAGAAGCTTCTTGCCAGACAGGTCGCCCATACCAGGTGTTACAAGGAGCTTCAGAAGACTCTGAGAAAGTTCCAGAAACACTTCGACCTAGGAGATTTGGTCATCGAGCTTGACATGCTTGAACTTATACAATTAACCAACAGCCTCTATCTATTATCAGATCCGGAACAGCCCGACCCTATCATTCGACAAGCCAAAATGCCGCTCGTCGCCGACCGTATTGTCAAGCTGAGCGAGATTGTCCTTGTGCGGAGCTCTCCCTCGCCGGGCAAGCTGTTTCTCGCCCCAGTTCCATTAACCAGCGGTCCGCTATTCTTGATTGCGCACAGTGGGTTTTCTCAATCATCAAGAAAACGAGCCATGGAACTTCTCCGACGCCCACGACTGGAGGGGTTTTGGGAGCCGGCGATGAGCGCGGGCTTAGCAGAAGCTATGTGGACCAGAGAGCAGGAGCTGTGGAGGCAAGCTCAGTCTGGTGATAAGTATGTGTCAGCAGAGGAGAGCGAATTCGGTTTCGTGCATGAAGAAATACCCTTGCCATATCGCGTCTGTAGCGTGAGGTGTCAGTTCTCAGATAAGAAAAGGGAGGCTTTGGTTACAATGGTGACGCAAATTGAGGAGCAAAATGGAATTGCGCCTGTTCAAAGGACCATTCATTGGTGAATGTTAGAATGTTGGTTAGCACGAAAAGACACGCGCTGAATATGATGTCGACTCGGGAGTTTGTCAATATCTCAATTTCTCAAATAATCCAGTCGAGTAAATCCTGATATAAATACTACATCAATCCGTTACTTCCTCATCTCACCGCTATCACCTACAGCATCCATCTACCAAGCCTTTAACCCTACTTCAGTATTTGCACAAAACACCATTCAAGCGCAGCACTCAGTCCTGCCTCTTCAAAGTGACATTGAATACTGGCAAATCCACCGAGACCGCTTCACCCGCCTCATTCAAATCAAAGATTGCCAAGTCGACAGGAGTACCAACGAAACCAAATTGCCCTGTGGTCACCCAGTCATCCTTCCCAGTGCCTGTAAAAGGTCCATACGAATTTCGTCCATCTGTAACAGTCCTGTTGAAAGGGGCCCGAATACGAAACGCATATTTTGAGTTATACGCATCATAAATGCTAGGCAAGAAACGAAGACCCCCAAAATTGTTGAAAATCGGATATTGATTCTCAACATTGAGGATGTTTGAACTGTTGCTGATCCAGTCAGAAACCCATAGGCCGCCAATCGAAGGCTCAACTGTGAGTGTCAAGCTCGTGTTCAGTTTCTTATCATTAGGAACATAGGTCCCAGTAAATTTAACCTTTGCCTCGGCAGCCGCTTGGGCTTCCAGCGCTGGCAGCCATTCTCGAATGACAGCGTCGAGGACCAACTTCTGAAAATCGGTGCGACCAGGATCGGCACTTGCAACGAGACAGTTGAATCCAGCACCGTAGTCAGGAATTAGTACAACAGCGCCGCCATTGAAACCTGCATCGCCAAGCTTGGTGTACAAATCCGTCACAGTATGGGTGTCTGGATGAACATATCGCAAGATCTCCCAGCCTACTCCAACACTGTAATTAAGATTTGCGGTATGAGCCAGTGGCTTCATCCACCTTCTTGTCTTTTCCTCTGGCAGAAGAGTGCTGTTTAGAATGCTGGTACTGAACTTGGCCATATCCTTAAGTGTACTGAAGATGCCGCCAGACGCAGCACCCAAAGCTGAGTCGGCGAACGTAGCGCCTATAATCCCGCCTGGTACTACAACACGGTCGATCAGATGGACTGGGTCTGTGGCGTTTGATGATTTCATGCCCAAAGGTTCGAACAGAGAAGTGCGGTATACATCTGGTAGTGACTGGTTGGTAAATTCTGCGATGGCCAATCCGAGAAGTATGAATCCATGGTTAGAGTAGGTTGGCGATGTCCAGGTCTTGTAGGTGGGATAACGAAACTGAGCGTCTTTGATGATGGAATCGCTTGTGCAGTCGCCGTTTCCCTGCTCGCAAAATTCGCTAAAACTTGGGTACGGATTGGTGATGGGAGGAAGTCCTGCGGCCGTAGGATCGAAAGACGGTTTTGCTCCGGCTTTCAGCTCCGCCAAGTAAGGGAGGGCTATGTCGGCAATTCCGAATGGCGGAGCGTTTCCGACTACGCCGCTGATCTGAGAAGCGAGGGACAACGGTGTGACACTCTCCCATTGTGCGGCTTGGGTCAAACCAGCATGAGCATCGGACTCGGCAAGAATGGGAAAGATTTTGGTAAATGGACGGTTCCATTCCTCTTCTGTCAAGGATACCATACCAGCATAGGCCGTGAAGAGCTTGCTGACGCTAGCGAATCGATAGACCGAGTCTGCATCGACGTTGGTCACCCCAACCGTATTGTTCTGAATCAGCGGGTCTGTGTAATGGTACTGAAGAGCAGAAGCCGCGCTGGGGTCGTGAATTGAGAAGGCACCCAACGAAAAGGTGATGTTCTCAATTCCGGCGAAGAAGGGTGACTCAAAACTACCATTGAGGTACTCGTCGAATGTCTTGGTGAGGTTCTGCCAGGCCTTGGCAGATAGACTCTTGCTAGATGCGAGGTCGGTAGGTGGAGGGAATCTAGGCCCTAAAAGATCTGCCGCGGCCAAGGTTGGGCCGAAGCAAAACACTATAAAGCTGGTGCAAATAAGCGACATCATTGTCTTTGAGAGCTGACTGGATGTTTCAAAAGATTGTTTGATGAATTTCGTTGGTAAGAAGAATGATCTTAGGTCTGTATACATTATATATACCTGCCCGCAGCACATTCATAGGATTCCGCCATGACGACATTGTAACCAGGACTATTGGTATGCAGCGGCATGTCTTGACGTATTGGGAAGTTACATACAATCTTAAAAATAAGAACAAGGAATATGGACGAGTAGCTGGTCAGACAAATGCTGTTCTTCAGTTACCGTTCCATATTTAGCCGCTCAGCGCCATGTTCGGCATGCCCTCATGAAGCTATGCTCGTATATTCCTTTGAACTGACCAATAAGAAGTCGTACTGGAGGCTGACACCCCACAACAAACCAGACCCCATCCCAAGACGATTAAGCCAAAAACTAAGAGCGTGGTCATGTACCTATGTGAGTGATTATCTTTCTTGTTTTCGATGAATATAATGACTTCATTTAAGGTGCATGATAGTGGCGGGGTGACCAAGGCCTTGCATCTTTTGTATTCACGATATGTCTCACGATCAGAGATATAGTCAATATCCGCAACGAGTGATTATGTGCCATAGGCCAGACTTATGTTCTCCCTGCCATCCTTCTGGTGTATGTAGAGTTATTACTAGCCAAGGGCTGAAACGTGAGACGAACTCTCCGTCCCTTTGGAGCCCAAGACATGCCCCGGGTTGACTCAGTTTAAAGCAGTGACGACTTAGGACAGTGGGCGAGAAGGGAACCGACCAAGTCGATATTCGCATACTGCATTCTGCTGTTTTGTATTGAGAAGGACTGATTACATAGATTTTTAATACACTCCAGCGATGGACTATAAACTTTTTCCACTTGCGAGAAGATCGATGAATTGATCGATCCTCTTACTTCTCGTGTCCGGTCTTTTCGCAGTTTCCAACCGTTGAATAAACGCATACCTCTTCGTCTTACCCAACCTCTCAAAGAACTCACCCGCAGCTTGATTCTCATCCAACGCCTTTTGGAAATCACTTGGTACAGCCGCATTACTACTCGACGAATAAGCCCGTTCCCAACGTCCATCCTCCTTCGCTTTATCCACCTCCGCTATCCCCGCAGGCGTCATCTTACCCTCTTCGATAAGCGTCGCGACTTTTTTGACGTTGCGTTGAGACCATAGGCTTCCCTTACGACGCGGTGTGAAACGCTGGATAAAGTGTGTCGCGTCAAGGGCTTTTCGTTGACCGTCGATCCAGCCGTGGCAGAGGGCTACATCTAGGGCTTGGTCGTATGTTATTGATGGGGTGGGAGATGATTTCTTTGCGATTTTGAGCCAGAGACCTGAGGGGTTTGGGGAGGAGGTGAGATAGGTTTGCCATTCTGAGGGTGTCGCGAAGAGATGCGTCTCAAGGGATAGAGGCTGGACGGGAGTAGTCGCAGCAATCGCAGCAGTTGGAGTGAGTGAAGCGATCGAGGAGACTGTTGGTGTGGTTGAGGCTTGAAGACGCGTCAGTTTCTTTGCTGCGGAGCGCGTTTGACGCGACATTCTGTGAGATGAAGTTGAGAGTAGCTAAATTGCAATGGTGAGTACGCATGAGCGTGTTGCTGTGAGGTGTATTTTGAAGGCTGACAACAGGCAGCACCGTGAAATACGCTAAACCAAAGACAAATCAACATAACAAGCAGCAATCGACTCTACATTTAATATCCATCATCATAGAAATGTCTAAAATATTGAACAAATTGGTAAATAATTATTTATTTTACAACATACTGTTTAAAGTCTCTCTAAGCTGTCTTGTTGGTGGCGAAATACAATGCTGTAGGGTATCCCCATTGCGTCCACTTCGGAGAGAACAGCGACTTTTAGCACGTGATGGCGCAAAGAAACTCAATGAAGCCGCGACAAGTGGGGGACAACGTCCAGATATCAGAACTCTCATTCCGTTCAGAAAGCACAATCTTACATCACTGAGAGCGATTGAGAACAATGCCAGTGGTCAAGCGACCATGCCTTCAGTGTAAAGGTGAGCCTCTGATGTGCCAATGGGCCGTGAAGAGTACTGACAATCTGCAGAGAAACATGTGAAATGTGAGTAATCTCGCTACGATTACAAAGACCCGAATTAATTGACAGGCTATAGGCGACGAAGGACAACCTAGATGTCAACGTTGCATAGTCAAAAACCTACCCTGCGCACGACCTGTCAAACAAACCATTTTTCGAAATTCATCCACAGGACCATTGACGAATCAGACATGGGTCAATAGCGAGGTTAGGGACTGTAAGTTGAAACAACCAAAGTCAAAGCCAGTGTCACAAGACTGATGTGCATACAGTCGGCAGTAGTCCGCAAAGTCAATTCGACTCTGGCAGCGGCACATCGCCAAGAGTCCAAGCACATCATAGCGAACATACGCACAGAGAACAGCCGTCGTTTGACAGTTCCAGGCCGAGATATGTACCTCACTCAACGGGTAATTCACCCAGCTATCCTTCATCGCCGTGGCAAGCATCAGGTCGATCACCCACAGATCTTCCCAACACGTCGAGCATCTATTCCGCGCAGGATCAATCATCACCATATGACCCTCCCACAGCCGCATACCCTGAAACAACAAAGTTTCCGCTCCAGGATCCACAAGAAGCATGTCTGCTCAGATATTTCGTCGAGGAGCTGTCACATTGGGTACGTCTCGGTTACCCGCCGGATCGACAGTCAATGCTAACGTGACAGCTTGACCTCTGTGATGAGAGGAGACATTTTCAACTTGTCGTTCCTATCCGAGCGCGTCAACATCCGCCATTACTTTACGCGATATTCGCTTTATCGGCGCGCCATTTGAGTCGTTTGCCGAAATACAAAACGCCGCAGGGAATATTGTATCAGGGCCAATTACTACCTAAACTTACGCCTCATGATGCTGTGGAATATACATTGAAATGTATACCTGCACTACGCGATTTTCATAATATTCAAGATGATGAAAAATTAGAGAGTATCATCGCAACAGCAGGTAAGAACCAACTCTCAATAAGCGAAGACTTACTCATCGTTTAGTAATTCTTCGTCAACTAGAAGAGATCGACGACGAAGACGACACCGCGCCAAAACCTCAAGTAAATTTCTTAGCGATAATCGACGCAGTCCTCAGAAGTCCACCGTCGCGGACCCTCTTCGGCCGCCGATCCCTCATCCAAGCGGCATACTGGATGGCCGTCCGCCAAGAACTCTACCACTCATTCACAAAGCGTCATCCACCTAAAATGGTTCTTGATGCTGAATATGGGAATGGTGCTTCAAGGGCTAATAAGATTGTTTTGCACACGGCTCAGGTAGCCAAGTGGCGATGGGCAGATGGGTCTGAGAATGAATGGTGTGCGTAACGAAATTTCCTTACTAGCCTGATTCTGATTTGTGATGGTTGACTAACGGTGTGATAGTGAGACTTCAAAAACAGGGCGAGATACTAGAAGAGGAAGCGTTGAAAGAGTATCAGCCGTTTTACGTGAAAAAGGCTGATCGGTCGAATGGGGAGATCTTTCCGGTTATTTGGTACTCGTCCGCGCTCGAGGTGACAAGCATGCAGCTGTGCATCATAGCAAAGATGGTTCTGATGGCGGAGAATCCCTTTCTGGGGTGCGTATTTAAATTACCTATCCCACTGATCTTCACTGACGTCAAGCTAGAGGACATTCATCAACACGTGCACAGTGGAGAGACATAGAAAACCAAGTGCGCCAACTAATTCTCGATCTTTGTGGGATTAGTCTCTGCCATCCGGGCTGTCCACCAGCTTTGGTGCATGCAGCTTTCGGAATGGAGTTGTATGGGGACTTTTTCACAGATCATTATGAACGAATGGCGTTGAGAGGCGTTGTAGATAAGTTTCGCGATGCAAGGGCTTGGCCAGTGCAGAATCTGAGTAAAATGTTTGAGTAAGGCAGACACTCATTTGAGGTGGATTACTATTCAGGTACCGGCATTCAGCGCGGTATTTCACAGGCTAGAGGGAAGCTAGCATCGACTGGTCTGTCGGGTGAAATATACGAGATTGAACGGAAATGGGACTTTCCGTGGCAGAATTGATTAAGTTACAGTAAATTGATAATATTCCCCGATATGTTTCGGCTTTGACACGCTGATCCTTTCTACGTGGAGAATGGGTGGTAATGTAATGTCACTTTTGACACGATCTTGCCGAGTCGGCGATATGATCCTTGTGCGCAGCTGTTCATGGGGAAATCTGGCTTACCATTCGCAAGCTGATTTGGGGGAAAAATTGGGCCTCAATACTGGGTTCGTACTGGTTGGTTTTGATCCCTGAATGTTTGTCTGTTGTGCTTCCATTTTATGCATGTTTGCTCACTGATCAACTAACAATGCGACAATTGAATTTGACTTTTTGCATCAGCTTCAGATTGACGGGATCAGATATTGTTTGTGTTTGATCTTCTGAGAATTCTTATCTGAGCGCAATGTGCGGAAAATGTCCCGTGGTTTGTGTTTTGTCGCAATGCCGATCTCTCTCCACGGTAATCTCCTGTTTATGCTACCAAAGTGCCGGGGCAGCCCACAAATGGTAGGACAAGAGGGTTGGAGCTAAAGCGAGGGAGAGAAGAAAAGAGATTGGTCAGGTACCTAAGAGTGACGGGTAAAGAGAACCGCATGGCAAAGTGGGAGCCGCCCGCACGCTTACAGCGGGCAATTCCGTATTCCAAAGCCAAAGCACCGTAGTGAAGCCAATCACAAGAGATGCAATTTTGGGCTGTGACTGTGAGACAGGCACAACTGTACAGATACTGTAGCACGGATCACCTCGTCGCGTGGGAGGCCGTTAGGCATAAACGCCCTGGCAAACTTTGTGAAAAAGCATTGGGCAGCGAGAGCAGAAGATCACCGAGTATTTTTTGCACGCGTGGTAAAACCCAGAAAACTGGTTCGACAGGCTTTCGCTACGATGTTTATGACGACAAGACTTTGCGCGTATTGTAATTGAGTGGGTAGACAAACGTGTGATTTGATCTAGAGGGCCCTGTGATTGATCGAGAGGAGCCAGATTAATTAAGATCTGCTAAGGCCAGACTGGGGGGGTTTGAGCTAAGTGCGGACCGGTCTGGCAGCTCCTAGCGGCTAAAACGAAAAGGACAGAAACAGGGAGGGCTCGGGTCTAGGAACAAAAAAAAAGAGGAATTATTACGCCTCGTTCAATAATGATATCTCAGTTGTGTTAAACGGTTTCGAGACATTTTTACAGAATTCGCCGACATTAATTAGAAGGGCTGGTGGGTTTTGATTCACATCTACCTAAGGGTACTGGATGTAACCTTTGGGGTATCACTCGTTTATCGCGATGCCGTGGAGAAGGGACGGGGATTATGCATGTAAAACTACCAACAGATATTCTTTGCTTCTTTGACGGACAAACCATAATATATTGATTCACGGCAAGGTTTAAACATTGAAGGATTAATGTGAAACGATTGTTACCAACATCAGGCCATGGTATAACTTTATTCTGTTGCCGCGCCAGGAACCAACCGTGGCTAGAACTTTAGGGCTTGAGTCTAGCCAGCGTCAGTGGATACAGCGCCTAGTTCAGTAAAACATGCATCGCGGTAGGGCCTCAATCCCGTTGTCTCCCTTGCCTAACGTCTCCCTTGCCCTTAAAGTGACAGACATTTTCTAACGCAAGGGAGGTTGATCAGGTGAGGTTTCCCAGCCATCACATCAATTGCAGTGCATTTAAACGTTCCTATACGAGACGTTGTTTGTGACAGCTCAAGACTTGGACTTGGACTTGGGGCTGAACGTGGTACAGTACAAGGATGCAGCAAACTTTACTCGGTGGCTTGCCATCCAACAGGCCATTCTTCGTCATGGCTGAACAGAACGTGGTAAATAAAAAGTAAAGATGAAAAAGTTCATCAGATGTCTGGAAGTTGGTGACTCCGATGCAAGGGCCTTTTGACAGTTTTCACAGCAATAGAGAAAATGGTTGATTTGTGACACTGACGATCCTTGCGCTGTCTCATCAACCCCTTGCACAAGAGGCCATCAACCATCACCTCATCCACGAACTCCAAAGAAGTAAAAGTGTGAGAGAAAAAAGTAGGGGATCGGCGAGAACTGGTCTGTTCGCGAGAAAAGTAATCTCGGGGTCGGTCCTGTCAGTGTTGTGATGCCCTACCGCAAAGCACCACCATCAATTAATTCCGAACTGCGGGTTGTCCAATCGGGACTTGCAAGGGTTTGTGCGTCAAGGATTAGAAACCCAAAAGGTTAAGATCATCGTGGTCGGGAAGAGATCGGCTGACCCTGGCACTAGTGATCTGAACTCCCGGGAGCCAAGTCTGGGTTTATGTGCAAGGGATACCGCAGTCACATTCACTCAGAGCCACTCTTCTTCTCTTTCTCTTGCATACACTACACTCTTTTTTACTCCCAGTCACTCTTTTACTGCAAGAAACGTTCCCTGTCTGCTTTAGCGTCATCATGCATTAGAGAGACACGCACACCCTTCTGCGACACACATAATACCTCGACAACTCCTACATACATTTGTTTCTCCCCAGAAGTTTAATTGCCTGTCGTCCTTGCTTCGACGTGCACTCCCTCAAAACCCACTTTCCTTAAAGACAAGACTATATCAACAGCATTATATCAACAAGACAACGACTGTCATATTTCCTTTTACAACTACCATCTTTCTTTTACCGCCGACATGGCCTACTCTTCCACGCCAAAGCCCAACCTCGATGGGCTCGGCATCTTCTGGATCATCTGGACCTTCGTCTGGACCTTTATCCTCGCCGGAGGCATGATCTTCCTCTGGCGCCGTCGCGACATGCCCATGCTCCGAATTCGAGACCTACCGCTTTCCTTCGTCGCTATTATACTGCTCCACATCTACTGGGGCGCCGTCCAGACCGGTTACGTTTATTTCCCGCTGTTTACTCCCGAGGGCGAGTATTGGATCATGAGCTTGTACTTTCCGATCGGTATCGCGCTGTTTCATGCGAGCAACAGTCGCTTTTTACATGTTGCGAAACAGCAGAAGGAGCTGTTTGCGCCGGATGAGAAGAGTGAGACGAAAACTCGCGCCAGGCCGGGGAGTTTGCTGGGACGCTTTCAACGGTTGGATTATACTAAGAAGATTCTTGTTACGATTGGTACAGGCATGGCTATCCAGGTATGTTCATCGCGACCGGACATGGGATGAAGCTAACAGTACCAGCTTATCCTTACTATCATCATGTGGTGCATCTCCAAAAAGTTCCATCACAGCTGGGGTGTCGCAGGCACAGAAGTCCATCCCGGCACCAAGGAATACGAAAAGTCTCAGATGGGCAAGGGCTGGGAATGGTAAGCATACTCTTCCACTACAACATCCCCTATCCCAACTAACTCTTCCAGGTGGCCTTCTGTATTCTGGCAATTCGTCTGGGCATGGATCGTCGCCCCTTGCATCCTCTGGCAAGCCCGACATGTCAACGACACGCAGGGATGGCGCACTCAAACCATCGCCTGCTGCATAGCCAAGTACGTCCGACTCCCTTACATCCAACACTCCACTCTAACCAAGACACAGTCTCCATGCAACCCCTATGTGGCTCGTCGCCTTGTACGTCCCAGCAATGGAACCCGTCAACGCATACTGGATTCCTCCTCAATGGTACGTTACGTCCCCTTTAAGCAAGACATAAACTGACCAGCTGTCACAGGCTTGCCATCTCCATCATGGCCATTGAGATCTTCACCATCTTCTTGCCCTGCTGGGAAGTCATCCAGCACAACACCCTCCAGCGAGAAACTCTTGACTCTATTGCTCAATGGCAGCTCAACAAAAAGGCTGTCACCGACGGTGCTCGCTCCGTCGCAACAGGTTCCACAACCGTCGCTGCATCTGCTCTTACATCCTGGTCCAAGGACGGCTCCGTCAAGAGCAGCGGAGGTGAAAGTATCCTCACCATGGAAGCACTCGAGTACGTCCTCGAGCGCAATCCTGAACCCCTCCAGCAATTTTCAGCTCTTCGCGATTTCTCTGGTGAGAACATTGCTTTCTTGAGGGCTGTCGCTGAGTGGAAGTCTTCTCTTCCTCCGTCCGTTCGCGATCCTGAGAAGATCAAGGAACCTGCTGTTCAAGAACTTGTTCGCGAGCGATTCAACAGTGCTCTGCGCATTTATACCAACTTTGTTAGTTCGCGCGATGCAGAGTTCCAGATCAATCTTTCGTCTCAACAGCAGCGCAAGCTTGAAACTGTGTTTGAGAACTCTGCGCGTATACTCTTTGGCGACAAGGGCAGTGTTGATCCAGCCCTGCCATTCGAGACATTCCAGATGACCAGCACCGCCAACAAAGTCAAGTCCTCAGGCGCATCATCCCACGGCTCCGAAACAGGTATCATGGAAACAGAACTAGCCAACGACTCTGGAAGCCAGAGCGACAAGGCACTTTACTGGGGTGACATTCCCGAAGACTTTGACGCGACCATCTTTGACGACTCGGAGGGCCACATTAAATACCTGGTGTTGACCAACACTTGGCCCAAGTTTGTCAAGGACCGACGATGTTCTATTGACTCCAATGATACCCTTGAGGCCGGCAATGGAATTCTTGCTGGTCGCTAAGATTGGAAATGGGGGATTGGATTTATGGAGTTTTGATGATTACAAGTGATTCCCACGTATAACTGTTTAACTTTTGGGATGGCTTTCTATGTATTTAATGTAACTATGACTTATTGTCACCTATTCTGAACAATGAATGCTGAGTTTTAATGAATTTGAAGTGTGTGTCAATTGAATTGAGTGCATCTGTTTTTCGCTTTGTCAATCCCGACACATTAAAAAAGCCACAACGCTGAGCCGAGTGCTAGCCTGGGACCTTGCAGGGCTAGCTTCAGGGCACCCGTCCGCTAATTTCAAGCTCGTCTAGCGAGCGGCCTCGCCCGTGTAACACCCCTGTGGTTCCAGCACTGTGGCGCCCACGATATTTGAACTTGTTTCTCGGTGAGAGTATAATCCATGTAAAGGTTATCTCTGCAATGCATTTCCTGGCAATTTCCCTGATAGCCGGCCGTGTTCATTCATGATCGCTAGGCAGATAAAGTTTCGATAGTGAGATCCCATTACTTTTACCGCACTTGGGTTGATCTCATAGGCGAGATCTTCTGGTGAAGCATTGACGGTCAAAAGAATGCCTCACCTGGTAGGCGTACTCGAGGTAGGGATATAAATAGATTCAGGCTCTCAATCCCGGTTGTTGACTGGACAGTACAGGTGTGGCTGAGCTGCACCGCTGCCATTGTAGCCTCGAATGGTGTTGCGACTGCACTGCTTATGCTCGTGATTAGGACATGGATGGGATGGATGGCAACCCCTCTTTCAGAGCCTGATTTCACGATCGCGTGATAAAACACAATTTATAGCAGCGGAATTTTCCCATGGAAGTGCTTCAACTCAGACGATGATGAATGATGCTGTCTCAAGATGTCGTCAACGGAATACAACCGCATCCCCAGCGTCGAAGAAGTCACCACTCCAGCTTCCACGACCGAGTCGAGCATAACCTTGGTGGAAAACCCCAAAATCGACGCAACAGATCCATGGAGTCCAGTATACAAGCGATCCCACTCGGAAGAACCGGGAAAACCGTCATTCGCTCCTACTGTCTCTGAAGAATCGAAGCAAAAAGGATCTGCTCTGCCTTGTCGGACATCCGCTTCCTCGTCTTCTATACGGCAGGCCATCATTGACTCTCTGTTCTGCATACCAGCCCTGAGCTTCATTATATACGGCATCTTTCTCTGTCATTTCGATCAAAGTCGGTCAGACTCGTTGCCCGTCTTAAGACTTCAAACCGTCGCGACATTTGGCCCTACACTATTTCCCATCGCATATGCCGCAGCACTAGCGAACCTTCTCAAAACATTTTCCCAATGGACTTTGGAACATGGAATCACAGTTCTGGACCTACATTATCTCCAAAGTAGCCGAACCGTCTTCAGCGCCGTATCTACAGCTGTCAAGACGAGAGCTTTGTCGTATATGACGCTACCTATTATCGTCCTCTGGCTTTTGTCGCCGCTTGGGGGCCAGGCATCACTGCGTGCTGTTACCCAAGGACCTCAAACCACAAGATCACGATGGGAAGGTCGGTTTCTGGACACCGCTGGATCTTGGTCAACGCGAGGCCTTGTTGACCCAGGCGGAGAATCAAGGTTGTCTGCCATCAACGATGCATTCAAATCTGCTATATCGAGTCCTCCCGGGATGAAGAGTGCAACTTCCGATGCCTACGGCAATGTTAAGATCCCGATGATTGAGTCTCTCATCAAGTCTAACATTTCTCTTGATGATAACGGATGGTATGCAGTAAAAGGCCGCGACGACCTCGAGTATTCGTCCCTGTCTGGGCTTCCAATCCGGTCAGTGGTTGGAACAAATGCGCCCATCAACTATACATTCACCATGCCGACTTCCTACCTTTCCGTGCAATGTGAAACCTTGGACCACTTACCCATGGCTGGTAGAAAATGGTACTCTCACGCGAGGGCCGTGGAGAAGATCGACAGGGAAGTTGAGAAAACGACTTATTTCAAGGGAGTAGAGAAGACACACAACGAAACTCGTGCGTTCAAAAGAAGAAAGTATTTTAACGGTGATGGACTTATACTGAAGCTTTGGCGTGGTTTTGAGGAGCTCTGGCCTATCGATCCAAAACGGCCCTTGGGGTTTGAGTTCGAGTCCTTCCATGGAGATGGTGTCACAAAGGCGACTTGCGGAGTGAATACAACCCACGTCGAAGCGAACATATCATGCTGGAGAAAGGACTGCACGGTTGATCATATTCGGCACATACAGAAGGTCGACAGCAATTCTCTCACTGTCTTGCATCGCCTAGGTGTGATTGACCACGGCTTCTTTGCTTCATTTGTCAATGCGACAAGTGATAACTTGGGATCGCAAGCGAGAGATGAGTTTATACGCCCATCGCCTCTGGAATGCTACCTCATCAACCCGAGCTTCCCTTATGCCTGGACAGCACCCTCTGCTTGGACAGCCTTTGTCCAGTGTGCTACTGATCGCAATAAACCACCTTATATGTGGGATATCAGCGAAAAATTGTTATCCCAGCGCATGACCCAACTTCTCAACACGTTTTGGATAAATGGGATTGCCCCATATATTAACTCTGGAGAAATTCTGCTCGTATCCGGAGCCAACGGTCTTAGGTTACCAGTGGACAAGAAACAATATCCGGGCGTCGACGCGCAAGGTTGGATGGTACCTGATTATCAAGTGATGCATGTTGACTTTGTATGGCTTGTGGTACTTTTCTTCTCTTCAACGATCATGTTGCTGGCTGCTATTGCGGCAGTTGCTTTTGGGGTATTGAGGCGAGGTCCCGAGTCACTGGAGTATATTGCGAGTCTGCTCAGGGACAACAGACATGTAAATGTTGACGGCCTGGGATCTTCGGTGATGGACGGAGATGATTTGACAAGGTCTATGAAGGATGTTGTTTTGTGTCTTGGTGACGCAAGGCCTGATGAAGGTAATGGATACTTGGCAATTACTACATCTAGTGATGTAGGCCAATTGGGTGAAAGTCCGGCTAATAGACTTTATGCCTAGAAAGGAGTATTAGTATCTAGCGTGAATATAAGTTACTTTGAAATGTTTAGAGAGGGATATGTAATAGTAGAAAAAGAAGATATAAATAAAAATAAAAATAAATAAATACTACATTTTATGCCTAGCTAAGACCTTGTATTATTAAGGTAAAGTTAGGAAATAAATGAAACAGGTTTTATATAAGTCTTAGAGTTATAGTACTTAAAAAGTGTAATTTAAGATAGAAACCGTTTTATTCGGAGGCTACCTTAGATAAAGGAGACCAAGAATACTATACTCTGCAAAACCCAGAACGAAAACTACGAGCTTGGTCGAAACTCCGTAGTCTCCGGTGGGCCCAGGTAGCTCAGCTGAGGTGTCTCTTGAAGCCATACAACAAGCTTCTCCAGGTACACTTCTGGCGAGTTTACTTGCCATCGTAGCGTATGCTTTCCGGGTTCTAAATGACCAAGTGACACGGTTCTGACCCAAACATGATCCGCAACAGTTTCTTTCCAGTCCTCCGGTGTGTCACCAGGCACCTCAGGCTCACTTAGAACACGCCTGAAGTTTGCGGGGTGGAGAGACGACCCTAGTGTGAGAGAATACTTCATGGGTAGGTCGGGATCAGTGTCCAGTCCCGCATTGATGAACACGGTGACGTTCGCTTGCGACGACGAATTGAACACGTAAATATTGTAATCGACCCATGCGTTTTCAGCCATGTCGATATCCTTGCGCGCTGCTGTGTAAGGCCGTAGAGCCACAGACCCAGACTCGGATCGCGACCCCAGGAACTTGATGTGTTCAAACGCTACTCCATCTCTTGAACAATTTTGAAAGTGGGGGCCCTCGATGGAGATATGATTGCTTGTTTGGGGGAAACCGACGAAGTCTCGAGGCACCTTTTTGTTTCGAATGGGTAAGTTTATCAAGTCAAAGTATGACCCCGAGTTCCACTCCACGCGTAGGGAGTAGACCTTATCTAGCTCATCAGGAACCTTTTCCCAATCGATCGAGATGCTCAGTCGCTGCTCAAGGTGACTCCCGGATAAAATGCCTGACGCTGGCGTCACCGTGATCCACCCAACTGGTGTTTCGCACTGCCAAGATATATCACTTTTGTAGTCTCCCCGATGGAACAAATCAACAGTACGTATTTGAGGCCCATAAGGATCCATGACCGGGAGAACTGGTGAGAAAGGCCCTTTGGTGGGCATGACAGGGTCGCATGAAGCACAAACCCTGCCCTGGTGGATGGCACTGCGGGAACCTTCCGCATAGATGCCCAGATCTCCAAAATGGTAATCAAAGCTTTGCCGTAGCTGAACATAAGAAAGATTTGTCAAAACGTCTCTTGACGGGGGAAGCCATCGGTCGACGCCGGTGTCGAATTTTGGTGTTGACATAATTCCTTCCCACTTTCCATTACCCATCTTGTCATACTCGAGAACGAGATCGTAATCCTTGTCGAAGAATTCCAACACTTCTCGCGCAAGTGAATTCGCTGAATTTCGCCTTTCGACAGCGTATTGATAGTTGCGTGCCTGACCCAAGACTACGCGGTGGTAATAATACCCTGCCAATACTGGATATACCAAGAGATGATAAAGCCCATCTCGAAGTTCTGCGGGTATCTTGCTCTGAATATACAAGGCCTGATCGGCAAGATGCTTCCACTTGGCTAGTATGCGTTCCGACTCATGAAAGTTCAAGATGGAATAGGTCTCTGGTGTTGTCATTTCGTATTTTCGCATACCCACGAGGTGGCTGTACTGGAGCAGCGCCTTGGCAATTGGGCTTGCAAGGTCATCTCCGAAATCTCTCGCTGCAATCAGTTGTAGATATTGCGGGATGAATTCGAAGCTGAAGTTTGATATGTTCCAAGCGAGATCCATAGATAAGGCGAGTGGGATTTCCATAGGCTTTATGTCGCCAACGTTCATAACCCATATGCGGTCAGCACCCCTCTCGTATGCCTGTGATAACTCTTTGAACATCTTGGGCTGGAGAAGTCAGCAACCTTTATACGTAATGGGGTCTCACACGTCGACTCACCAAATTGACCGTGTTTTGCCACTTGTAGCTTTTTGGGTTGCCGACGTATTCAAAGTGGAAATATAGCTATAATAAGACGATCAGCGTATTTCGTGCCTAGTAAATGGACGATAGCCTTACGCCAACGCCACCAGACCTTTTCCTCTCAGAGTCTGTAGGAAGCCGCTGAACGTTTCCCCAATTGTCATCTGTAAACATCAAAGTAACATCATCAGGCGGACTTAGACCAGCGGCATAGTACGTATATACCTCCTTATAGATCGTCCAGACCTCTGTAGAAGACAAACTGTCAGCAAATGGATAGGAACGTGGTGACACCGAGGCTCGCACTTACGATTTGCAGCCGATTGATTACCATGGTATTTGGCCAATAAACGACGCTGCTCTTTGAAGACATCCTTCAAAGTCGAGACTGGGTCTTCAGCATCCATGGGACCGTCAGCTGGACCCCTCATACCAAGCGTGAAGTAGGACTCATTGTTTCCGGCTCGTCTGACACCTTCTTCCATAAATCTAGCCACGGCTTCTTTGTTGGTGACCCAGCTCCACTCTCCATTAGTCTCACTGTTCCACTCGTTCGTAGCCCGCTGCATTGGTTCATGATGGCTCGTAGATACCACAATACCGTAGTCATCTGCCAATTGCTGGTTGCGAATGTCGTCCGTGAAGAAGATCCTTCCTGGCTTGGGTACAAAAGAAGCCCACATCGCTGGCCAGAGAAAGTTTGCCTTAAGGCGTAATAGTAAATCGAAGACATGCTCATAAAAGTCGGAGTTCAAGGTATAGTTGCTGTTGCCACTCCGCGCAGCCCACCATCCCGTAAGTCCTGGCGCTTCATCATTGATAAAGATGCCACGATACTTTACACTCGGCTCTCCATGAATGGTTGACTGGGGTAAGGCATAGATCTTGCTGTGCTGCTTGGCTGGAATATCAGCCCACCAATGAAGACTGGCTACTCATCAGCAAGCTGTCGCTCCGGCAGTTATCACACAATGGGACTTACGGAGATTGTCCGCTTTGCTCTGCAAGTGTATAAACACCATACATAGTTCCTCTCTTATCACTCCCGACCACAAGAAGGCCGTCACGAACTCCTGGAAGTGGAGACCGAATTGGGAAAGTCTTGAACGTCTCCCATTTGCCTTGTACATCGGATATTTCAATATTGTGCCGTTTCTTGAGCCACCGGACTAAAGGAGAGCGTACAGTCGCTGCTAAAATAACGGACGAAGCGCTGTGATTGCCAAGTGCCGCTTGCCAGGTTAAAATGCCCGACTTGAGACCAGTAATTTGTTCTAGGTCTTTTGATAGGCTTTTAGCTGCGATTTCAACACCGATAGGATCTGTATCATCGTAGATAATACTCGCACCTTGGAGCTCAAACCTCTCCGGGCCCTCCTCAAAGCTCACGAACGGCTGTTCTAGTAAAGCGAGAGACAAGTGAAAGAAGAGGAGGGGGAAGAGGAATAGCATCGTAGAAAACATTTTTGACTACAACTAGCGCATTTTCTGTAGCTATTCTGCGCTACTACATCCTATCACTTTATACTACATGTCAGTGCTCCTTTCCCCCTCAACCTAGCATACCTCTGATCTCTTATTCGCGCGCCTATGGCCATTACATCATTTGTCGCATTGGTTCGACTTGAAAGAACCTGCAAGCGCCATTTTCTGGAAATTCCAAGCGTGAACAGATCGACGTGATTACTAGAACCATAAATGACGTAGGACTCAACAACAAAATGAGGGGATATACGAGTATAGATGGGTTCCATTGCAATCCCGGATGCATAACCCCACGCGGACTCTACCAGCGTTCCCCCGCGTTTTAGCAATGCGTGTTATCAAGTAGCGGATCATTTCGGGGGAATGGCGACGGAGGAATGTACTCGGCTTACGGAGGATCTACCATCGCCAAGCCCTGTACAGGTTGTGGCAGAAGGCGTAGCGTTTCATTGCGCAGATGCAAACACCTGGCAAAGCCACCATGATTGAGACTGTCGGTGGTATGGAAAGATGATTTTGGGTGTTCAACCAGACATGATCTGGCCCTGAGATTTCACTATTTTGCGGAAGTCGACCGAGCCAACGTTCGATTTGCCAGAATACGAACTTTGGATGTGTTCGTTAGTTTGCCCCGTTGGTGAATGGAAAGAGAACTCCGTAAAGTAGCATAGACCTTATTTTGAGCGGGCGAAGAGACTCGGGTTGTGTTTATTTCAGTTTGCCTATAAAACCGACAGACATGTGTTGTCATCTACAACTTTTGAGTTGACCATAGTCAGACTTACCGGTCTAAAACCTCTTCGAAAATCTTTCCCACAGCTCAACTTTTGTCGTTCTGCCACCACTATGAGATACAATCTTACCCAACTTGTGATTCTGATGGCGTGTGGAGGCAACGCTGCCGTCACGGAACTAGCTACCCATTGGCACGGGTTCTCGAAACTGGAAACTCTGTTCGTATTGTACGTGTTTAATGCATTTCCATCCATATTCTTAGCTTCGCTAACCGCTTTCTTAGTGGCGATTCTTACTCTCGAACTGGCTTTGACCCATCATCTGTGGATCAACCGTCGCTTCTAAACCCAATTGGCAATCCAGAGTTTCCAGGTTGAACTAGCGCCAATGGCCCCAACTGGGTAGGGCATTTGACAAAAACGTATAACGAGTCAAGTTTCCTCACCTACAACTTTGCTGCCAGTGGGGCAACTCTCGACACTTCCATCGTCAACAACAATGACTACGATGTGATTCGCGAGATTGATGAAGCCTTCATACCTAACTACAAAGTAGGAGAGACATTCAAGGCAGATACCTCTCTTTTCGTGGTTTGGATTGGGATCAACGACATCGCGAATAGCTACCTGGGTGGGGACCTGAGTGTCAACGGAAAGTTATTTGAAAGCTTCAGGTACCGTGTCGCTTCTTTGTATGAATCAGGCGCCAGAAACTTTCTTTTCTTGACCGTTCCGCCACTCGAACGGGCCCCACGTATCGCCGGATCCAGCGCTTCTGCGACGAGAATACCTCTTATTGCTAATGCTACGAGCGACTGGAACTCACGATATAGGGTATTCCAGAAGCGCATTCAATACCTTTACCCGAAAGCCGCCGTATATGTATATGATACGTACCCGCTCTTCCAAAAGGTTATCGATGATCCATCTCAATTTAAGGAGACTTCAGTTTATAAAAACACTGTTGGTTATTGGCAAAGGATGTGGCCAAGTTCCTGAAATCACAACACTGATGTTAGGCGAAACGCGTCAGCTCAAACTACATCATCAGAGGGTGGCATCTCTAAATTGTGCCAAGTGGACGGGTCTGTAAGACGACCGGCTGAAGAGAATAAGGTCCGCACTTCCTCTCACCTGAGAAATAATGTATGGGTACACTACAAGTTCGACCGCCAGAACAGTGAAACTACTCTGGGCACCGGTTAATAGTGATCTTAATTAAGAATGAGAGACCAGTACCCTGTCTCATATTCATCGACTTTGACAGTGCTTTCCGCTGAGTCTATAGATTGTATTTAGACTTCTATCAACTGCCCCAACCCTCGTCTCTTTACTTTAACTCTACGTCTTCTTTATAGCCATCCTTATCTTCTTGTTCAGCTCCCAATCCGGACTCTAGCGTACCTGCAGCTCTTAACATTACATCTAATAACTTACTGCAGACGTCCTTTGACTTGGAATAGGCACGTTGGCGTAGTAACGAATAGTATTATGAATAAGTGCTAGTCCTTATGTTTAAGTCCTCGGGAAAGACAGCGCCTAGTGGGTAATAGATAGGCAAACACTAGCATACAGGCGACTTAATACTTAAGAAGGCATGCGTATTAGAAACAGGATTTAGATGAAGGGATTATGCTAACGTTATGCTTTAATATAGGCTATGTCAATACCAAAGTACAGAGATACCTGGCTGATCACCACTGCTCTAGCCTTTATACTCCCAAGCCCCTGTGTTTGGGGCAAGTCTTGTAAGAAAGATAACGATTAGCCCACTGAATATTTTGAGAAATGTGCCTATATCCTAATTAGCTTGATAAAGTGTGTTAATGATTCTATCGAGTGCTTACAAATAGTAAATGTCCAACCAACTCTTATTGCAGTTAGAAGAGGAACGATTGTAGCCGATATAGTTGCACCAAAAGCATACTGCAATACATACTTGCTGCATACCACTTCTGAGCGCTCGGCAGGAAAGACTTCTATTAACGGTCAACATGCGTTGCTAATGGGAGAATGGGAACGAACCTGCGGTGTATGTATTAAGTCCATTCCAAGCGCCCATCAGGCCAACGCCAATCCAGAAGGCCATGACGATAGGCAATGCTAAACCTCCGATTTTCTTCTCTAAACTCCATCCATAGAGGAGTAGGGAGACAGGCAACACGGCAAGGAGATAGACAAGTCCACTGTTCAGCCTGTCTTTTGGCAGGCGAGTACCGTCGCGTTTTTCAATGTATCGCTTGACAGTATAATCCGACATACGCCCACCCAAGACGCTCCCAACAACAAAACCCATTCCTGGCGCAATATAGAAGAGGCCGCTGATCAATGGTGTCGTGATATGGTACCGAGGAGTGATGATGTGTCTGACACAAGTAAGCAGGCCGTATTGTGAAATTGCAAGGAACCCGCATGTTAAATCTGCTAGAAAGACTTGTGGTCTGAGAAATTGCTTTAAAATTTTGGTAGGGTTGAATATCCGGAGAATTCTCGACACAGATAGTTCAGATGCTGATAGCTTGCCATGAAGCTGTTGAACCTCGCTCTTGATATTCGGGATGAAGAAGAACGAGAGAGCAAAGCCTAGGCCAGCCATGGCGCACTGTAACCAGTAGATACTTCGCCAGTGGCTAAAAGTGATGATGATACCACTGATACATGGCCCTATTTATTGAGTTAACAACTTCAATCTTGGTCAGCGCAACTGCGGGTTTACCTATGGCGGATCCTGCAACACTTCCAACCTGCATAAAACCGACAGCTCTACCGCGAACTAAAGGCTGGTAAATATCAGCAATGATAGTCTGACCAGCCACCATAAAGTAAGTGCCCGTAAGCCCTGAAAGGACTCTCAGCGCTGTGAAGCCTGCCAAGTTGTTCGCCACAGCCGTCCCAACAGATGTGGCTAGCATGAAGAGGATGGCGGCATTGTAACTGCGCCTTCGACCGAGTACCTCAGCGAGGGGGGACCATATCATCGAAGAGCATCCCATGGCAACCAGAACGCCAGCATTGGTGGCATTGATAATTTCTGTGGTGGTTTTCAAATCGGACGAGATCTCGGGCGTGGCAACTAACAGTGATGTACTTGAAAACGTCACGACTAGACAATTCCAGCTCACAATGAACAAGATGAGGTACTTTCGTCCAGTGCTAAAATCGTGTTGACTATTTGTGTCAGAGGTAGGTGGAGTTTCGACTTGGTCTGCCGCGTTGGTGTGCCATAGAGTTAGCATCTTGATCATGTACAGCATCAATCCGAATAGTTATTCCTCGAGTACTTAAATTTCCTCGTTGATCCTGTGGATATTTTGAAGAGCCGAGAATCGGAGCTAAAGGTGGACACCGATGTCTCGGCTTCGGTGGGCTGTACACAGCGCCGACCCCAGGTTACCGAGAAGGCTGCTTTTGGACAATACTTGCCGATCATCTTCAAATCCAAGCAGACAAACTGAGCACGGATGGTCGACAACCCGTGGCAAAGATCAACGATATCTACCCTATAACTGATGGAGTGTTAGGGTGCTTTATTGGATTGGGGAGGATATTTCACAAATACGGGCGGGGTAATAAATACTTGGGCAAATTTGAGGACAATTTTTTTGAGCTCTTTACCAAAGTCCCTTTGCCATCCAGGATTTGAACGACATCCTTGTGGGTAATTTGTCAAGTCGCAGTGGCATCAGGCCACTGATCCAAGCAACCTGCAGACGCGCTTCCACGCGAGCTTCGATTGGCTGTCAGGCCCTCGGCCGAGAAATAATCTCGCCTAGTAGGGCAATGTAATCCGTTGGCATGTAACATACAAGGGTAGATAGTAAGCAGAGACTCCATTGAAAACACCAAAACAACAAGCACCCTAGATTCTCTGCGTTGGGATTAATTTTCCGACCTGTAGGATTCTTACCTAGTCACAGTGGAACGCTTATGCTTACTGACCTGGCTAACCGAGAAAATTAACCCAAATAACTCCGTATTGTAACTCCACATGCAACACTGCCAGCTTTGTATACTTAAACGAGTAACGCGTGATGGATCTTTGTCCCATCTCATTTCTTCACTTGTTCTCATTCTTTTTTGTGCCGAGCGTTGATACCCCGTCTACATTTTCATTATGGCTACCAATGGTGGGATCTCTACGCTACCTAGTGGAAGATCGTTTACTAACTCAAGCAGCAAATCGCCCAGCGACACCCACCTCGCCAATGTCCCCAATTGATGTCGGATCCCCAGAAGCGGTGGAGCCGCACCACATGAGAAATGCAAGCGCCTATTTAGAGGAACAGTATCCAAAGTACATTTACGTACCCGACCAAAACTCTCCTCCCGAAGCGATCGCTATTGAACCGGATAAGGAAAAGCAACATGAGCTAGATGGAACGACAGCATCACCTAAGAAGACGGTATTCGGGATCCGACGTCGCTTGTTTGTTATCGGAGTCGTCGTCGCCTTGATCGTTATCGCAGCGGCAATAGGCGGTGGTGTTGGAGGATCAATGGCAAATAAGAATAAGAAAGACGATGCTGAGGCTGAGGCTGCTGCATTCACGAGTTCCACTGGTCAAGACGATAGCACGGAGGAGGCTTCACAAGCAACATCTGCTCCGACTAGCGTCCCCGTTATTACCAAGACAATCACACAAACTGCCGATGAATCTACTGAGTTGGACAACCATCTAATCGTGATATATCAAGTCCAGATGGCTAACATTCATTAGGGTCAAAACCTTTACAACGACAACAAAGACAGACGAGGCGACGAAAACGACGAAACCTGCAACCGAAACAACAGAGTCCTGCGCCGAGGGAACGGTCGCAGATGGTGAATCATTGAACTACATGGGTCTTTGCAAATTCAGCTGTGGCTATGGTTACTGTCCTCCAGGACCTTGTACTTGCGTCGCGACCGGCAAGCCAAAGGAGACTCCTCGTGTCACAAATGTTCGCGGTTGTCCATTACCAGAGTTGAGTGATGGTTACCTGGGACTTTGTTCTTTTGCTTGTAATCATGGATACTGTCCTGAGACGGCATGTACGACAAACTGTGATGATAGATAACTCAGGCAATCGCATAGCTATGAACAAAGGCAGTTAGTAGAAGAAGAAAAGCTTTTAGCAAGGAGCTTTATCTTGTATCTTTGTAACGAAAGTACTAGAGAAAGTAGAAAGGATACCAGATCCGGTTCCCAAGGAGAGAACTACATGATAGTACAATATATATAAGCGTAAAACCTAGTATAGAGGGGATAACGCCTTGAGAAGCTAGACAGACCCAACAGAAAACTTAGGCTTTACCTGCATTCTGCTCGCATTTGCAAAACATATTTGGCACGGGCAAAAGGGTGCCAGGACACTTTCCTTAGGGAGTACTTTTTTAGTTTCATGTTATTTCTCGAGTATTCCACTGCACTGGTCTATTCTTATGAACCTCCATTGTACCTACTGGCCTGTCAATGCATATATAGTAAATCGCTACAGCTAGTGAGGGTTAAGTATCCTCGGCAGGAAAACAGAAGTCTGGGGATTGTACTTCTGACCACGAATAGTCTTTACTAAGAAAGCAAGGTAATAGAGCATCGCTTCATCGTGAGACACTGCAAGCGATACCAGCAACGAAGATACAAAATCGTCGGACTTGACCTCAAAATCCCCCTATAGCTTCCCAGTGTCTCCCTCTCCTCGAAAACTGTACCTCCACAAACCTGTCATAGAACCCACCTGAGATATCCACTTCTACTGGAGCCGCCATTGTATTCAGGTCAAACTTCTCCGCAGTCAGAAAGTGAATCGGCCTTACAATCTCCTCCCCATTATCGTTGACCTCACGAATGCGAAACATGGGCCCGTTCACATTACCAACCAAGGCCGGGGCTGCTTTGGAGTTTCCTGATAGACGACAATACAATGTGGTTCTGATGCTGCCTCCGCGCATCGAACGAGGAAGACTGTGGGATAGATAGAAAAGTGAAGAAAGGAGACGACGCGCAACAGTGCGGATGTGGTCGTGGGGACTCGAGTATCCAGGTTGGAAGTAGGGCAATGGTGATTTGCCATGGTTCCAAAAATAATAATGTGCATCTCCACGTAGAGACAATATGCGGTCAACATCATCAAGGACAGGGGGTTTGTTGGTAAGTCCAACATCCAGACGATGGCAGTTCTCTCTTGCCCTTCCATGGAGAGTGCTGCCAAAGTCCCGCCACTCTCTATCGCAGTTAAGTGTTGCTTGTATCGTGTCCATCGCGGTCTCAACTTTCTTCCTGATGCCCTTAGGGACAATGGCTTTGATGTTGTCTACATAGGAACTCTTGTTGTGCATCGTTTGTCCTTCGTTGTCAACCATAATCCCAGTACCTACAGACACGATTATGTCTGGTGGCCGGGCTGGTTTCCAGATTCGAGTTGCTTCGTCGTATGCCAGCCTGACGGGGTTGTTCCGAGTCATAGCACCATCGCTGTAGACCTTCTGAGTGGATCGGTGAATGTAGGGCTTGAAAAAGGTTGGAGCAGCCGAGGTAGCGCGGGCTCTATAGATTGGTGTTAGTGATGAGGAGACTTGGTGTGGGTTCAAAAGTTGTGCTTACGCTTGCCAAGTCAGGAAGTCGTTACTTTGCTCATTCTCTCGTTGGAGACAATCGTCTAGACACAGAATCAATAAAAGCTAGCCTGCTCCGTCATCAGCGACTTACAGGCTTCTGTTCCATCTTTCTGTTTATCAATGGGATTCCGAGAGTAATTCGCAATCAGACAAGGTTGATTGCGGCCTTCAGTCTGCGCGACAACGCCAACCTTGACCTGATCACCAGATTCGTCCCTGTTCTTGGTTTGGCCGAAAAGGTAGTCACCCTCGAATGCTTTCTGCAGGGAGTTGTTGATGCCAGCGCCCGTGTACTTGAAATCGCAGAATGGCTCAACGAGTATGGACAAGCCCGGGACAGCTAGAGCTCTTCGAATCGAAAACGCTTCTCGGGCGAGTTCCGAGAATGTGTTTTCAGCATCACCCATGTCCCAGTTTCTCTCAAACACTCCGAGTGCGACAAGCCCACCTATATTTCTGTTACTCTCATCCAGTACGACCAATAACAGTGAGATTATTTACCAGTACTCGTACCAATGACAAGATCGAATAGCTCTTGGATGCGAATTCCGTGACCAACCTCTTTCTCAATCTTGGACAAGATCGCGAGTTCGATGATACCTCGTATGCCACCTCTATATAGATCTGTTAGTACTGAACGTTTTCGAGTTATAGAGGAAACAAACCCGTCTAATGTTAGAATACGAGGACCCGCAGTTGGTGGCTTAACACGAATGCTTCATGGCGTGTATGTGAAAGAACATCCAAGCGGATAACGGCTCAGCTCTATCAAGGATCCAGCTCCCTTGGAAGCATTATATCTCTTGATGCAGTCCTCACAAACGCCATGCTCCAGAAACCTACAAGGAAGCATATTTGTAGGAGTGTTTGACAGACAGGACAAGCAGGTCCTTTGCGTCGTCGCTCCAACCACACCGCAACTCTCAGCAGCCGAAGGGAGCATGTCCATAGCGTGGGTGCGGCCATGGAGCTTTGATATCTCTTTCCATAGGTCGTCTGTGAAGCATGTGGGATCGTACGAGCACTCATAGGAACCAAATTCGATGGGCAGGGCAGAAGCGTCCAGGTCTCCCCCAAGAGGGATCGAATCAAATTGATGTCCTTTATCGTGACCCTGCATATAGTTCTTGCATCTGAACCGTCCACTGGAGTCCCTGGCTTCGCATCTCCAAAACTGTTCGCGGAACCGTTTCAGTCCTCGTTGAGCTTCATCAACGAGTGCTTCTCGGCGCCTTTGAATGAAGCCTGTAACATTCTGCCGTCGGCGTTCGCCCAGCATAAGGGTAATGCATTTGGATTCGCCTCTGGTACAACCGGAGGTGGAAGTGCCTCTCCGGTGTACCCAACTACCACTGCCCAGTTGGTCTCTTACCTGACGGACTCTTCACCTCGAGTCATCATGATTGACCGTACCTTCGACTTCCTGAATTCAGCGGGCACTACAACCGCTCGCTGCTGCAGCGATAACCGCACGACAAAATGTCCTGGTGGCTCCTCTAAGGGCCAGCTGTGGATTGGGGACACTTGCGATGCTGGTACATGGGAGTCTTGCACGTACTACAACGCTCCGAGAACCCCCATCGATGTAAAGAGCAACAAGTCGATTGTCGGCGTCGGTACCAAAGGTGTCATCCGTGGCAAAGGTCTCCGCCTGCGCGGCGGCGTCAGCAACATTATCATCCAGAACATACACTTTACTGAGCTCAACCCTCAGTACGTATGGGGCGGGGACGCCATTACTCTTGACGGATGTGATAGGGTTTGGATTGATCACAACAAGTTCTCGCTTGTGGGACGTCAATTCATCGTTTCTGGCTGGGGTGCCGCCGGCAAGGTTACAATCTCTGACAACGAGTTCGATGGACGCACTACCTGGTCTTCTGGCTGCAATGGCAAGCATTACTGGTCTCTTCTACTCATTGGTGCAGCCGACTTCTACACCATTGCTGGAAACTGGTTCCATGATCTTTCTGGCCGCGCTCCGCACATCGGAACTGCTCAGGGTAGCTCTCAGATCGTCGCTCATGCTGTCAACAACTACTTCCAGGTGAGTCCCTGTGGAACTCGACGTATGTGTGATCTTCCAATGCTAACATGATTAGAATATCGGTGGCCATGCATTCGATGTGGATACGAACACTTGGCTATTGATCGAGGGCAACTACTTCGATAGTGTCACTACGCCCGTCACTGCCGCCAGTTTTACCAACGGTGGCAAGGTCTACCATATACAGACCGTCGCCGACGCTTCGAATGCGCAGAGTGCTCTCGGATATATCCCCGAGTGGAACCGTTCGGGCGGCAACACTGGCGCTGTTAATGCTCTTGTCAACAAGGACGCCATCGGCAAACTTGGCCAGTACAAGAGCAACATTCAGTGGGCCCATTGGAATGTCGGTGATGTGCCGACTAATGTCAAGAATATTGCTGGTGTTGGCAAAATTGGTAACTAATCTTATCTATTACCTGTAGTCCTCAAATAAGGGATCAAGTTATCGTGTGCCCATAGCAATTAAATCCGATTTTAACTGTGTCATTCTGGCTGATGCTATGAGATATCTTATCTTTCTGCGGCTCAGTATTTCTTTACTATAAATTCGCCATGGCTTCCCTTCTCCTGATCAGATTGTACTCCAGATGAGTCAACCACCACGTTGACAAAAGTATTGTCGTCATCTTCAACAAAGTCCTTAGGTTCATGCCATCCCGAGAGCTTAACATCACTTTCAGCAGGGAAAAGCACATTTACTAGCCAGAAGCCACCAAACGCTATGAAGAGTCCGATGGGGTATGCGACAGAGTAGAATCTTTGGATTCCAAGCGGTGCAGCGACACCCATCTGGGACAGGAATCCGTAGAAGTTGGGTGCAATGGCGATTAGATATACTGAAAAGGCCCGAAGATTGAAGCCATGGAAGAAGTGGTAAGAAGCGTCCTTATGCCCTGAGTAGAGCATGGGAATGTCGAAAAGGCCGCGCCTTAAGAGGTAATAGTCACAGATCAGGATACCAGTGATAGCGCTCAAGAAGATCTGGTAGGAGCTCAGGAAGTTGATAAAGACGGATGCAGATGAGAGCAAGTACCACGGGCAGATTGCGTATGAAACAACTAAAAACGTGAAACAGCATCAGCGAATGGTTCTTCGCTAACCTAGAGGGGAGATTGATTCATACCTGCGCAGATGAAGAAACCACGCTTCACTGTGATGTACTTTGGCATAAGAGCTGCTATATCATTTCCGGCACTGTGAAAGTGATCATGTCAGCAACGGCCATAAAGATCATCATTGTAAAAGGTCTAAGCTCACGGGATGGAGTTCTCAAAGATAGCTGAGAAAACAGTGGAGTAGACATAAGCGAAAGAGATCAAAGCACACCCCGCTCGATTGGCAGATGTATAGCGGTCACCCTCCATCAGCATGTCGAGTGTCGTGAGAGGGTTCCAAATGACCTGAAAACACAAGAGTCAGCCACGAAGCTTGCACCGAATAGCGTTTTTACTAACCTCGCCAAAGATACTCTTACTTGCAGCCGCAATCAAGTTGCCAAATATTCCAACTAAGAAATTAGACATCGGGAAGCTGAATACCTGACCAGCAATAACGTCGTTGGGTTTCGAGGCATAGCGTTGCAGGTCAGATGCATTCGTAATAAAGGTACCGCAACTAGCAAGTCCTAAGAAAAAGAACTTGAGGATCATCCATGACTTTTCCGAACCATGGACAGTGGCAGGTTCGGATACCGTTTTGTGGATACTGCCGGCTAATACCAATGTCCACGCCACGAATGCGATGGTAGCCGCATAATAGACACCAACTTTGATGTGAACTAGGTTCCTCATGCGTGGTACAGGGACAAACAAGAAGGCGCAATTGATAAGCCAGTAGAGAAAGAAGCAAAGCATCTGGGCTGAGTTAAGGGCTGACTTGGAACCCATGATGTCGGGAATGTTGGCAATGGAAGGAAAGATGGCATGAAGAAAGACACTATAGTAGAGGTTACTGTTAGCAAAAGTCCAAGATCGCGGGTCAGCGGATTCCAACTTACTATAAGCATTGGGCTCCCTGCACGGAAGTGACACCGTTCCAGACTATGGACATGACGGCGCGATTAAAGGTCGGCCACAACGCACCCCACGTCCCAAAGCTCGCCCTACAAGCAACAGGGAATGGAATCCTGTACAATGCACCAGCTCGGCCGTTCAGCGCCATAAGAAGACCGGCGAGCAACTGGCCACCGAGTGAGCAGCCCAGAGCTTCCCACATACTAAGACCAGCGGACTGGCCGGTCGAGGCCGCGTATATATTGCTCACATTTGCTGTTGCAGCGAACCAGAAAGCAGAGTATGTAATTGAAGTCCACGTTCGGTCCTTAACAGGGGTAGGGCGGATGGAATCATTGTCAAGAAAGTCGGCTGGTTGAGTTGTCCCGTCTGGCAATTGCTTCTTGACGAGCAAGCGATTGTGGACCTTGGAGACAAGAGAAGTCATGGTCTTTCTTATGTTTTAATACAAGATTGAACTCTTGGGTTGACCTCGGACACGTAAGTGGTGCGGGTTAGAGTTCATGTTTATAAGATACCTACATAAAGCTCGAACCAAGAAGATAATGGCCTCTCGATTCCCCGGACTCCAGAATTGATAAGATCGGATCCATAAGAATACATTCTCCAGCACCGATATCCATATCCGACGGCCCTTGTCGGGGTAGTAACGATAGAAGGAAGATATTTGTGGATCGGTATCAAGCCGCGCAGATTTCTTACCGGTAGTAACTGTGTTATCTCGTCTGGTAATGAGTCTCTGGAGATTGTAACGTTAAATTGCGCTAAATGGGTTCAGGGAGTATCCCCGCGTTATCAAAGATAGGTAAACTGTCGCCGATAAGAGATAACCCCTCCACTCCGGCGATCTCCGCTCTGCGTCTGCTTCAGTGTCACCAAGTCCTGCTCGGCTCGCACGGCTCGACGGTGCCACAGACCTTGCTTATCATTTTATATTGAGCGATTACTTCCAATTCAAAGATTCAAAACGCCCTTCTAACAATTACGTGTCGTGGCAACTCTCCCCACTATTGGCTATTGGTCTCTTTCACTCTGGACTATTGTCTGTAGCAACCACAACATCAACAATATTACCGTCAGCACAATCGCACGAAAGACTACAACCATGGCTGCTACAACAGTTGAGACTGCAGCTCTAACTGCCGAGTTCACAACTGTGCAGCTGTTGACACCAGATGGGCCTGTCTCCCGTCGCGTGCGATGCGGCAAGCCACGTACTCCAACTCTCGATGAGATGCCCATAATTGACCTAACTACCCTGGATGACGACGCGACAGCGCGCAAGGCCCTCGCCACTAAGATAAAAGCAGCGGCAGAGAATACGGGATTTTTCTACATCTCCAACCACGGCATTCCACAGGACTTGATTAAGGAGGCTCTCGAACAGATCAAGGTTTTCTTCAACCAGCCTCAAGAAGACAAGGATCGGGTCGCTTTCACAAAGGCGGGGAAGTTCTGTGGTTACCACGGTGTTGGCAGCACACAAATCAACAACAACGAAACTAAAGGTAAAGGACACCGGAATACTTTCTTTATAGGTTGCTTACTATATCTTACAGATAACAAAGAAACCTTCTCCATGCGATATGACACTCGCATCGACACAAGTCATGATTGTGCGGATGACATTAATTCCAACTTTGATTCCACAGACTTTGTTTGGAACGGCACAAGCCATCTCCCAAACTTCCGCTCCGTCCTCACCAAATTCTATCAAAAGCGGCTGGGGTTGGCGCGCAGGCTGATTCGTCTTTTTGCCCTTGCTCTTGATCTACCCGAGGACTACTTTGACAACATCATCACAACCCCCGGTGCCGACGCAGTGCATCTTCACTACCCTGGAACTGACGAAGCAGAGGATATAGACGTCGGCATAGGCTCGCACACCGATATTCAATGCGTGACTCTGCTCTGGCAGGATATGTCCGGTGGGCTGCAAGTTCTCTCGGCGGATGACGAGTGGCTGGACGCTCGACCTATAGAAGGAACTCTGGTTATCAACATTGGTGACTTCTTACAGAGGTTATCTAACAACCGTTTCAAATCGACTGTTCATCGCGTTTACAATCGTCAGAAGGAATCTCGTTACGCCATGCCTTTCTTTCTAGGCTTTAACCCAGATGCTGTCTGCGAGGTTGTGCCGACATGCACTGATGCAGATCATCCTCCTCTCTATGAGCCTATTTCGTGTGGTCAGGTAAGTCTAACCTACTACATGTACCTCACCGGACTGAAACTAACTGCCCAAATAGTGGCGCAGCTCTCGTCTAAGGCTAGCAGAAACCGGCAAGTTAAATTAAGAGATACACTTTTAGAATATAAGCTACAAATTATTTGAATATAACCAACCTACTTAGTATCTATTACCTTAACTATTATCTAATTGAAATTGAAACTGAAATAGCTGTGCTCTTTGTAGCTGGACTTCATAACTCCTACTGCTCTACTACTGGAAAGCTTAAACCTAAAGGTGCCAGTTATCACGTTATTTAAGTTCCATGCATCTGTACCATCACGCATCTTGCGCATGACAGCTCCACTGCCCGATGCCGAAGTTCCGTTCCGTCACGTGAGCGGATGTCAAGCATGTAACCAGAATACAAAGTCCCAATCCGAGTGGGGCCACCTTCGGGCCTTCGCTGCGCTCTTCAGCTTTCTCAAGAGGCCGACGAAGTGCGTGCTGCAAAAACGGCTAGCTTTGTTGCCGCAGGTCCCAAAATAGAAGAACGCGAAAAGGCTTGGGCATCAGAGATGGGAGAGCTTATAAGCCAAATTATCGAGAAGCCCGCAACCGAGATTGTGGTAGGCTTGGAACGTCTCAACGCCAATACTGCTATCCATCTTCACGACTTTGGCTTCAAGATCGTTGATGCACAAAGACCTATCGAGATGGCCCGTGCTATAAAGTCTTCAGAAGAGGTCAAGTGCGTAGTCGCGTCCCTACGCGCTACAGAAGTTGCTGTGGCCAAGTTGCGTGAGGCAATTCGTCCAGGTCTAACAGAGAATGAGCTTTGGTCAGTGCTGCATAAGTCTGTCATTGAACAGAATGGAGACTACTGCGAGACTCGCCTGTTGAGTGCTGGTTCGCGCACCAACCCCTGGTTCCAAGAAACAGCTAGCTATAAGATCCGACCTAATGATCTTGTCGCCCTCGATACTGATGTGGTTGGTTGCCACGGCTATTACTCTGACTTCTCGCGGACCTTTCACGCAGGGCCTGATCCTCCCTCCGAGAAGCAAAAAGAGCTCTATAGGGTAGCACATGAGCAGGCATGCAAATCCTTTTCCCGAACACGGCTGAAACTTCTAACGCTGGATACAGGTCACGCATAACATGGGAATCCTTAAGCCGGGTATGACATTTCGTGAATACGCCGATCAAGCTTGGGATATCCCAGCTAAGTACTACAAAAATCGCTACTATCTCTCTGCTCACGGATGTGGATTGACAGGCGAGTACCCCTACCTTTGTCACTACGGTGTCTTCCCCGATGCAGGCTATGATGGTGTGATCGAGCCAGGTATGGTTCTTTGTGTAGAGAGTTATATCGGTGAGGATGGAGGGACCGAAGGTGTCAAGCTTGAGCAACAAGTCTTGGTTACCGAAACAGGCATTCAATTGCTCTCGGAATTCCCGTTCGAATCTTCCCTACTCGACTAGTACAAATAGCTTCCTGTATTTTCCATTGGAATACATTTAAATGAACGGCTTCAAACCTTGTCTCGTCTAGCATATCTCAGGCAACCTTGTCATGGCTGATCACACTGAGACTGGACATTAATGATAGATTGACGCAATTCTCCACATATTATTATTTGTCAAGATAAGATCTCATTGACGTTTTCGAAAGATGAATTTATTAACAATACATATCCTCCGTGGCCTTTTCTCGATAACTTAAGAAATCAGCGATACTGGACAGGCCTTCATTGCCATTAGCCTCCAGACGGTGGGATGAAGGTCCAACCCTGTATGGTTGCAATATGTCTTGGCCCCCAATCAAGCTTCCTGTCATGGAAAAGAAGTCAATATTGAGGTTCTCACGAATGGTCTCAACAAGCCACCTCCAAGCCTCTACATCATCGAGGAGACTTATGAAGTTCAAATTAATCTCGCGAAGCGTCTTTCTGTGTCGAAGGAATATAAATGTCAATTCCATGCTTGTACAGTCTGTCCAACCGACTGTTAATGTCCGGAGCTTTGGAATGCGCATCAGGGTGCATAGTTCCGCGAACCGGCCTCTGGTATCACGCTCCCCAAACTCCAAAGCCAGCTCGGAAAGATGGGGAAGCAGACCGATGAAGTGAAGAAAGCTGGATGTCCATGCTGAAGAAATGGTTGCGAGTTTTGTGTCTTTCGGGTTCAAGACTAGATGTAGTCGCTGAAGACTAATAATTTGAGATTTGGCAATAATAGCGATAGATGGTCCAATGAGCATATCGGGAGTAACGCAACTTGATCTTTCGGCTGAAGTCTTGATCTTGATGGCAAGCATGTCGATTCGGTGTCGGCTTATTACGATAGAAGTAAGAATAGCTTGGATGATGCGGTGAGCAAGCTTTGCCTCGTTTGCTATGATCTGGGCAGGCTTGAGTCCCCATTTTAAGTTGCAAGCTTTATCAGCCCCGGGCATTTGATAAACACTTGTAACTTCGATTTGCTTGCAGTTGATCAGCGATATCAATGCTCGTGATATACACTTTATGCCGTACTCGGCCTTGGATAGAACCATCGGAGCGCAGATGTCTAATGCTTTCGTGACTGCTTGCGTGCTGGCGATGTGTTGATCAAGAAGTGCCGCATGGTCGATCACAATCTCTACCCTCTGGATGTATTGACTAAGGTGCGGATGGTTGGATATGCTCTCGAGCGTCTGGAGGCCTTCATTATCTGTTTGATTTGCGATACAACTACACAGGGGGACGAAATATACCACCTAAATGCTTTGTCGCCAAGCTAGAACTGTCACATTACACAAAGCACATGTTTCTAGTACGGAGCTGCCCGTGTGACAATACTCCTGCTTTGCCGGATATTCATGATGTGCCGATCATATGACCGGCCGGATCACATCACTCAATTCACAAAGTTCCGCAGGAGCTTGTCTGGGATTGAACCATGCCGGTTCTAGGTGATGCTAGCGTAGAATGCAAGACCTGCTTCCGTCTCCGCTCAGTTCAGACCGGCTATCTACGCGGATGTGGCAAACATGCTTGATTTAACGGAAGCTTATTTCATGCAGATGTTAAGCACTATGCACCTGGCATTATCCAGTTTACCCATCGCTGCTATAGAGCATGAAATGGCTCACCAAGTCGTCTATGTACACTTGTTCAACATCGTCACCGGTGTTGTCAAAGGCGATACTCAAATCCGCAGCTGGATTGCTGGTTGCAGAGCTCGCTGATGATTCTGTCAGTGGATGTGTCATATGCGTGGTGATCTGGATTCTGGCACTAGGTGTCTGTTCTGGGTCTTGTCTTTCGGGGCTTTTGTGGCACATGTCAGGATCAAGTAGCTCCATAACAACCCAGGCGGAAACGTTACTCCCCGGCCTTGTCCGTGTAGATTTTGGCCGTGGTATTCCGCAATGAGCTGTAAGCTCTGTATTATCTCTAGCTGTAGTCATTGTTAGTCGATTTGGCTTAACAACCATACTGGACTTCTTTCGCAACGACTATATAATAACTTGGGATGGTTCATTTACCTTCTGATATATGTGAGGCCACGTCTGTGCCATACGCGGCAAGTACATACTGCACCAGGCAACATCATCAGCAGCTTTCTGGGACACTTGCTTATCGTCCACAAATTGCAATATCCAGGGAATAGTAGCGACTGCGGCAACTAAGTGCCCGATAAACGGATCATGAAGCTCAAATTGATGGTCATCACACTGTTGCAAGAAGCGAAAGACCCAACTTGAATGGAACCTGGCTGCGTCTATAGTGTGCTGCAGGAAAATCCCTGATTGAGGCCCCTTCGAGCAACTCCGTACCGCGACCAAGTGTATAAATGGATGATTGAGGATTGATAAGAACGCATGGCACTCGACTTGCATCAATACCCAAGGTATCCAATAGTCTTTATGTTGCAAGATTTCAGCCGGAGACCTTTTAGAGAAGGCGACGTTACGCAGCAAGTGTTCTGCTGGAAGCTGAGAGTCGCACTCATATACCCTCGCAATGAGCTTTGCATACTTTGACTCTGGTAGCCACGGAGACTCGGGCTTTGCAGATCGGGTGTGATGCAACCAAAGCGAAATATGACTCCAGTTTGAGGTCATTCTTATGTAGTATGCAGTGATCCCGTGATCGATATCCGAGTTGTAAGGATTGTACAGATCCGAAGGATAATCCTCGTTTTCATTGGACGATGGTGGCGGTGGGATGCTTGCACTTTGAGGAAAGTCTGGGCCGGGTATCTCTTGATCTGATATGCAGAGGCGCGGGCTGAAAACACGTTCAAGCACATATACGCTCCAAGAGCATCGAAGGCTGAGGTCGGTATCAATGGGTCCTGAGAACGAATCGTTGGCTGGTAAACGACAGGCTTCAAGCCTAGAGGCGATGTCAATCATCATCTGCGCTTGATGTGGCCTGCATACTGAGCACTTATTGTGGGCAATTCAGATGAAGCCGAAACAGCTACAATTGTTCATCCTTGATATCACCGATGAATTATTGTCCAGGCCACTTAAGCATCGCCGTTAAGCTTCGGGAAAAGGTCAACAAGCTTACCTCCAGCCTTTCCCCGGATCTAGCCAGGTTGTCTACATGGTTCCGAGCTTTGGTACCCCGGCTAGTTGACTCGGCCTTGGAGGACTAGAGGTGTTACTGGTCGGGGGGTCGCATTAGGGCGGTAAGACGTCTTCCCAGTTCTGCAGGTGGTTCTACCGTTTGATACATGGACGTCGATTCGACCCGCTCGTCCGGTATTCGCCAAAGCCACAACCTGGAGAAAACCAAGGAAAGGATGGTGGAGCGAAGATGCGGAGCCGGGGCTACCTTGTCACCTCCCGATTGAGTATTTATTATCTTCTCCATTCCCATTACACTCCCCCTCCTTCACACGTTCTCATACCTTTTATATCGTATCACCTTGCCAATTTTCCATTATCAAGGCCATGGATTCTCACTCTTCTGCTGCGGTCTACTCGGACCAGGAGAAGCAGGAAAACGCAGGCTCTACGAACTTGACGAGTATGGGCCAGGGAGATGGTTTGGCTGAATCGGGCCACCTGCACCGCACGTTGAGCAATCGCCAGATTCAACTAATCGCAGCTGGTGGGTCTATCGGAACAGCTCTCTTCATCAGTATCGGGGGTGGACTGGCGAAAGGCGGGCCTGCTAATCTGCTACTTGCCTTTACGCTTTATACAATGGTTCTTGCATTGGTTAATAACTCTGTGGCCGAAATGAATACCTATATGCCTGTTGCTGGCGGCTTTATTCGGCTTGCGGGATATTGGGTGGACGACGCACTCGGCTTCCTCGCAGGGTGGAACTTCTTCCTCTACGAAGCTTTTCTTATCCCGTTTGAGATTACTGCTCTGAATCTAGTTATATCGTTCTGGAGCCCAGAGATTACGAAGCCGGGACCAACCGCCGGTATCTGCGCTGCTGTTATTATTCTCTATGGGTATGATCTTGTCCTTTTTGTTGATAACAGTCGACTCCCACCTCAAGATCCCTCATGCGTACGATCGTGACTAACCTACTGTCACCAGACTTATCAATATCGTTGCCGTACGTGGGTACGGCGAAGCAGAATTCTGGCTCTCTGGCGGAAAGCTTATTCTTATCTTCATCCTTTTTGCATTCACCTTCATCACGATGGTGGGTGGTAACCCCCAGGGTGACGCATACGGCTTTCGACACTTCTCGACGCCTTTTGCGACTTATATACCGACCGGTGCCCTTGGCCGCTTTGAGGGATTTCTTGCAGCTCTTTTTACTGCGTCCTTAACTGTGGTAGGTCCCAAATACATCTCAATGGTGTCAGCGGAAGCACAACGCCCATCCGTATATATCAAGGCAGCGTTTATTACCGTCTACTACCGATTTTGTGTTTTTTTTATTATCAGAGCCTTAGCCGTTGGTATCGTTGTTCCGTATAACCACCCTACCCTTGTCGAACTGTACTACGGTGGTGGAGGTGGTGGTACTGCTGCAGCCTCGCCTTATGTCATTGCTATGGAGACACTGGACATCGGAGTTCTCCCACATATCGCCAATGCCTTGATCCTTACGTCAGTCTTCTCAGCCGGCAACACATATACATACTGTGCTACCCGGGCTTTGTACTCACTGGCTTTAGAAGGGCGAGCCCCGCGGTTTCTACGATATTGTAACAAAAAAGGAACTCCAGTATACTGCTTCTGTATCGTCATGTTGTTTCCGTTTCTGTCTTTCCTTCAAGTGAGTCAAACCTTCAAAAGCCCTGACGAATCGGCTAACATCTTTGTAAGGTTAGTAGTAGTTCAGCCGTTGTCCTAACATGGCTTATCGCTCTGATCACTGGTGGTGGACTCATTTCTTTCGTCATCATGTCCATAACGTTCATCAATTACCATAAGGCATGTGTTGCTCAAGATGTCGACCGCAAAGCCCGTCCTTATTATGGATACTTTCAGCCCTATGGGGCTTGGATTGCGCTTACTATCCAGACCACCATCCTCTTCACATATGGATACTACGCCTTCCGCTCATGGAGCGTCGAAGCATTCTTCCAGAATTATGCAATGCAGATTGTCGCTGCTATACTTTTCTTTGGGTGGAAGATAGCCAAAAAGACAAAGTATATCAAGCCTCATGAGGTGGACTTGATTTGGGAACGTCCTCAGATTGAAGCCTATGAAGATTCCCTGACGAGTGAGCCTGTGGGGTTCTGGACCGAGATGATCCAGCTAGTACGGTTTTGGTAGAGCGTATGTAATTAGCTATTTGTGAAGAGCTTACGTTTTGCTAAGTTTCGTATGAAACGCCGTTATTTGACTGCTAGCCAACTAGGGTCAATAGTCTTACCAATTCAGCTTCATTGGCACGATCGTGCAATAACTTCATTGTGATTTGGATTCGGAGTTAAAGTCTAACAAATGGCCATTATCCTGGAGAGGCCTTGATTATCCGCCTCCACTACAGAAAGAAAATCGGCAGTCTGGTTAATGGGGGGTTTCTACTCTACGAGTGGTTCAGTGCCCAAGAGGGCTTCCACTTTCAATGCATCGGGAGGACAGATGGCTAGGATCTGTAAACTCTGTATCTAGAAAAGTGATTAGCCACAATGGCAGGTAGAAATGTATCGCAAAGGCAGTAAAGAATTTTGGTTTTGAGCTTTTCACACCAAGACCTCATCCTCGGGGCGGGTTTCAACTGCTCGTGAGACGTGGGCAGGAGTTGTGACTCATGCTCTGATAAGGCCTTGCAACCAATAAGATGTCTCGAAACATCTCAGCAAGTGCCTAGCGTTGCAAAAGCACGACATCAAGTCGGGAAGATGATAAATGACTCACCGTCAACTCAACGTCAAAACGAACACTTAAGCCTCTAAGAAAAGCCAACTGTTATCGACTCCCTTCGGAATTGCATGCCTTTGCTAAAATGACTTCCTCCTATAGTCAAGAGCAACTTTCGCAGTTCTTCGAGCACATCAATCTCCCAAACGTGCTGCGCAGAAACCCTCAGCCTTCTTTGATGCTTCTAAAGGCTTTGCACACTCACTCACTCGCCGCGTTCCCGTACGAAAACCTATCTCTCCACTACAATGCGACTCATAGTATCGATCTCGACCCTCAACATCTTTTTCGTAAGATGGTGACAGATAACCGTGGCCGTGGCGGTTTCTGTATGGAAATCGCCATTCTGTACAATCATGTTCTTCGAGCTATAGGTTTCGATGCATATACTGCTGGAGTCCGAACACGAGGAAGACTGGAGGGTGTTCCGAGGGGAGACTATCCGGGTTGGTAAGTCACAATCTACTCTATCACACTGATTAGGTGTGAATAAAAGAGTCATCCACTTTGCAAACAGCAAAGGACCCAGCCAGTATTTAGTGCTCGACAAAAGGTAACTAAACAATCAGGAACCATATCGTGAATATCATCACATTTCCAGATGGCAGCAAATACCATTCCGACGTGGCGTTCGGGGGTGACGGCGCCACAATTCCAATGCCACTCATCGACGGTTTAGTCCACCAGAATCTAGGAACCCAGCAAATCCGACTTAAGAGGGATTGGGTCCCTCATCAAGTCCACAGAACAGATGAGACCAAACTCTGGATCTATCAGTATCGAAACAGCCAGGACAGTGAATGGAACTCGTTCTATTCATTTCCAGGTGTCGAGTTCTTCGCGCTGGATTGGGATGTTGTCAACTGGTGGATCAACTCTCATCCAGATAGCCACCAGAGGAGGAACGTCTTGACTATCAAATTCTTGCAGCGTCCGGTGGAGAGGGATGCAAGCTTTGAGGGAGAAACAGAGATCTATGGAAAAAGGATGCTCGTGAATGGGGTTGTTAAAGAGAACTTGGGCGGAAAGACAAAGGTCGTCGCCACATGCATCACGGAACAAGAGCGCATAGAAGCTCTCGAAAGGTATTTCGGGCTATTCCTCACCAAAGAAGAAAAGGGCGGTATTCTCGGCTACGTGTCAGAGCTTCACAGCACTGCGGGATGAACACAACGATAGACCGTCATCAGGCGTAGCTATTACTAGATGATATAATAGGAAGATTGGCTATTTATCTAGATATCCAAACGTGCTATTATGACTGATATCGTCCCAAGTCCAACGGGAATAAAGGCCTGGGCGTAATTTCGGAGAACCTTACTCAACTCGGCCTAGACGAGGCTTAAAATATACCAACAAGTTAACCATCAAGGTACTCAGGCCGAATTCCGGTGATATCTCGCTCATTGTATGCCGTTCTTCCGTGATTTGTATATACAAGAGCTGTTAAAAAATTGCGTTGTGGCGTCACGGTAGCTCCCATGTATGCCAATAGGCTCTTTTATTTCAATCGGGCCTCGGAAGAGTCGGCCACCTCTATGGATATAGAAGAAAGTTTTTATTGATGAAGGAGATGAGTCTGGAGGTTCTTAAAGAGGCTGGGCGCCTGGAAAGAAGTACAGGAAAAGTTTGGATCACATCTTCAGTTCATCCACCATGTCTTCCTTCAACCCTCACAACGTCAACCTCGACGACACAGATGCTCGTGACGTCATCTGCTATCTCAACGCCAGCAAGAACGACTACGATGGCCACATAGGCGTCCGAATCTCGGCCCTCTTTGTTATCCTCGTCGTATCAACAGCAGTCACATTCTTCCCCGTTCTCGCAACCAGAATCCGCCGTCTCCGGATCCCTCTCTACGTATACCTCTTCGCCAGATACTTCGGTTCCGGCGTTATTATCGCGACTGCATTCATCCACCTTCTCGATCCTGCTTATGATGAGATCGGCCCAGCGAGCTGTGTTGGTATGACAGGTGGCTGGGCGGAGTACAGTTGGCCACCTGCGCTGGCTCTTACTTCTGCTATGATCATTTTTCTAATGGACTTTGCGGCGGACTATTACGTCAGCAGGAGATATGGATCGAATGGAGTCAATGTTGAGGGAACGATTACGAGTCAACCTGGCCAAGAAGATCCGATCAATCAGCCATCGAGCAAGAAGAGCGACGGAGGATCATTCGACGACATCGAAGAGCTGAAAAATCTCGACAGCGATTCGGAAGAGGCTATGTCATCTTTCAAGCAACAAATCGCAGCCTTCCTTATTCTTGAGTTCGGTGTCTTATTCCACAGCGTTATCATCGGTCTTAACCTAGGTGTCGTCGGAAAAGAGTTCAGCACCTTATATCCAGTCCTAGTCTTCCACCAGTCTTTCGAAGGACTCGGTATCGGTGCTCGTCTCAGCGTCATACCCTTCCCTCATCGCCTTCGATGGATGCCCTGGGCCCTTTGTCTAGCTTATGGTCTTACTACTCCCATTGCCATCGCTATTGGTCTTGGTGTCCGAACAACATACAACAGTGGTTCGTTTACGGCTAATGTTGTATCTGGTGTGCTTGACTCTATCTCGGCTGGTATCTTGATCTATACTGGGTTCGTGGAAATGCTGGCACGAGATTTCATTTTCAATCCTCAACGTACGAATGACAAGAAGCGATTGGCCTTTATGCTTGTCTCACTTTATCTTGGTACGGCCATCATGGCTTTACTTGGAAAGTGGGCGTAAGTTTTGCAGCTTCAGTGCTCTTCTCACGAAACTGGGTCATTGACAGACAACTGATACGGTTTAAACCACCATATAAATAAATATAGTAACCTTTATTTTCTTTAGATGGATTTACAAGCACCCTTCCCTGTTTCAACGACAATCATAGCTAGACAACACATCCTACACTTAAATAGAGCTATTAGCGTCCAGCAGTGGATATACAGTGCTAGGCAAATAATACAATTGGGTTGATTTGAACTGTACGACTTGATGACTGACCTTCAAAAACCTTAAATAGATACATAATACAGCAGAATCAGTATTTTCTGTCCAGTCACGCTACCTTAAGCAGAGTTACGTATGTTGTCTGGTGAATGAATTCCCTAGGAAATGCAGTCCTTATTTCCAAGCCTCGAATGGAAGCTCATACTTGCAAAAGTACCTTTGAAGCTGCGCCGAGTTATGGAACGCTGCCCGATCTACTCTTCCCCAAGCCGGGAAACTGGTCCATATCTTCATCCCAAGGCTATCAGTTTCACCACTATCTTTGGCCGCAGTTATCATATCTCCATCAGCTGTAGCTCAAGATACCTGCCACGACGACTGTCTAAAAATCCACCTACATCCTATCGCCAAATTGAAATATGCCCGTTAAGGGCAAGGTAATCGTTAGGTGCCTATCTGAAGATCCTAGTAACGGTAAGATTAAAGCTTGCAGTAGTGGTATTATTTTCCTGTTGAAAGTCTAGGAAGGGGTTCAAATCAACTGGGCAACCACTCTCTAGCAGATGCGCTTGGGTAAGATATCAGTTGAGTGATATCTAATGAGTTTAGCGTCACCGCAAGTCATGACCAATAGTAAATCGTGTTGTCACAAATTCTTGCAAGGAGTCAGCGTGCTCTTCAGGGTAGCTATAGTCTAGAATCTTGTATCTCACCTTACATCCTTAAATCAACTCGGTTTGATCAGGTAGTAGAAGTGGCAACAAGACTGTGGACGCCGTTATATATGTCAGACGACGGTTTCAAGTAGCTTGCTATAATCCTGAGTGTTGCATCGGCCTTGGAAAAACGTTGTCGATCCACCATTTACCTAATACCCTAATTGGCAGTAGGATGGAGTTCTTCAACAATGTAATTTACCAGGCATATTCTAAGAAGAGACGTAAAAGATCGTTAGATGTCAAGCTCGACCGCTTTTCTTCGTCTAACTGCTCTTGGTGGATCTGTATCAATCGAGCTGCGTGTGCGCTGAGTTCCTCGCATTTTTCTTCCTGAGTGAGGGTATCTCTTGTAGAGAAGTTGACTTCCTCCGTCAAAACGCTGGGCCAATATCACGACACGAGCGACACTGCGACTAGGTAAACGGTACTAAGCCGATCTCCAGATGTATGGAGTTTAGCCAACACCATTTGTTGAACAACCGTTGGAACAGTCAGAGCATCTTTCGTACCGTCTACTCCACTAAGTGCCAGTCGCCAAAGGGCTTTTCTGCTCGATTCGATATCTCCAGCGTGCAGTATCTCACCACTTTGTACTATAATTCACTACTGGAAAGGTGGCATTAGAATACCTCCAGGTTCCAGTAGTGCTATTATCTCAAGAGGTGTTAGGGCAGAGGGAGGAAGGGCTGTTAAGGCCCAAATTTCAGCCCAGTTGTATTCGTTAACCGCATACAAAACATATCCTGTTAACAGGAAGAAACCACGCCGGTCTAGTGGCCAAGGGCCAATCGCACAATGAAGATACCACAGATACAGTAAGGCATGGTCCGTCCTGTCTTCAATGTAATTGGTTGAAAGAGCCCCTCGTGGTATGTACTACAGGAAGTTGGCTTACACCTTGTTGGTTCGCACACTGTTGGTCGACCCCGGTATAACATAGAAATGAGGCAATCACCAACACCTCAGGAGTTTTGAGCCAGGTTCATTGCGTGGATTCGGATAGTCAGTTGTTTGATGCCATTGCGTGGTAAGTCAGACTCGATGTCTTTATTTTCTCTTCCTACAGCTTCTTTTGGGAGATATTGGGATGTTTAGGCTCGATGAAATTCTTGCCATCTGAGTGTACTCAATAGCCGGCGGCCAAGGAATGCAATTTAGACCAAGAAGATACTAAAAGCAATTTCAACTCATAATTAGGCTCAATGAAGAGGTGGATTCTGTGGGGGGCGAGTCTGCGTGACGCAGAAAGAGTTGAGATACAAGTCCAAGCAGCCACTACGATCATGTCTATTGTTGGTCTTAACAGAAAAACGGTAAACAAGATGATGTCCACTGCTCATTGTTTGGTCAGTAAGATGTTTCAAAAACTTGTGAGCGGACGCCCTTTCCCATGCAATATTGTTAGTTTACTAGCATTGGTGCTAGCTCCGCTGTATACTAGTCGTGTGTGTCGTAGGTGTTTGTGTGATTCCAAAGTAAATAAATTATTATCGTCTTATTTTTAAACCAAAGCAGTCTTTCTGTTTTCCAAGCTACGGACTCTTTTTCTTTCAGCTCATGTCATAATCGGCATAGCTATATTGGATGTTATTCGTTTTAAAATTCACATTGCTAACGATCCCTGTTGACACCTAAGGAACTGTTTGACGAATCAACCTGAGATCACATCTGACTATCCACATTAATGCCATGACTGACCGCCCTTTTCAGCCGCAGCTGAGGTATATCAGCTCCAGGCAGTCCTTTGGCATTTCGTGAATAATCTCATCTTATCATTATCGGACGATCTGAATTCATCATGAAACCTTTTAAACTCGGCAGCAAAATCAAAGGTGTAGATTTGGAGGGCGATGTTCCGGGAGCTAGTCAGTTAGCTCCAAACGTGGACTCCACAGAACACCCCACTGTTGAGACCCCAGTTCTTGGGCTAATCCAGCTATGGCCTGACCCTGCGTTGGAAAGCTCGTCAATCATTCCGACAGAAGTCGAGTAGGAAGCCCCACCCATTGTCTGTCTTCCATGTTCGTTCCCAGCTAAGCATGTCGCTCATAACAGTGTCATTGCCATCCACGGTCTTGGAGGGCACCCCTACAAATCTTGGAGAGAAGGGGAGAAATTGTGGTTGAAGGACTTTCTCCCACAAGATGTTCCGACCGCTCGCGTTCTGACTTTTGGATACAACGCCAGCATTGCTTTCACGCAGTCCAACTCCACCATCAGGGACTACGCCGTCTCCCTGCTTGAAGAGCTTCGCACGTTTCGCCGGAGGAACAAAGAGAAAGACGTTAGTATCAACGCACCGTCGAGGTGCCCCGCTTCTATCCGTCGCTAAATTTGATGACTAGCGGAAATTCATCTTCGTCTGTCATAGTCTTGGCGGCATCGTCCTGAAACAGGTACGTAGGCCATATGACCTACAAGTCAAGGCTAATTTTTTCTTGCAGGCACTCATCATCGCTCACGAAAGAGAGTCAAGGTATGCCGAGATTGAATCGTCCGTGGCGGGCGTGATATTTCTTGGAACGCCTCATCGCGGAGCAGAGATCGCTTACTGGTCCAAATTCCTCACTAAAATTGCCAACGTCTTTACCGCTGGTAAAACCCGCGGTGATCTGCTCAAAAGTCTCGCCCCGAAATCCACCGAACTTGGAAATATCTGCGCCCAATTCGTGGAGCGGGCTGTGAGGCTTCAAATTTTCAGTCTCTATGAGCGACACGACTTTCCTGGTCTAGGATCTCTGGTAAGCCCACTCCAAATCCAAATGAGGGTTACCAAGCTCAACTCCTTTCATAGATCGTTGATGAACACTCGGCCATCTTACACCTAAACAATGAGACTGCCATACCTATGGAAACAGATCACAGAGGAATATGCAAATTCTTGACGCAGTCTGACCCCGGCTATCGAACATTGTTCAACTGTATCGAGGAACTAATGGACAATTTGGTTGATGGGTCAGAGACATCCTGTGCGTAGACATAGCCGGATACCTTAATTCGAGATTTTATACAACAATTGAACTGATACTTTGTTTATAACAGACCTTAATTCCACGCAGCGCGCGTTTGTCTCCAAACTCAGGGCCGTCGACCACCATACTGTTCTACGTCAAATACCCAGTGACTGGGCCAGATCTTCACGCTGGCTTTTGGAACACCCTGACTTTAAGTCGTGGGCAGGGCTCCAGGGTCGACAAACCATCTGGCTGCATGGCATGCCGGGATCTGGAAAAACAGTCTTGATGAAAAGTGCCCTGTCATTTTTAGGCAATCAGAGCGAGGATCCATCCTCTCCCGTGATACGCAAGTCCATCTTCTTCTTTTTCGACGACAAGGATCCCATGAGGAAGACGTCGGATTCCTTTATCCGTTCCATCCTCAACCAAATCCTTAGTGACCCGCGATGTGCTGGCGTTATCAAGTACCTTGACAAGTATGTCTACGTTGACTCGAAGAAAATCTCGACCAGAGAGCAGAAGTATTGGGACGAAAAAAACTTCACAATTAACGAGGAAGGTCTTTGGGACTGTCTGTATACCATTATGACTAGGTCCCGAGGTATTCTGTTCCTATTAGTTGTCGACGCTCTGGATGAAGTTCTTCGACACAGCAACAGCCCACCAACTATAGTCGATAGGCTGCGTCATCTCACCCAAAACGACATGAATTGTCGTGTGAAGCTATTGCTGTCTCATCGCCAGGGCCCACCTTTTGACTTTCAGCAGAGTATAGATCCTACAGTGATCGATATAGACAACATCCATACGCGTGGAAATGTCCATGAGTTTATACGAACGAAAGTCCGGAGTAGCCTGCAGACTTCCAGGCGGTCTCTCGCCATCGCCACAGCCATCGAAGAAAAGATAATCAAGATATCCCAGGGCAACTTTCTTTACGCCACGCTCGCTTGGGAACAATGTTCGAGTGGTGTCACTCACTGGACCCAGAAACAGATCGATATCTCACTTCGCAGGCTGGATAGTGCCTCAGGTGACCTGGTAGACTTCTATTGTCGACTTCTGGGTAATATCTCGGCTCGATACAAGCACAAAGCAAAGATAGCCTTCACAGTGCTCCGATGCTGCAAAGAAAGATTATCTTCCGCTCAGCTCGCAACCCTGTCTGTACTTTACGATATCAAATTAGTTAACTATCGACGCGACCTTCGAGAGCTCAAAACTCAAGCTGCAGACTTTGAGGCTTACTTAGAAGAAGCCTGTGAGTACATCATCAAGATCAAGAATCCGGCTGTTGAGTTTGCCCATGTCTCTGCCAAGGACATCTTCTCAGTTGACCCAAACATTCTGACACCAACGAATCGTGAAATCATGTCTCAATATGCTGTTTCAGCTTCGGATGGCCACGACATCATGCTTCGTCTTTGCTTGAAGGTTATGTATATGGAGCGCCGGAGTGAAGCAAGTTGGTCAAAAGAATATCACGACATGCTAGAAGGCGCCCGTCACCTCTCAGGAGGTTTTGGAGGTCCTGTTCCCAGTCGCGATGAGATCGCGCGGCTTCAGGCTTCAATTTTGTCAAGGGTGGAGAGGATGTCTCGGACAGCCTGCCTGAAATATGCCGTTCGAAATTGGTTCCAACACTATGCAGACACTTCACCACGTGAGAGTAACCACAATCAAGCTATAGACTTCCTGGGTAGCTTGAATGGATGTTTTTGCTATCTCTTATGGTATGAGCTACCCACATCAAATGATGAAGAGAAGATGGCATTTCTTTCGAGGTACAGCACACCGCACTTGAGAGTCAGCAGCTCCATGGAAACCTCACTCTTCAGAGTCCTCGCTTTGGGAGACTTTCCTCATCTTGTCAAGGCTATTCTTAGGCGAGGTGGCGACGCTAACTATATCTCACACAAGATCACTCCCCTTTCGTGGGCTATTCTGTGCCAGAGACGAAATGCCTTTCAAATATTACTAAAACACAGAGACATTCAAGTCAACCGCAGCGGTTACCGTGAGCGCGCCCCAGTTCACTACGCCGCCAATTGCTTAGAAAATTCATTTTACATAGAAAAGCTTCTAGAGTGTCACGACCTGGATGTTAATGCTGTCTGCGTCACTGGCACAGCACTTCATGAGGCTCTTAGTTGCCATAACGTTGCCGCCGCCCATTTGATACTGAGCCATCCCCAGGTGGATATTTGGTGCAAAGGTGGAATGGACGATACACCCTATTCCATGGCTTTCAAACACCAGATGTGGGAACCTCTCCTGCTCAGGATGTTTGACATGCCTGATGGTCCAGAAACTCCCTCTGTCCGGCAGGTTTCGGGCAGCTCACAATTTCTTTGGGCTGGTGTGCATGGCTGGACAGAGATGGAAGAGCGAATTCTTCGAGAGGACCATGACCAGGTCTTTATGATCTCTGAGGACTCGGGACTAAACGCCCTCACGCACTATGCGTACTTCGGCCGCGAAAGGAAGCTAAGCTGGATCCTGGATCGTCTTCCAGCTTATGGGCTGCCGCTTAGATGTGCGTCTGATAAATATGACTTGCTCCATCTCTGTGCAAGTCAAGATTGGGAAGATATGGTTCATCTTCTCCAACGACGTTACAAATTGGAATCGCTCAAGTCCGACCACCAGGGACGAAACTTGCTCCATTGGGCCATAGAGTATGGCTGGGACCTCAACCGTTTCAATCTCGCGCAATACGACATTTCGGATTTTGATTCTCACGATCGCGACCGTGAGACTCCAGTGCATATCGCCGTGTCAAACAGGAACATGGATGCGTTGGAATTACTGGTAGCGTCTGGGGCGAGCATTATCCTGAGGGATAAGCACGGTATGTCACCGGCTCATCTCGCAGCATATGTAGGATGGAGGGATGGTTTGAAATACCTCACTGATACACCCTCCGAGGACATTGGAGTGAGCAGCGACGGAGCTACCTTGCTCCACCTGGTTGCGCCTTGGTTTGAAGGCGCACTTATCCACAAACTCATTGACTCAAAGCACGGAACGGTAAACGATAGAGATAATCACAAGCGGACGCCCCTCCATTACGCGAGCCTCAACGACAAAGAATCTGCCGCCAGAGCGCTTCTTGATGCTGGTGCAGATATAGACGCAAGGGACGGTAACGGAATGACACCTCTCCATGCGGCTATTCGGTGCCTAGCGGAGAATACTGCGCATCTTCTCTTAGATCGTGGCGCCAATTACAAAGTCCTTGATGGTTACAAGCAGAGCTGTCTTCATCTCAGCGTGAGGTATAACCACAATTACCTCGTCGAGAAGTTTCTTCGGCTGGGTCTTGCAGCTGATGCTTGTGACATGTTTGGGATGAGCCCCCTCCATCGAGCGTGTTCTACGGGGAACCCAAAACATGCCCAGTTGCTTCTCCAGAAGGGTGCATCGTTTACAGCTATAAACTTTCATCACCGCAGTCCACTCGATATTGCTGCCGAGCGAGAGAACGTGGATACAGTTGAGGCGCTGATCTCATGGTTAGATTCCGTTCGAATGAGTAGTCGTAAGAGACAGCTTATTCTTGATCGCGCACTTCTGCGAGCATATCAGTCTCAGAGCGAGAAAGCAGCCTGTATACTACGCAGCGCTGGAGCATATGTTGACAGATCCTACGTACGTGTAAGAGAGATATATACGAAGGGGCTCACTCCAGAGCGGCACTGGCCGTTACTTCCAAAGCAACGAGGCCCTGGTTTATTAGATAGCTGAAAAGATATCTGCCACATCTGGTTAAGTAATTTCATACCTCACCTAGTAGAGTACATAGGCTAATACATTTTGTGAAGACATTTGATGCCTGAAAGCTCTATACTAAAGTTTTAATTGTGGAACTAACTGGTAGCTACATAGATCCTTTTTACAAAAGCTAAGATAGTTCTTTAACTAGCTAATGAGGATAATTAAAATTATCTGAAATATAATAACTAAATTAGAAAGAAAGTAAGCTAAAAAGAACGTTAAAACTCTTATTCTTTATATTGTGTTGCTATTTCTAAGACACGCCCCTTCTCTTAAAACGAATTGCTCAGCAAGCTAGGCCAGGACAAAGTGTTAATCCTATCTGCATTGCAAGCCGCTGCTGCGTCATTTGGAGCAGCTTTAGTGGTTATTAAGCAGCTCGTTCATAATAGCAGCTTCTAGATAGATACAATATAGTAAAGCTACAGAAGCTTTACATGCAATGTATCTGATCATCAATGCGCAAGAAGCACCGAAAACGTAAGACCTCTCATAAATGAGGTCGTGGAGAGATCCGAGTCGCAGGCCTCCTGGTAGGTAAAGGGCCCTCCCACCACCACCAGTGATCCTCCAGAGGAACTTGTCGCCTCGTTGACTTCGAGAAACGGAGAGCCAAACACACGGTGCCAGCGTGTCTCACTGCACCGCGCCCTATCCACTCATTATACTTGTTCCTGTTCACCCATGTCGAAGAGGGGCGATCCAGGGGGAGTTTCCCATGCTTAGCTTCATCCCAACCTATCTTTTGGGCTTCTTCCTCGATATCCACTGAACCGTCCAGGAGGGTGGCATCGGGTAATTTGCTATTCATGGCTGATCGTCCCCTAACGAATTGAATGGCCACGTTGAAGGTCGTCTTGATTTGGCAGTAAGAGCCCTTGTGTTCGGGGTGATTGCAATTTGTGTTCACTAGAGAGACTGGTACCTCCCCAATATCACCCGGTCTGAACGGACCTTCGGGTTTACCACATGGTCCATCCATGACAATGAATAGAGACTGGAAAGTAGGTTGCAGAATATGCGACTGATTGAAAGCGGCCAGAATCTCCTCTTTCGTCGAGAGTGGGCCGTGTCCTTTTCCCAAGTATACACTAGGTAGAGATTTAAGCAGTCGAGGCGGTAGGTGCGTCATGACGTATCCGTCGTTCAAGTCGCGACATAAGCCTCGGTGCCAGCGAAATATTTCCTCAACTGTTGTCTTTGAGCCACCTTCCTCCCACCAAACGTTCGACGTTGCTGCGATATGGCATCCGAATTCGGTTTGAGACGGGTAGGGCTCGAATGACTGTCGGTAGAGCCAGATGTCCAAGTACCTTAGGATACCCCTTCTCACACACTTGGCCTCCTGCTTTGGGTCCAGAACGTATATCATGACAGATTTATTGTAGCAAAACACCAATTTGTGGAGCCAGCTAGAACCTTCGCCAACATCCCACGTCGTAGGCTTGTAATCCTTGCCGTTGTGATAATAGCGTAGTGGGTGGCATATAGTCGACTGGATGGTTGAAAGTCGGTGTTCTGCTTCCTTTAGCCCTCGGAGGTAATGGAGTATCTCGTCTCTGCCGTTAAATGGTCCAGCAGACTTGGTTTCTACGTGATGGTGGAGGTCACGCGCATCGGCTCTCATCGATACGACTTCCAACAAAGGGTGGCCGGCCATTTTGGCGTCGACTCTAGAGAGTGGCTTTGTTAGATGATGAGTAGAAGAGAAGTCTGGCTGAGTCTTGCTAACCTGGTTGTCAAAGAAGTGTGGTTGTTGTTGTGGTTGTTGTTGTGGCTGTTGTAGGGGGTTGTGGTGTTATTGATGTTGGTGGAAGGAAGAGTGGAGGTACCGGATGAAGCAAGAAAGGAAGGGCAATTTATAACCTCCCTGAATCTTATGTGGTAGTAAGTCAAAGGAGAAGGTAACGTGTAGGCAGAGGATTTATTATGCCCCGTGGAAAGTCTAAATCTCTGCAAAGCTTATTCGAGGTGTGAATTCTATAACTATGTCTTAGTTTAAGCTTTAGGCTACAGTGTATTTGCTAACAGTTGAGCTTTTGGATATTTATTTGTCTGTGTTACTTTTAGGGGAGCTATGATACCTGAGAAAAGGGTACAGGAACACCGTACTGATTAAGTTCTCAGTCTTTGATTTCAGCTTGGGCCTCCGCAGCTTTGAATCAGTTCCACATACCACGCCGATTCAGACGATACTATAGTTCACACCCTTAACACGAGTCTACTTCATATGCTTATTATATTTAAGATAAGCAGTTGAGAGATAGTTGTCTATACGTTAGCCTATTCTAATCTGAGCTTCTAGCTTCTTTCTCAACGTTTACTAAGCTCTTCAGTAGGAAAACACTGTTAATGCTATTCTTCATGGCTGGCCGAGACTGTTGCATTGCCGTCAGAACAGTGCTGTAGAATCCAAGGATGCTGTGCAACCTGATCAAGTGGCAATCGTTTCTCAGCATCTCGAACGAGGAGCTAACACCAGTCAATATAAAGCCACAGTTTATGTAGCTAGAGAGAACATACGCTTTTGATAAGATGCTTTGCCTTTGAACTTATAAAGTCTGGAATCTGCATGTCTGCTCTGGCAATTCGTCGTTGTGTCTTGACTGGTGTGTCTTCGAATGGTGGCACCCCAACCAGGAACTCATAGATCAGCACACCCAAGCTCCAGACATCGACCTTTTCATCATAGAATCTGCCAACGTCTGTTGAACCCAATCTGATCATTTCGGGAGGCAGGTAGTCCAGCGTGCCGCACATAGTTTCTCGTCTTCTGGAAGGTGAATGGACACTCCACCCAAAGTCGCTGATTTTCAGCTCATCATACATACCAACTAAGATATTTTCCGGCTTGATATCTCGATGGATGATGTTCTTTCGGTGCAGATACCGCAGCGCCGATACGACTTGAGCTACGAACCGGGCTGCCTTTTTCTCTGTAAATCGGGTTTCCTTTTGCAGATGTTTATACAGCTCACCTTTAGCTGCAAATTCGAGGACGAGAAAGATGCGCTTGGTATCGTGGAAATAGCTGTATAGTTGCACGATATTGGGGTGACGGAGGTTGGTCTGGATCTCGATTTCGCGGCGTACTTGACTTTCCATTCGGCATTGTCGTAATTCAGCCTTGTAGAGAACTTTTAGGGCACAGATGAAGCCCGAACTGCGCTCCCGTGCGAGATATACGCGACCGAATTTGCCTTTTCCCATTGGCCGCCCGATTTCGAACATGCCGAGGTGAAGATGCTTGTAAAGCGTAGCTCCTTTCGTTGTTGAGGTACTAGGTGATTGCGCAGAGGGTTTTTGGTCAGATGAAGGTGATGGTGGATCTTCATTTCGTTCCTTCGGTGGAGCTCCTGTGTTTGGATTGACAGCTCCTTTGACAGGAAGCAAATCCTTCGGTTGGGTAAGTCCAACTACGGACTGTGGATGTGGGATTTTAGTCTACACATTGAGTTAAGCAGAGCTCCGCACTGCAGGTTGTAAAGAGTGTTCCTCAAACCTTTGGTCTGCAGCTGGTCTGGCCATTTTTAGTTTCTTTGTTGATAGACAGGTATTCAAAATGCTCTTCTAGGGTAGGAGAGGCGTCGGGACCCATATTAGGATTGAGCTGTGAATATTGAGGAAAGGCAAGACTAAAGTTCTGGGAAAGTCCAAGTCTGATAGTCGGTTACGAAAGAATAAATCTTGGTATTAAACATCAAAACACAACAAAGAGTAAAAACGTGATTGATCCGTTGACAGTGTTTATTTATGGTGAGCAAACAGGATCACGTGCGTGTTGTGCAATCACAGCGGGGCCAAGTATGAATAGCTACTAGTATAGTAAAATATAAGTGTTAAGCTACAAGAATATAGCTATATCTCGTGAGGAAAGTCAATCAAGGCATCCAACAATAATATAAAGGTCGTCCTTGTTAAGCGATGAGGTTTGTCGTAGGAAAAGACAAGAGAACGAGAGGAAAACTGAATGACCAGCAAGAGTGGAGATCAACGAGTCCGGGGAGAATCTTAGCGCCAATTCTTAATAACCCTGCCAGGAAAAGAAGTTGCTGATTGGTATCTCACTGCTGGTTAGCTCCACAGCGCTAAATAACAGAAAATATGCAGTACAGTCAGCCAACCACCAATCACCCCTGTACTTGAACCCAGATAGCCAAGGCATTAGCTTTTTTTTCCATGACGAACCGGAGCACGTTCCTGTTTCCTCCCGCTGTTTGGTTGCAGATCCGGGTCCTCCCGGCTGACCCTTTTGACAGATGGTGGGGGTACATCTACATCTTTCATCTACCGGTAGTTTAATAGAAATACCTATTTAATGCTTACAGAGAATGTTTGCTGATCAGCCCTTGGAAATGCCTAAAAGGCGCCATGATGCGCTCTGGCTTTTGTGGCGAGTGAACAATACATTAGTAGCCTACTGTGGCTTGTATTGCGATTACGTATTGCAAATCCTGGCTGACATGGTGAAACCAGTGACGTGACTGATGCATATACGGTAGAAACTCATGACATCGGGAGCGCCCTGCGGACTCAAGCCACCGAGATCCCTTTCTGTACCCTCTCCGGCAGGAGGTTGGCAGTCCGGCTGCATTGCTCTAAATAGCAAACCCCTGAGGTAACTAGCTCGGTTAGGTAGTGGACGGGAATAACAGCGAGAATCATATTACTCATCAGAGGTCTACCACTCAGAGGCTATAACAGCCCTACATTAGCTTCAAGCAGTATCTACAGAGAACCCCCAGTCTTGTAATTTTCTATGGTACGATACGGTGTCAGTCCCTGGCATGTGCAGGTGGCAGCTTATGCTATTGTAAAAACGAACCAACTTTTACCAATGATGCCACCTTTTCCCCCTTCATCGCCGCCTTTGTAACTTCTGACATTTGAGATGATTAACAATTATAACGGATTTGCGGCAATTTCTCACATCAGCTTGTGTTACAAAGTAAGCGGGAGGCTCAGATAGCCCAGATCGTATCTAGCAAGCATCGTGATGGGCTGACTTGACATCTCCTTCCATAGGGAGATAAAGATCTACCTACACGTCAGCTTCAAGTACCGTGTAGGCTAAAGTTGGTGAGAGTGTACAGCCCAACGTAACCCCCCACTCCCCACGGTTTATCTACGTACCGAACGTTGGTGAGATTTATCCCGTAGATGCCGTTCGACGTTGCAATCTTATATTGCGTGATAACAGCCGCTCACCGAACAAAATCACATGTATATCAATCCGGATACGATAATACGACGCAACATCAGAGACGCAAGATTCATGCTGTCTCGCCCCAAAAAGCCTGTGTTCTGTCAAATTCCCTTTTTTTCCCCAGCCATAACTCATGGTACTATTGCCCGTGACCCGAAATTAGCCTTGCATATTTGAACGAAATTCGTCGAGTGCAAGTATGCAGTCTATCGAATCGTTTCAAACGTTACCCACTCGGTCTGATCGCTCGGAGTCCGTAGAGGACCCGAACGAGAGACGCAAGATTCAGAACCGGATTGCTCAAAAGAAACATAGTGTGTTACTCCACCTCTCGGGCATGCATGTCGACTAATAAAGATTTCAGGACAAAAGATGAAGCGGCGTATTGAGGACCTTGAAACAAAGGTTAATAACCAATACCAATCGTCAAACCGGATCAATGGTCAGCTTCGTCCAGTAAATCATGCACCTATAGATTCCGGCCAAGAACAGCAATTCCTTGATAGTACAGCTTTTGGACTGATGGTGGAGGACGATTTGCTATACAGCGAACTTTCCGCTAGCATTGACAGTGCGGGATTAACGGCTGTCGCCCAAATGCATGATTCTCCACGACCGAACCACCAGCAGAGGGTTTCGGGCCTGGATGACAGCACCACCCCTTCTAGCAACGTTGCACAGAAGGGCCTTGCTATGAACGACAGTCAGAACTCAGCTTCCACTACCTTGGCCTCTTTAGGCCTAGGCCCTGGATCGACAGAAGGAAGTCCTTCATCTCGACAGCACGATAGTCTGGGGATATCGGTCATGCAGCCGTTGAGACCATCGGGGATGACATTGTGCGACATATCACCAGAAGAGAGAATGAGTCGTGTTTTGAAACTTATCCAGGATGCGGGCTTTAAAGACATGGATTCACTCATGACTGAGTATTATGTAGGGAATTTCGATGCCTCGTCCCACGTCAGCGCCGTGCAAAGGCAGAGCCGCAGTCGACGATTGCGAGGCTTCTTGGAGCAGCTACGAGTCGGCTCAGAGAGCTGGTCTGACTATGAAGCACATGACTACCAACATGAAATATCGAAATCAGCCGAAGCCATCTACGCTAAGGAACTCGACGCCTTCAGCACCACTGTCGATGCAAATGCTTCCTTCGAAGGGCTGGCCGGGTTGTATAGAGTGCTGCAGAGCACTGTGGGGTCAGATGTTGACGAGTATCTCCGGCATGGGCAGTCGACGATGCAGAGACAGGTCAGTGACTTTGGCTCGTCAGAGAATAAATTTACCTGTGATAAGTTCGGCGCAATACTGACACAGCCGATACTACAGCTCCCTCATCTCTGGTCTCTGATATCTGAGCTTTCTGGCCACCATTCGTCTGGAGAAAGATTGAGTTGGCGTACAGTTTCGACGGTCGTTGCACTGCTGCAAGCTTCACGTATGTCGCAAAGTTGATTTGACTAGATTGATAGACATGGACACTAGATCACTAGAACAAAGGGCTAGAGAATAAACCTATCATCTTTAGAGACTATTTCTCAAGGGATTTGCCGAGGCTGTGGTGTTAGACTGATGACCTTTCCAACATATGGCTCCTCACCGCTGACTTGCACATTCTTCCGTCCTCTCTAACAGACCAAACCTCGCTACCAACTCCCTTTGGTACAAAGAAGAAGGACTCCGGGTCCCATTTCTCCTTTATTTCCAACAGGTCTTTGTAGTTATTTCCCCAAAAGGTATCTTGAAAGTTTGGCTGCCGAAAGTCTGCCTCATTCACGTAAGCGCCACTGCCGGGTGTAGCCGCTTCGACCTTTGGCATGATGACATTTGTCATGAGGTCTTGCAGTTTAACCATATCATCCCACGGTTTAGTCGAGTCCCATGGTGTACTCAAAAGAGCGTGAACAAGCGTGCTACGCCACGCGGGGTGGACCGAGGTGGTCTCTCGCGTACCAAATTGCCCGACGTCGGTGGCTACACCAACCCATGTAACGCCTCTGCTTGTGAGATCTCTTAAAGTGTCTGTAAAGTTGAGCACAACACTGCGGGGAATCAAACGCCCGCCGTATTGCTCAAAACCCACGGGAATCTTCCCGTATGGAAGGGGACCAAGAAACTCGTTGTAGTGGTCATAGTATGTTTTAGACTGTTTGTATGTAACATCAAAGTCGACGTTTTCGGATACAAGAGATGAGATGAATGGTTTCAGGATGCCCCTAACTTGAACATCTGTCTTGTTGTAGGCGGTCAAGGGTGCGATGAGGAAGGAGGTGTTTGTGATGATGTGAATAACCTGTAGCATATGGTCAGCACTATTCAAGCAACAAGGACTATTTTGAAGATGCAGCGGGGCCTGGGTCAACTCACCATGGCTCCAGCATCCACCATGTCCTCCAAAGTATTGTGAAAGGCCTGCATCCCGGCCCAAAATCTCTTCTCCGAGTTTGTTTTGGTGGAAAATGCAAGTGAAGCCCCACTGGTAATGGTACCAGGATGAGCCTTTACTGTCATGGAAATAACGACTCCAAACGTTCCGCCTCCCCCTCCACTCAACGCCCAGAATAAATCCGAGTTTTCATCTTTGCTTGCCGTCAGATGCTCACCATCAGCTGTGATGACCTCCCAGGAAAGAACGTTATCAACACTCAAGCCAAAACTTGTGGAGAGTGCAGAATGGCCACCGCCCTGAGAGTAGCCGCCAGCGATACCTACGGTAGGACACTGATGACAGTCAGTCAGCCATTCCCTTTTCGTATGAGTCGACGGTTATGATCTAGCCTATGGGGGCGAAAAGAATAGAAAGATGCTTACCTCGCCACCGACAACCACAAGACGACGACTTCTGGCTGCTTCTAGGATCTCAAATCCCTGAACACCAGCACCCAACCTCACAGCATTACCTCTATAGGCACTATCGTCCCAGTCAACGAACTCAATGCCTTTGAGGCGGTGTGTCCACACGCCGAGCGCCCCAGCGCCTGTTGAGCGACCGAGATAATCGTGGCCAGTGTTGCGAATAACAAGACGAATGTGCTTTTCACGCGCGAAAGCTATAGCCTTTTGAACATCGGAAGCTGTTTCAACAGCGATAGCGTAAGACACATAGTTTCCTAGTTTGCAAGGACTGGTCCGTGGTTGAAACGGATCACAGCTCTGGTTCGCAAAGAAGGGAGCCATGACCGACGAGGATGAGGCAAAGATAGATCCACGTTAGTCGTGGCTTAATAATTCGTGTTGTAAAAGGATTTCTTTACTTACTGAGTTGTAGCATTCTGCCACTGTTGTTTCAGAGATTGACATTTGTCCTCTTCGAACGTCGGATCGTGGCATGGCGCACCAAGAGGAACCGTTTTGATCAGGTTTCCAGAAACAGAAATGTTTAGGGCGTTCCATTCGGCTGTAGAGGGCCAACAGCTGTCTCCAGGGAAACATTTGCAGTTGGCTGACGGGCTGGCAATGGAGATAGATGAGGCTCCTAGAAGAAGGGAGAGATATGCTGATGGGCGGAGCTTCATTGTTATGGTAGACGGTAATTATCTTAGCTTCGAAGGAGAATGGACTAGTAGTAAGTATGTGATGAAAATCTGTTTTTAATGAAACTTCAAGTTATCGATTATGCTGATGGATATATGTATGGACTATTATCTTATATTGCGTGAGCACTTACGTGATGATGTTGCCGATAAATAAGATACGCTAATTCGGAGTATTAAATATTACTCAGCGCTGTGTCAAGCCCAGGTTCAATTAAGTCATAGATAACGCACATAGTAAGCATACACTGTGCATTTCCTGTAAACTGCAGATTAAGAGCATGATATGACCTTAGTAATTGATTTAGGTGAGTGGAAGTAATTGCTATAACTCTCTTCAGATCCTAAGGCAACTATCTGACAACCCCTTATCAAGGTACTAGAAGAATTAGCTATAAAGAGCATGAGAGATGAAATAATTTAGTTATTTTATGCCAGGGTAGGGTAGGATTTAGGCTACTGTATTTCTCTACCCTTAGCCTTAGAGGATAATTCTTCTAATAAATTTCTTCCTCTTACATTATCTCCTGTTAACCTTTATCTCCTGTATGCAATCGCGATGTAACGCTAAATTTATAAAAGGTATACTAGCTACTTGCAGAATTAGTCTAAATTAATTATAAACAAGTCTAAAGTATTATCTAAGATATAATTACAAACGATATATGTGTTAATAAGATACCCAATAATAGGTATCTAATAAACTAATACTGTCAATTGCAAAAACTCTTTTTAATAGTTATCCGTTACAGTGAGTGTTATCTGTAATCTAGTTTGAACAGCCTCAATACATATGAATAGATATATAAAATCCTTAACCCATGTCTCTTTAAGATACCGAGACCAACTTGCTAGTGCTAGCAAGCTTACCAGCAAAACTCTCCATTGGAACCGCAGCTAAGATCTCAAGCAAAGCTACATTAACCTTCATCTCTCTAGTAATCCAGTTCCTGACTTCGAGCGCAACAAGAGAGTCAACCCCATAACGGTATAGTGGCTGACCAGGGTCAACCTCTGACTGCGGCATTTGCAAGATGTCGGCTACCTTTCCGACCAAGGCATTTGTAATGATCTCAGTTGCCTTATCCTTGCTGCTAGCCTCGGACAGTTGCGACGAGATAGACATGGCCGTTGACTGCTTGTCACCTGAAGCTTCAGCAGAGAGGCTCGTGACCGCCAGAGGTCCAAAACGAGGGTCTTGAAAATATGTGGGCTTTGCTAGGCCGTGAGATGCCATGATGTCGGCGGTACCCAAACCGGTACAGATCTGGGCAGGCATATCGCTGTCGTTGTCTGTCTGCCCCTTGATCAAACTCTTCATCAAGGCACGGAATGCAGGCTCGCGGATTCCCAACACCTCTTCCCAGAGCTTGATGTTTCCGGTAGTGCCTTGTTCTGCAAGCACTCCGACATCGCGTATGATGCCCAAGTTGACAGACACCGCCTTGAGTCCTTGAGCTCGGCGATAGTGAGCCAGAGCATCCTGGTAAGTGTTTCCAGCTGCGTATTGGGCTTGGCTGGGATATCCGTAGATACCTGAGCTTGAAGAACAGATGACCATGAAGTCCAGAGGCCGCTCGTGGTCGAAGTACTTGTGTAGATTCCAACTGCCTTGTACCTTGGGCTTCAAAGGAAGTGTCCACTCCTCGTATGTCATCTTCTCGAAGACAACATCACGGAGCACCATGGCCATCTGTACAACGCCCTTGATGGGTGGCAAGTCTCGCGAGCACTCATCCATTGCATTAGCAAAAGCCTTTTCGTCCGAGATGTCGGCAGCATAGGCCTTAACCTTTGCACCTTGACTTGTGATCTCATTGATGGTAGTCTTCGCTTCGCTAGTGCTATCGCCTGACCGTGAGATGAAGGCAATATTCCTAGCTCCACAGTTCACAAACTCCTTTGCAAGACTGCGACCGAGGCCGCCAAGTCCTCCGGCAAAGAGATATGTCGCTTGACTATCAAGCTTCATCGAATCCTTCGCCACATGCAAGACCGGTGCTTGGGCATCGTCTGGGAAAGAGAGCACCACCTTTCCGCGGTGCTTTCCCTGTTGCATGATACGGAAAGCGTCCTCAACTTGGCTGATGGGATACACGGTCATAGGGCTTGGTGTTTGTAAGATACCACGATCCAAAAGCTTGAAGACTTCCTCGAGGATATTTCCCAATGCCTTTGGATCCTCCTCAAAGAGAGTATACATGTTGATGAAAGAGAACGTCGTGCTCTTGGAAAATGGGCGCATGTCAAGCAGCATGTTGTTAGTGATGTCTCGCAGGCCAATCTCAACAAATGTGCCAAAAGTTGCAAGGCAGCTCCAAGATACTCGTAAGAGCTCACCAGAGAGTGAGTTCAGAACGCAATCGACTCCACGACCGCCGGTGACACGCATAATGCCTTTGGCAAAGCTTGCATCTCGCGAGTTGAAGATATGATCTTCTGACACTTGGTACTTATCCGTGAGAAGTTTGCGCTTGTCATCCGAGCCGACAGTGGCGTATACAACGAGACCGAGATGCTTGGACAGTTGCAGAGCTGCTTGTCCTACTCCACCTGCAGCGGCGTGGATCAAGACAGATTGTCCTCGTTGAAGCTTGGCCAGTCTGACAAGCGCATAATATGCCGTGGTATGCACAACGGGCACTGCGGCTGCCTCCTCGAATGACATGGCATCGGGGATCTTGACCGTGACTCGATGATCCGCTCTCATAACCGTTGCATGAGTACCCATGTCGAGAGTACTAACGCTGTCGCCAGGCTTCAGATGTGTTGCATCACGGCCTGTCCTTAGCACAATGCCGCTGGCTTCCTGGCCAAGTCCTTTCACTGGGACAAGTGCCATTGATGCCATGACATCTCGGAAACTACATTATTTGTTAGATATATCACATCAACGGGAAGATGCTATACTTACTTGAGACCTGTGGCCTTGACCTGAATCTCAACCTCGTGGTCTGCGAGTGGAGCTGACAATCGCTCATCATTGACAAAGTAGAGCGTGTCCAAGAGACCAGGCTTTCCAATGGTAAGTCTTAAAGGATGTTTCTGGTCGCTTAATCTCGCAACTCGAGTGTCATCATGGAGATGATGACGAATATTCTCATTTTCCGGCAGACCTTCGAAGATTCTTGCAACTTGCAGTAATCCATCCTTGTCCCGGAATTCGTTATCCGAAGGCTTCGATGCAATGATCTTTGATGCAAAGCGTGGACCATGCTGCAATCCACTTTGCTCGCTGAGGTGTAGGACTTCGAATTTGACTCCCTCAATCTCACTCATGATGCACCGTGAGAAGCCATCAACCAGACCTAGTGAGGGGCTCTCACCGTGAGTGATCCACAGGATACGCTGGCAGGTCAAAACGACTTTTCGAATGAGCTGAAAGTCTGATTCAGATAGCCTATCAAGTAGTGGCTGCTCGACTTCCAGTAACGACACGCATGTTTTGCCGTCAAAAGTAGAGTCGTCAATGCCATCAGCCAAAGCTTGTGTCGCAACGCTGAAGCCTTGGCCCTCAAGATCCGACAGAACTTTGTCGGCAAACTCTTTGGTCGCAGTAGATTTACTTGATGGTAGAAGAAGAACAACCTCTTCCTTGTGAAAGCCATTCGTTGGCTTTTCTTGGTTATCTGCAAGCCAGGCGAAGACCTCCAAGGAAGGATTGCCCTGGATGCTATGTAGAAGCTGGAATCCCTTTGCCTTCAACGATGCCGTGGTATTTGTGGTGTTGGTAGTAACCACAATAGCTGTATTGGGATTTGAGATCTTTGACAACAGCTCAAGGACACGGGCATAGCTGCCTTGTAGAAGAACCGCTTGCGGCAAGATAACTATATCTGCAGCAGCCTGTTTTGCCGCGACATGATCCATTAGGGCTTCAATAGTGAATATGCCTGACGCTGTAGTGTCGCTTTGCACCTCCTCTGTGCCATTCGTAACTGCGTACTGAATTTGGCTGGGACGAATTGTTCCTGGAGGGAGTTTGGATGTGTACGAGTTGGGCAGAGCATCTGGATGCGGAATAAATTCGACAATACTGGAGGCTGGATTTTCATGGAGTAACATGCGAACGTACTGTCGATTATGGTTAGCCGGATATACAGGCAAGTCAATTATAGAATACTTACGTCGGTGAGACGGTCTTGTACTGTGATACTCTCCAGTACTTGCTTCACATGGCTTGGCTCCATGAGGCTCAACGCATAGTCCCAACGCACCTTGGAAGTGATCTCAGCTGGGTCGACTTCAACAGCAGTTTCCTCAGTTGTGGCCTCATCCATTTCGAGCTCCGACGTTCTGAAGTCGATAACTGACAGGATCACCCTCGACAAGTCCTTGTCGAACATGATGGTATCAGCAGACAACTCATTGAAGCCAGATCTGTGTGATCTGCAAAGACCCGGCATCATGTATCCAGCTTCAGATGGAACATCAACCGAGATTTCCATCTCTCCAATCTTGGTCGGGACAAAAGGCTTGTCGAACTCAAAGGTACCATTCTTGTATGTACTTCCCAACCAGCCCTGGAATACAGCATCAAGCGTCGCCCCGTGGATGAGGAATGGTCTGTCCAGCTGGCCTTTGCTGAAGGTTTCACCGATGTCGATGAGTTTGACATCGAAAACAGTTTTGCCGTCACCAGGATGACAGTTCTCCACTCCCTGGAAGGTCTCGCCATAGCGCCAAGCAGCTTTCATCATGTGCTTATAGAAACTATCTTTGGCGTAAGTTGCGGGACATTCCTCGAGGATTTGGCGGTAATCAGCAATTCGCCCCGAGACGATTTGGGAGTCCTCTTGGGCCATCTGCTGACTTGTGCTGCCCTCATAATCAATTGTAATCAAGCCACGACAGTTATCCCTCAGCTGGTCAGTTCCAGCACATGAGGATACTGTAAACTCCCACCAAGTCGCTGGGGTTGATCCAGAGGTGGCAACCAGTTGTGGCTTCATCTGTATGATGACTTCAGTAGCCTGATCCTCGGGAAGGGCCATGGCAGCCGAGAAGGATACATCGCGGAGTCTGAATGCCCGTGTAGTCTTGCCAGGATCAGCCATCTGCTGTGCGGCCTCAAGAACTATGCTGACCATCCCAGCACCTGGGAACAGGACCGTGGTTCCAACTGTGTGACCGCGGATCCAAGGCTCGTTGTCAAGCCTGATGAAGCCACGCCAAACACGCTGACTCTCGTTCATCTTAGGCACAGGTGCGCCAATAATGCTTCTTGTCGGAACACTCTGTGCGACGAGTTCTCTCTGAATTCGAGATTCGGCTCGAAACCTCTTAGAGTGATTCCAGGGGTAAGGTGGGAGATCGGTCAGTAAACGGCAACCTGAGTCGCCATTGACCTTTTGCATGTCGATGGGAACTCCTTGGAGGAACAAGCTCGTGGCAAGATCCAAACTCGTTTCGACCGCATTCTGACCTCGTGTGAGCATGGACTTGTATCCAACGCTCTCAATGTCAAAATGAGACAGGATCTGCTCGATAGGACCACCCAAAGCAGCATGGGGGCCTATCTCAACCAGGAGATCGAGAGAGTCTTGCCCATTTCCATCGACGGGAGAAACCATCTCTTTAATTGTGTCCGAGAACAGTACAGGAGAGATCAGATTGCGACCCCAGTAGTAAGATCCCAGAAGCGCAGGGTCAACTTGGTGGCTGGTAACGCTCGAAATCATAATTGGCTGATGGGACGGGGATGAGCGGGGCTCTATATCCGCAATGGCCTCGGTGTAGTCGGCGAAGACAGAGTTCATGTGGGCGGAATGATAAGCCACCTCAACTCTCAGCCGTCGGGCAAAAATACCTCGCTTTTCCAGGACGGCTCTCAGTTCCTCAAGCGGGGCAACATCTCCAGAGAGGGTGACATTCGAAGGCGAGTTTACGCAGGCGACTGTTACTTGACCGCCTTGTAAGCTGGAGTCATCGATAAGTGTCTCTGCGTCAGCTCTTGAACAGCCGACAGCCATCATGCCACCCTTCAAATGGTTGAGACTAGACGAGAACTTGCCCCTGAAGTAAGCCACTGCGATAGCATCTTTATGAGATAGAGCTTCAATGCAATATGCTGCGGCAATCTCGCCACTGGAATGACCCACAACACTCGAGGGTGCTATACCCCACGACCTGAGTTCGTCGACCAGGGCGATCTGCAATACCGTACAGATAGGCTGGCTGATCTCGGGTAAACTGAGCCGAGACTCCTTTTGAGCCCTGGATAGTTCAACGACGGGAGTCCACTCGCAACCGAGTTCTTGCAGGTAATCTGTAGATCTCTGCACTGATTCTTTGAAGATTGGGCGATCAAACATCTCGACCCCCATTCGAGCCCACTGAGCACCTTGACCCGTGAAAACAAAGCCGATCTTTGGTTGTTTCCTTGGCTCTCGAACAGCATATTCACTTTGCGGAGTGGAAAGCTTTTCACGCAGCTCGGTCAAACTCTCCGCTGTGTGGGCTGTCTTCCAAGATAGGCCAGATTTGCTAGCAGCAAGACTGTACCCTAGATCGGCTAAGTACTCGGGCCTTGCTCCCGCGGGTCCTAGGCTATCAAAGTGGTCGACCAAAGATTTGGAGACTCGATCAAGACCAGCTTGGTCATGACTGCTGATTGTAAACAGTCTCTTGCCACCGTGAGCGGGTTGATGTTGGGCATCGCTGTAGAGAACGCCTTTCGGTGCTGAGCTGAAAGCTTCCAGAACGACATGTCCGTTTGTACCTCCCATGCCAAAACCACTAACGCTCATGCGCTTGGTGCCAGCCGCAGGCCACGGAGTTAGCTTGGTGGGTACAGCCATATTCCACTCGTCAAGTGGAATCTCGGGGTTTGGAGTAGTGAAATGAATATTGGGTGGAATAAGACTGTTCTCCATAGCCAGAACACCCTTGATAACACTGGCTACACCTGCGGCAGCCTCGAGATGACCGATCTTATTTGGAGTTAGTGTTTGATCATGGTTCGTATCTTTTGATAGGACTTACATTTGGCTTGAGACTTCCCACCCACAGCTTTCGAGTTTTGCTGGCTCCTTGGCCGATGGTACGGTGAATAGCCCCTGTTTCGACTGGGTCTCCGGCTTTGGTTCCGGTACCCTGTACCAATATCAGTATTCGCTGGAAAGAATAAAAAGAATCATTACTTACATGCGCTTCCACATACTGGGTGGCTCCATAGTCCAAGCCGCGAGTCTCATAAACATGCTTGATAAGTGCAGCTTGCGCCTCACTCGATGGCATGGTAACACCCTGAGTCCAGCCATCCGAGTTGACACCAGAGGCGCGTATGACTGCACGGATGTTGTCCCCATCTTCTAGAGCCTTGTCCAGCTTCTTCAAAACAAGGATGCCACATCCTTCACCACGACCATAGCCTCCTGCATCCTTATCAAAAGACCGTGAATGGCCCTCAGGGTTAAGAAATCCAAGATTGTTAAGCTGCATTGTGCCGTCTGGAGTCAGAATCATGCCCACACCGCCAGCGAGGGCCATTTCAGCATCCCCTGCTAAAAGACTTTGGCAGGCTAGGTGGATGGCCACAAGGCTTGACGAGCAGGCCGTATGCACAGTAGCACTTGGGCCATGAATGTCAAAGAAGTGCGAGATTCGGTTGGCGATCATCTCCTCACAAGTGCCGAGTACATGGTACTTGGGGTTATGAGCGAAATCACGGACGACAGCATCCCTGTAGTCGCTCATGGAGGAGCCAACAAAACAGGCAGTGGTAGTACCAGCAACCTGCTTGAGGGGCTTACCGGCATTTTCGAAGGCCTCGTATGCGACCTCGAGTGCGATGCGTTGCTTTGGGTCAAGTGAGATAGCCTCGGCGGCGGTGATGTTGAAGAATGCAGCATCAAAGACATGGGGATCCTGCTTCAAGAAGTGTCCACCTGTGACTGGCAAGACATTCTGTCGTTTACTGTTTGGATGGTAGAAAGCTTGTGCATTGTATCGATCTGTTGTTTCAGAATATGCGTCTTGATACTAGTCAGTGAGGAACTCGAAGTGGGGACGTAGCGTTCGAGTAGGTCCTGTTGACACTAATACAGATGCTATTCCCTGTAGAGGCTCACCTTTTCCATTTTTCAGAAGTTGCCAGAACTTGGAAGGAGACGTCGCATCGCCAGGAAAGCGACAAGCCAACCCCACGATGGCAACGGGGCCGGGCACTTTGTTGTTGTCGAAAGACATTGTTCTAGCAACGTAAGATCTCAATGAAATGGTCTAAAAGTGAAAAACAATTGATCAATGTATTCCTCTATTCTTTGTTCAGAGGGTCACGACCAGACTATATTGCGTAGGCCTTTCCTATACTCGATGTGATGTTATCTCTGCCCTTGCGGGTTCCTCTCGCCCCTCCTATCGCAGAGACAAAACCTTTCTTGGTGAAGCATCTTCATGATAAAGAAGTTGACGTAAGATATGCCGTCAATGCTGACTGATCAGGAGCGATTGATTGCCCCATACTTCTTGGTTTCGTCAATTCCAACCATTAAACTGTACATTTTGCCGCAACTCCACTTATCTTTCTAAAGTAATCAAAATACACTTTTACGTTACCGCGTAGATGTGTGAATTAAAACCTTTTTCTGATCACTAGAGAATGCTGATTTTTACGAATTCTTATCTTCGTTGCTTATCTGCGTAAAACGCTTTCGCTTTTCTGACTGAAGATAATTCTTTGGGGCGGTGCAAAACAAATGCGAGTAACAGCGTTTCTGGTCATCGGACCCTTCTGATCATCTTTCTTTCACCTTCTTATTTGAGAAATCCTGACTAAAGATAAGCGCAACAGCTTGGGAGCTTTATGGAGCTACCGTGTTATTGGTTGGCTATGCTGACGACATATCCGACGTGTTCCGTATGCTACCCTACACTTTGATAAAAGTTAGCGACTTGCTGAACGCATGTAGCTGCCATATCTGCTTAACTAAATGGTCAGATACGGCATCAGCAAATTAGGTCCGATTGGTGACAGATAGAAGAATCTTTCGTCAGCTGTCAGATACGCTTTGCAGATCTTTAAACCTCCCATGAGACATGCTAATTTCCTTACCCACATATCTTCCGTCAGCTTTTGCTTTCGGTTTGGATAAGCTTTTTGCTGACTAGATAGATAGTAGATACATGTCGAACTAGGTCAGCTCCATGTATGATGCAATCCATCTGAGTCATTCACATGCTTGCCTGCCTGTTACCCTGCTGTCTTGAGAATACCGCTGTCAGTCATCAGCTGAACCTTTCCAAGGTTTTATCATGCTATCGGGGGATGAGATACAGTAGGGTCTATCGAGTTAGTCGAGATAACACCAACTTGTATAAAACGGCCCAGGCCAAGTTCAGAACATATTGTCAAAGAGATCTGGCAGTCATCGTTATTATTCTGCAATCATGGTGCCAAATAAGAAAACAATTCTTCTCTTTGGAGATCAGACTGACTCCTGGGTTGACGGAATTGACCGGCTCTACCAGGATGCCGCCTCCACCCCGTGGCTCCAATCATTTCTTGATGATCTGACCCACGCACTCAAGACTCACACAATGGGTATGGATTCCGTGCTTCGCGAAAGTCTGGGTGACTTTGCAACTCTCCAAGAGCTCGCTGAAAAGTATCGCTACGCTACCGATGATGTAGGAATGGCCCAGGCATTCTTGATCTACGCTGTCAGGGCGGGAATACTCCTCAAGTACGTTCCAAATCTTCCATGGTCCAAAATGCGTATGTGCTAAATATCTAGATGGGCAAAGCAGGAACCAAGCCTCCTGAGTAGGGGCGAAGACCATCCCGAGTGGCTTGGTATCTCTGGAGGTCTTATCAGTCTTTCCGTTTTGGCTGTTGCTGAAACCTTTGAGAAATTGTATGAAGCATGTCTCGAGGTAGCCGGTCTACTTACCAGATTGTGTCGGTTCACATCCGTCAAATCTCGGAGCATGGAAGACCGCAGCGGCGCTTGGGGCTGGACTGTACTGGGCATTGAGGCAGATGAGCTCCGCAGGGCCCTGGATCAGTATCAGCAAAGCATGGTGAGTGTCGATGGTGATGAAGGTCTCAGAAAGGTCACTGATCACTGAACGAAATACAGGGGATCCCGCCTATCAAAAGGGCACAAGTGGCAGTGACGGGACATCGATGGAATACCATTATCGGACCGCCATCTATTCTGCAGCTTGTTGTGAAGGAATGCCCGGCCATCAGATCACTCCCCAAGAATGAGCTCAACATCCATGCGCTGCAGCATACCGTGGTCACTAGCCAAGCCGATCTTGACTATATTGTGGGAGACTCGAGTCTCCTGGGTCAGCCTCTTACTTCCCTGTTTACACTTTGGGGCATGGATGATCCCAGAGCCCCCTATACGAAATGGGGTGATATGTTGAGAGCGATTTGCTCACAAGCCTTATCCCGACCCTTGGACATCAAGCACGTTGTTCATCAGCTGAGCTCTAAGCTGAGGTCCTTCAATCAGCTCCACGTCAAGCCGATTGGTCCATGTAGCCATCTATCATACTTGACCAGCGTTCTGAAGTCAGGTGGAAAAGCTGTTTCTGTTGCAGATGACCATCCACCCAGTATGCCCACAAAGCTACTTCCAGGACGTATCGCTATTGTTGGAATGGCTGGACGAGGCCCAGGCAGCGACAATGTGGAGGAATTTTGGAACGTCATTATGTCTAAGCTCGATCTCTGCGAGGAGGTTCCTGAAGATCGCTTCAATCTGGCAGAGTTCTTTCGCGAGAAGCAAGACAGCGGATGTACCACTACAACAAAGTACGGCTGTTTTATGAACAAGCCCGGACACTTTGACAACCGCTTCTTTCACATATCGCCTCGAGAAGCGCTTTTGATGGACCCAGGCCATAGACAATTCTTGATGACTACATATGAAGCTCTGGAAGTTGCTGGATATTCGGACGGCGAGACAAGGGCTGTAGACCCAACCAGGATTGCCACTTTCTTCGGACAGTGTAACGATGACTGGCATGATGTGAGCCATCACACTCTTGGATGCGACGCCTACACGCTGCAAGGAGTCCAACGTGCTTTTGGAGCCGGCCGCATCGCTTTCCAGTTCAAGTGGGAGGGACCTACCTACTCACTGGACTCGGCCTGTGCCTCTACAGCATCGTCCATACATCTCGCCTGCACGAGCCTTCTCGCCAAGGAAACAGATATGGCCGTCGCTGGAGCAGCCAACGTGGTTGGATATCCACACTCATGGACCAGCCTCAGTAAATCCGGGGTACTGTCCGATACCGGCAACTGCAAGACCTTCCGCGACGACGCAGATGGCTATTGTCGAGCCGATTTCGTTGGAACTGTGGTGCTCAAGCGTTTGGAAGATGCTATTGCACACAACGACAATATCTTGGCAGTTGTAGCCGCTTCTGGAAGAAATCACTCTGGAAACTCTTCTTCGATCACAACATCCGATGCCAAAGCTCAGGAACGGCTTTTTCGGAAGATGATGCAGAATGCAAGGGTCTCGCCAAACGACATCTCGTATGTAGAGATGCATGGCACTGGCACGAAAGTCGGTGATCCAGCAGAGATGGGTGCTTTGGCAAGCTTGTTTGCACACAGACGTGCCGAAAAGCCCGTGGTGGTTGGAGGAGTGAAAGCAAATGTCGGACATAGCGAATCTGTGAGTCACCTATTTGGTTCTGTAACGACTGGGAACTGACTGACCCTTTCAACTACGCAGGCTGCCGGAGTTGCTTCATTACTGAAGTGCATCATGATGTTCCAAAAGAACATACTGCCTCCGCAAGCGGGCATGCCACATGCTCTAAATCCCAACTTTCCGCCTCTCTCGGAGATCAATATCGACATACCATCGGAACCAAGTACATTCGAGTCCCCGATCTCCCAGCCGAGACGTATCCTTCTGAACAACTTTGATGCAGCGGTCAGTCACATCTCCTGGCTTCGACATACTAAAAAGTTACTGATTGAGATTCATTTAGGGTGGCAATGCTTGTATCCTACTCGAGGATTATGCAGACGATGTGGCCAAGAACAGTGATCCGCGAGAGAATCACGTCATTGTTACTTCTGCTAGAACACAAGTTGCGTATCACGGCAACAAAGCCAAGCTCTTACAATGGCTCCGGGCAAATCCTACAGCCAGGCTTGAAGACGTGGCCTATACAACCACCGCCAGGAGAACCCACCATCCCATACGCTGCGCTGTCACAGCATCGTCGACCCAGGAACTTATCGACAGGCTCGAGGCAGATACCGCCGACAGTCCAGCCGCCCACAAGTCTCCTGTCGCTTTTGTTTTCACGGGGCAGGGATCACATTATGCTGGAATGGGTAGTGTCCTGTATGAGACCAGCCCAGTGTTCCGGGAGACTATCAATCTCTGTGCGACTATCTGTGAAGAACAAAACTTCCCTCAATTTCTGGATTTAATCACTCAGAACGATAGTGAAATATCCAGTAAGACCACTTTGGAGGTACAACTCGCTGTTCTGACACTCGAAATTGGCCTGGCTGCCCTCTGGAGGTCTATTGGTGTCCAGCCATCCGTGGTTATTGGCCATTCGCTGGGAGAGTATGCCGCTCTCCATGTTTCTGGAGTTCTATCTCTGGCTGATGTGCTCTATCTGGTTGGTCAGCGAGCCCTTTTGATGCTGCAGAGATGCGAGGCCAACACAAGCGCCATGCTCTCCGTCTCTATGCCTGTTGCAGACGTACATGATCTCCTCGAAACACAAGCGGATTCCTCATGTGAGATAGCCTGTATCAATAGTACAAATGCTTCAGTAATCAGTGGAAGCATAGAGAACATTACTCAATTGCAAGCAGGCCTGAAAGGACGGCACAGGATGCTTTCGGTACCTTATGGGTTCCATTCGTCTCAGATGGATCCCATTTTGGCTGACTATGCTGCCCTGGCCGGTGGTGTCACATTTTCAGAACCAAAAGTCCCCGTGGCATCGACACTGCTCGGTTCCATAGTCGAATCTTCTGGAACATTCAATGCGGGTTACATGGCACGCCAATGTCGACAGGCTGTCAATTTTGTCGGCGCCCTTGAAGCTATTCAATCCAATTACAAAGATCCTGTCTGGCTCGAGCTTGGACCGAGTCAGATTTGCTCCTCCTTTGTGAGAGCCACTCTATCACCGCCTCCGACCAAGATCTTGTCTACTCTTGACAATGGAACAAATGCGTGGTTATCCGTTGGAAGATGCTTATCCAATCTGTACAAGAATGGCACAACTATCGATTGGCTTGCGCTTCATCAACCATATGTCGACAACCTTAAGCTCATTAACCTTCCAACATACGCCTGGGATCTCAAGGACTTTTGGATCAGCTACACGGAGACCAAGGACCAGCTACCTGCGTTAACTACGAATGGTAATGAGTCATTCAGGGCCAACATATCAACCTGCGCACAGCAAGTTATTGAGCACATTTCTCCCCCAAACACGAAGGTCACTTTCCGAGCATCGCTTCGTGATCCTGGCTTCAAGACCTTGATTGACGGGCACCGGCTGAGAGACAAGTCCGTTTGTCCGGGAAGTGTCTTCTCTGAGGCTGGATTAGCGGCGGTGAACCATGTCCTTCAACTGTATCCTCTGAAGAACCTAGAGCGCCCCGCCTTGGCTCTTCGACAGCTCAGCCTCAAGCGTCCACTGACCTACGATCTCGTGAGGCTGGATGGTGACCTCATCACAGTCGTGACTCCGGAGGTCTCATCCAGTGATAGCTTCAAGGTTTCATGGAAAGCGACCAAAGGGAATGTATCCTACTCTCTGGGCGATTGCTTAGTGGCGGCTTGTGATGGACAGGCTATCCAAGCTGGGTGGGACAAAGTTGCATACTTTATCAGATCCAGGGTGGATGAAATTGTCGAATCGTCAAAGAACGGGATCGGCCACCGCCTCCAGCCTCAGATGTTTTACGCACTTTTCGCCAATACCGTCCAATACGATGCTGCGTTCAAGTGTATCAAGGAGGCATATGTCTCTAGTGATTTTCAAGAAGCTGCTGCGGTAATTGTTCTCCAGCCCGATCCTCAAGGCACACAGTTCGTTGCCTCGCCTTACTGGGGTGAAAGTCTTGTGCATCTTGCCGGGTTCGTGGCAAATTTGAACCCTGACCGTCAGAACACGGGCACGACGTTCATGATGGACGGCTTTGACAGCTTCGAACAGACGGTTGTTCCTGAGCCGGGGAAGCCATACCATACATATGTTCGTGTGACAAAGACTGAGAGCGCCTCGATAACCTGCGAGGTCTACATTTTCGACGAGGACAAACTAATCATGCATTGTGCTGGCATCCACTTTCACGAGGTTGCAAACACTGTACTTGATCAGCTGCTAGGAGGCTCCACCACCAAAACCCAGCCTCCTCCTATCACACCCCAAAAGGAGGTTCCAAAACCAGTGTATACCGCAGAAAAGGTCGAGACAGTCAGTGATGAGTTACACTCAGATACTGCAGTCCTAGATACAATTTTGAACATTATTTCCAAGGAGACGGGATCTGACTTGGCTGATTTTCAAGATGACACCTTGATCGCGGATCTTGGCGTTGATTCTATCATGGCTATCGAGATTGCAAGCCAGGTTACCGAATCAAGCGGGCTTGACCTTCTTCCTTCCTTCATCATCGACTATCCGGCTATCGGAGACCTCCGTCGGGCCTTTGCTCCCAAGTCTATGCGCACATCAACTGGAAAGAGCTCTTTAAAGCCATCGTTGATCAATGACACTCCTCAGGCGCCTCAAAGCTCAAGCTCGGAGTCGTTTGATCAACCACCAACAAGTGTTACGTCAACATCGGACTCAGGCAGCGTTGTCAAGATTGACCTTAGGCCTGATGATGACTCCCCAGCTCCCAAGGTCAAGATCACCTTACTTCAAGGACGTCCGGGTAGTGGAAGAAAACCTTTTTATCTCATAGCCGATGGTACTGGTACGATAGCCACCTATATCCATTTGCCTCAGTTCAAATCGCAAGTGCCTATTTACGGTATTGACTCACCATTCCTCCGCTGTCCAACAAGGTTCACCACTGATGTTGGAATCACTGGAGCTGCGAGATACATCACGGAGGCGTTGACAAAGGCTCAGCCGGAGGGCGCCTTTGACCTTGGTGGATTCTCCGGTGGTGCTATGCTTGCATACGAAGTCTGTCGTCAGCTGGCAACCCTCAACCGGGAGGTGGATGGCCTCATGCTGATCGACATGTGCTCCCCACGCTCCAAGACCGTTGAGGACAAGAATGATATTGGCTGGGCTATCTTTGAGAGCATATCTCTTCAGAATGGTCTTTGGAGATCAACAGACATGACCCGACAGCATCTCCAAGCCATCTTTGCCGCCGTCGCTACGTACCATCCGCAGTCTTTGAAAGCTAGCCAGCGACCGAAACGGACAGCCATTATCTGGGCTGAGAAGGGTATGATTGATCGATGTGCTGGAGATTCTGAACTTATGGAAAAGCTAGCCAAGCGGGGCATTCCAACTGAGCCTTACCCCAGGTTTATGGAAGATTCTGAACTTGGCCCAGTTGCTTGGGGCCTTCCTCATAAGGCCAAGAATGACTTGGGTCCCAATGGTTGGGACAGGTATATTGGTGAGGCTCTCTGTTTGTCTATGCCTGCGGATCATCTCGAGATGCCTATGCCTGGACATGTGCATCTGCTTCATGAGACTATGGCACGGGCATTCGAGTATTTTGAGGAATCATAGTGACTGGAATTCCCATGCAGGGCAGGAGTCTAAGTACATGTTTGAGTTTGTTTTGTGTTTATGTTGCACTTAAGAATGACAAGTTTTATTACATTCCCATTTTGTAAAATACTGATCTAGAGTTTATCAGACCTAACGACAAGAGATAGTTAAAATTGCAGAAGCCATAGTAGTACCAGAGCTACCAACTGAGCTGTATTACAAAGACTAAGAATATTTGTTAAAGCTTGAGCGCCATTCTGAAACCTGGCTATACAGCAAGGCCTGAGCTACCAGAGCGATCATTCCGATAAGAGCTATTGCCTTCTCAAGTGATTCAGCTATTCTTCACACCATGTAGCAGTTATTGTGCTCAAGTCATCACCTACGTGAACGATATGATGAAAGAGGAAATTTGTCTAGGAGATAGCCTCTGCAAAATGAGCTCAACTCTACATAAACCGACTTATGAATGATGTCGGTCGGTTGCCCAGTATCTCGTCAATCTCTTGCATGATTTTATCGGTTAGCTTCGGCAGGATAGAGAATACCTTGACACTCTCCAATATCTGCTCCGGCCGGCTAGCCCCAGTGATAGCCGAGCTAACATTCTTGTTCTTCAATACCCAGGCCAACGCCAATATGGCCTGTGACGTGCCCAGACTTTCCGCTACAGGCTTGAGCCTAGCAATCTTCTGCAGCATTTCCTTGCCGTCCTCGTTACCGAATCCCGCTTTGGTCAGCTTCACAAACTTATCGTCGCTCACTCCAAGTCGTGAGCCATCCGGAATACCATCGTTATACTTGCCAGTCAAAAGGCCCATGGCAAGTGGCGAGAAGACAGTCAACCCGGTACCAACTTCTCTGTACAGGTGCACAAACTCGGACTCGACTTTAGTCCGCGTGAGCATGTTGTACTCCGGTTGCTCCATAGTGGGCCCAATGAGGTTAAGCTTTTCAGCATACCTCCAAGCTGTAGCTATCTCATCGGCGCTCCATTGAGAGGTACCCCAATAGAAAGCTTTGCCCATGTTGATAACGTGATTGAAAGCTCGCACAGTTTCTTCGATGGGCGTGTTTCTATCTGGGCGGTGGGCGTAGACGAGGTCAACGTATGAAAGACCCATACGTTCTAGTGATGCATCTAGACCTTCGATGATATGCTTGCGCGATAAGCCGTAGTTATTAGCCTCGACTTCACCATATGAGCCACCCCAATTGATCTATAAATTGACTTGTTAGTTCTCAAATAATCATCGCAAGAGTTGGGTAATATCTCAAGCTTTACTTGCCTTTGTTGAGATGACAAGATCGTTCCGTTTCCAACCAAATTTGCGGATACATTCACCCACGATCCTCTCGCCGTCACCATCAGCGTAGCCCTCCGCGCAGTCGAAAAAGTTGATGCCATTATCATAGGCTGCCTTCATGCAGGCAAACGCTCTATCTAATAACAGGTCAATGAAACAGTGTCCTGGAAGGGGATTCTGTTTTACTTAACAGTAGGATAGAGCGATAGTGTACCTTTGTCTACATGACCGCCGTACGTCAGCCAGCTTCCTAAAGAGATTACTGAAACCTGCAGGCCAGAACGTCCAAGGAAGCGATATTCCATTTTGAGTGAGCTTTCTCGAGACTTATGAACAGAACAAGAGGTCTGGAGACGAAAAGGAAATGTAGTAAATGGTGCAAGCACTGCCACAGAATCTAGGTTTTATGGAGGTGTGATATAGCGCTGTGGCTCCAAGTAAGTGGAGTGATTATGGAAGCAAGTACTCCCATAAGTACTTACATAATTGAGGAGTTAGGTAACGATGCGTCAGCTTTTAATAACGTCAGAAATATGTTATGACTCAATTACATAAACGAGGAATCGGTTCGCTGTACGTGGGGATGGGGGTAGCTGTAGGAGTAAGAAAGGGATGGTTACTGTGCAACGTACGGCAGCGTTTTGTGCGCCTGTGTCAGCGATATTTAGAATTCGGCGGATGCAGGCAACTTCGACTATGATGAGCTTACGCGTTCGACTGCCCTAAACGGGTCTACCAGGAACCACATGGGGCCGATATGCTTACCGCATCATTTTGCAAACAATTTGTATGTAGATACTAGTTGTCAGATACAATATAGAACTCATTTCCTGCTAATTCCCATTGCTTGTCTCCAGTACTCCACTGGACACCTTCTTCCTTTCCTTCCTATCATATTTAAACGTTACGAAGAGTGGAATTGACATAAACAAGGCTGCAGTGACCATGATACAACCAGTAAATATCTGAGCATGCAGGAAGTCGCCGCTTTGTGGACGAGCCAGGGTGCCTGCAATAGGAGCTCCAATCAGTGTTCCCAGACCAGAGATAAGCCAGTTCATCCCCAAGCGCTCTCCTGCAATAGTGAGGCTTGGTGTAATTTTAGGATGCAAGGTGGCCACTGGATTGGCAGCAACAAATGTCCCCGAACAAATACCAAACAGCACACAGAATACGATGAAGCCGGCAGACTGGCGTATCGATATCCATGCAAAAAGCAGGACAGCACACGCTAATGTGCTAGTAAACACCACAGGCATCGCTCCGAACTTGGGCATGAGTAGGTTTGGTAGAATGCGGCCCACTGCTGAACTGCCATGTAGAATTGATATTAGGTACGATGACATCGCATCGCTCAAGCCGAGGACTGATCGGCCATACTGAGAGGTTTATTAGCTTATACAAGTGGCAGAGTCGATCAGGTGATGCAGAGTACATACTGTAGCAATGTAAAATACCGGAATCCAGTAAGACAAGTATTGGCAGAAACAGCCAACGCAAAATGTAGTATATGGGATTTCTGTGAAAGCCCTCCATTCGAAGAGCTTTCTAGGTTTGGTTGACTTTTTTGGCAGCTGCAATAAGAGGCCGAGGGCCGCCAGAGCGAATGCCAGTTGCAGGAACCCAAACACTCGAATTGTCCAACCAAATCCGACCTTGGGTTCGAGAGCATTGAAGAGAATTGGAAAGACAATACCGCCTCAATTCCTATCAGTCTAGTCTCCAGAAAACAGGTAGTTGAATGCTTACCGAAACTTACGCCCGTCGTTGTTATTCCAACCGCAATAGGCCTCTTTGTTGTAAAGCTAATGCTGATTTGACTAATGGTTGGGATACAGATTAACCCTGCAATCAGTCAGCTATCTCTCTCCATTGTTGTCCAGGGATGATGAAGGGAAAATACCAGAACCGATACCGAGACATAATGCTTGGGAAAGAAATATCTGGTAGTATTTGGAAGAGAGACTCAACATCATCATTCCGATGACCACCATGACTGTGCCGACACAGATAAGGCTCTTGAAATACCCTCTGTCAAATAAAGGCCCAACAAATGCTCCTGAACAAACAAGCAACAAACTCGAAACGCTACCTATCCAGGCGATTGTCGACTCAGAGTATGAGGACAGCATTCGGGACTTGTAGTAGACTTCGAAAACACCAAAGGAGCCAGCAGGTCCCCTAGTCATATCGTTAGCTCAGTCTGTGCGGGGCTGGTGACGATAGAACAGGGTAGAGACCCTCACCATGTAATGAAAAACATGAGCCAAGCGCCAAGAACTCCCCACCAAGCGACAGGCCCTCCGTCCACCGTAGGTTTCTCATGGCGTATTTCATGGGCAACTTCCATTGGCTGCACGTCTGTAGAGGCTCTCTCCATTTTGCAGTTTGAATTCGCAATTCTAATTGACGACCAAAGTGCTGTCTTGACCCGATTGTATCTCAGCAAGAATTTGTCGGGAAAAGTCAACAAGGACGGTATGCTTTCTGTAAACCTCGCTTACTTGAGATGATGAAAGCGACTTCCAAGGAACGATGAGGTCTTATGTCCTGGGCGGTAATACAATACGGGTGCCGAGCATGCGACAAATAAGCATGACTTGATATAAAATGCAAACAAAGAAACGGGTCGACATCGTTGGTAATCCTAGAACAGCTGGGATCAATAGGGTGGAAAAGAAGGTGGATCAGCATATGCGAAAAAACACGGGTTGACGTAGACCGTCAGGGATCGGCCGCAAGGACAGGGTTGATCGCATCATCGGTGCTCCTCCCTGGGCCAGCCTGTAGGGTAATGATCTGCCTTCGGTTCAAGTCAGCAAATGTATCAGTGTAGCACATGAATCAGCAAGTCAGCAAATTAGCAAATCTACTAAGCTTTTACAGCATAAGGTTGTGAATTGAGCAATTCAAAGTTCAAATACATAGTACAACCCATTAGGTAAGTGAGGCAAAGTAAGCGGTGACTGTCATACCCTGATCAACTATACTTTATGTAAGCACCTACGGTCGTTTGTCGTGTGGTTTTGTGTCAAGAGAAGGATCTTAAGCATGTTTACGTTGTTTGTGTGACATGATGGCTATAGTCTGTTAGATACTCGGGTTCTGTTGAAGATACATTTGGTAATATGATGCCCGGCAATGCATGATAGCATATTGGAAATTCTTAACATAAAAGAGTAAAGCAAAGATAAAGACTTGAATGTTTAGATACTAGAGAACCCATCTTCATTACAACCCTAAATCTTACCTTTGTTCAAAACCTACAATCTTATAAAATGGCCAGAAGTCAAGATAGTACCTTGTCGCAGAATGGTGGCTTACCTCGACCGTTCATCAATGGTAAACGAGACAAGTCCTATGTTCAGGGATATATCGAGAGTTTATCATGTCCACCCTTCTTGACTCCCACTGTCATAGACGCCGCTTGGTCTGTTCTCATGGGGCATTACACGGCGTCCAATGAAGTGTCGTTCAAGAGGACGCTGATGACCAACGACAAGATATCTGATTTGTCTGAGGATTTCCGCGTCACAATTCCATGGGACAACCCGGTTGAGGACTTTCTGAAGCAGCTGTCCCATCAGCATTTGGAGTCAAACAACCTCTTCAACGATGTTGTCACACTGCCTATCCAGGAGCAGACGATGATCCTGCACCACACAAGCAAGCAGAACAATGACATGGTGTTGAAGTTCATCTTCCACACAGAAACTGTCAAGGTTCAGGTAGAAGTCAACAGCACGAGCTCAGATGAGCCACATGGGGAACAACTACTATACCAGTTCAAACATGTAGTACAGCAGCTCTGCGTCAAGGAGAACCGGGGAAAGCCGGTTGCCAAGATCTCAACCGTCACCGACAAAGACCTCGATGAAATCTGGAAGCGGAACGCGTGCGTGCCATCGACAAATAAGAAGTTCAGCTGCATCCATGGCATTGTTATGGACTGGGCGATCGAGCAGGCCCATCGTCCAGCAATTTGCGCATGGGACGGCCAGTTAAGCTATGGCCAGTTGGACAAGTACTCAAGCACGCTGGCGAAGCGCCTGCTTGCCATGGGCGTCCGCACTGGGGCAGTTGTTCCTTTGTGCTTTGAGAAATCCATGTGGATGCCGGTTGCCATACTGGGAGTGATCAAAGCTGGTGGCGCCTGTGTCGCCATGGATATCACTCAGCCAGAGGAGAGACTGCGGACCATAGTGGAGGAAGTGAAGCCTGCACTCATACTATCCTCAGCCACAAATAAAGCCTTGGCTGATACGGTTTCTGACTGTGAAGTCATCGTTGTCGACATAGACTATGTTGAATCGTCGCCACCATCTAACGAAAACTATGAGATACCTATGGTCGGGCCTCAGAACACCATTTATGTCTCGTTTACCTCGGGGAGTACTGGAAAGCCCAAAGGCGCTGTTATCAACCACGGGAACGTCTTTGCAGCTGTCCAGTTTCAAGGGCGCTCACTAGGATTCAACAAGTCATCTCGAGTATTCGACCTGGCTCCCTACTGCTTTGACGTTGCGTGGTCCAACGTCCTCCATACTCTCTGCGCTGGCGGCTGCCTCTGTGTGCCCTCAGGGATCAACTCCATGACGGGAATCTCTGCTTCTATCAACGAACTTGATGCAAACTTGGTCAACATAACGCCTTCGCTATTGCGGATTCTGGATCCCAACGATGTTACCTCACTGGAAACAGTATTGTTAAGTGGAGAACCACCGGATCATACTACGTGTCTGCGTTGGATACCGAGGGTTCGTCTTGTGAACACATATGGGCCTACAGAATGTACTTTCAAGAGTACTCATGCGGATCTGACACCATCAACTCCTTGGCCACCGAACATTGGGGCCGGCATTGGAGCGAACTTATGGGTTGTGAACTGCCATGATCCCAACCTACTGAGCTGTTTTGGAGCCATTGGAGAGCTGTGGCTTGAGGGTCCTCTAGTTGGCCAAGGATATCTGTCAGATGATTCGATGACAAAGAAGTCCTTGGTGAAAGATCCTGCATGGCTGCTCGAGGGCTCACCCACTCATGCTGGTCGTCCAGGTCGGCTCTACCGAACTGGCGACTTGGTGCGTTCCAATAGCGATGGCACTGTGACTTTCATCGGACGTAAAGATACCCAGGTCAAAATTCGCGGCCAACGCGTCGAGCTGGATGAAATCGAGTTCCATGTGCGGAAGTGCCTCGCAGAACAACCAGAACCGCGCGTCGTGGTAGAGGTCGTCTCGCCTGGTCAGGATCATCGTCAGGTACTAATGGCCTTTATCGAGACAAGCAAACTGGAATCTTCCTTCCAAGATGACTTCGACGCCGTCACAGCTACTTTGGAAGAACACTTGACCAAAGCGCTGCCCTCGTACATGGTCCCTCACATGTACATTCCGATGCATGAGATTCCACTGACACCAACTGGGAAAACGGATCGACGACGGTTACGCGATATGGGAATGTTGGGTTTGCATGAGACATCCAACGGAGCAGATTCCTCGCCGGAGGTAAAATCGCGTGAGTTGACAAACAACGAATCCCGCCTCGTCAGCCTTTGGGGAGTTGTGCTCGGAGTCGATCCTGATACTATCGGTGTCAGAGATAACTTCTTTCGTATCGGCGGTGACTCCATATCAGCGATTCGCCTAGTCGAAACAGCATTCAAAGAAGGGGTTTCGATAACGGTAGCAGACGTGTTCAAGCGGCCATATCTTCAAGACCTTGCTCGGACAGCAAGGCTGGACTGCCCGGACACTCTTGCAGCTATCCCACCTTTTTCCTTGCTCTTAGGCTCTGTGGATCACGACGACCTGCGCAGAGAAGTAGCCTTGTTATGTGACATCCCACAGGAGACTATTCAGGATATCTTCCCTTGTACACCTCTTCAAGAAGGGCTCATTGCAATGACGGCAGAACACGAATCCAGCTACGTTGCTCGAAACATCTTGCAACTCGCTCCCTCTGTCTGCCCTAAAAGGCTGAAAGAAGCTTGGGACCTCACTGTTTCGACAACACCGATCCTACGTACACGAATTGCGGATATAGGAGGTGATACATTGGCACAGGTCATTGTCGACGAGCAAGTGCCCTGGAAGGATAGCGACGACCTAGATGCGTATCTACAGCACCAAGACCGCCACTCTATGGGTCTCGGAAAGCCACTTTTGCGCCAAGCTATCGTGCACGAGGTCAAAAGCCATCGCACCTTCTTCGTTTATACAATCCACCACGCCTTATTCGATGGCTGGTCCGCGTCGTTGTTGTTAGACAGACTACGCCTGGCGTATCATTCAAAGACACTCAATACACCCCCACCTTTCCAGCGATTTGTGCAGCGCACGCTCCAGACAGGCAGCGAGGCACAGGAAAGATTTTGGCATCAAGGGCTGGCCAGCTCAAAGGGCAGAATATTTCCTACGCTTCCATCACCACTTTACAGGCCACGAGCAGACAAAACCTTGGATCACACGATTCGTGACATTCATTGGCCTTTGGGTGGCGCCACTGCATCTAGTATCATCCGAGCCGCCTGGTCCATTCTCATTGCGCGTCACACTGACTCTCGAGATGTCATCTTCGGTGTAACGGTTACAGGACGACAAGCAGCGTGCCCTGGCATCGGAGAGCTTGTAGCCCCAACTTTCGCCACTGTACCGTTACGCGTCAACGTCTCGTGGGAACATAGTGTAAAGGAATTCCTTGAACAGGTGCAGACCCAGGCCGTGGACATGATTGAGCATGAACAGACTGGTCTGCAAAATATACGACGTATGAGTTCGGAGCTCGAGATTGCAAGTCAGTTTCAAACCTTGCTAGTACTTCAACCCAATAAGAAGGATGCCCTGAAAGAGAAGGACCGCGAAACCTTGTTTTTACCCAATGAGCATGGAGATTTCAACCGAGCCACAGACGAACTGAGCATATTCAACAGCTCTGCTCTGATGCTAGAATGCCAGATCGACAGCGATGCTGTAAGAATCAAATTTAGCTTCGATTCTTCAGTTATCAACAAAGGCCAGGTGAACAGACTTTCACAGCAACTGGAGAACACTCTTAGGCAGATTTGCATAGCGACTCCAGCCACCAGATTGGCTGACATAGCTAAAATCAGTGAACAAGACTTGTCCGACATATGGAACTGGAACTCGGTAGTTCCATCAGCAGTAGACGCCTGTGTTCATGAGCTCGTTGCGGAGATGGCAGCAAAGCATCCAAAACGGTCTGCCCTCAGTGCATGGGATGGCAATTTGGACTACGAACAACTCGACACGTACTCTACGATAGCAGCACGAAATCTTCTCAAGCTAGGAGTGGAGCCAGGCATGATTGTGGCTTTGTACTTGGCCAAGTCTGTTTGGACAACAGTAGCAATGCTAGCTGTTATGAAAGCCGGTGCTGCTTTTGTACTGGTTCCGGCGACTGACCCAATGTCACGTCTACGCACGATCATAGCAGAATGCTCATCGCCTTTCGTTGTAGTCTCGCAGGATCAAGGCAAAGGTCTTGACGGTTGTCAGGAGGTTATCTTTGACAGTCTCTTGACCTGTGAATTTCAGCACAGTGACTATTACAGACCCCGTTCTATACCTGTTTCGAGCACGGCGGTCGTTCTTTTCACTTCAGGGAGTACTGGAACACCAAAGGGTATAGTCTGGAACCATCAAGCGCTGTGTACGACTGCAACTCGACTAGGGGAAGCCTTCCAGCTCCAACCTAGTAGCAGGACCTTTCAGTTTGCCTCATACTCGTTCGATGTCAGCATCCTCGAAACGTTCGCGACTTTGATAATGGGAGGTGTCGTGTGTATTCCATCGGAGAGTGAACGCATGAACGAGACAGCCAGAACAGTACTGGAGAGGCAGGCCAATCAGCTATGCATTACTCCCTCTGCTGCTAAAGCACTTCTCCCAGAGGTCGTTTCGTCGATCGAGACGATTGTTTTCGCTGGAGAGCAGCTATCGCACAGCGATGTCGCAAGATGGAGCCGTAGTGCCACTGTTTACAACTGGTATGGGCCTGCTGAGGCATCATTCGCCGCTTGTTGTCGCGTTGATGATGGAGATTGGTCAGATGGGAACATCGGGACCGGCTTTTCGAATGTCTGCTGGGTGGTAGACCCTGAAGATGGAGATGTTCTCTTACCCATTGGAGCCGAGGGAGAGTTGGTTGTTGAGGGTATCGCAATGGCCGAGGGTTATTTAAACCAATCCGGGACCTCTTCATCTGCCTTTTATGCCGATCCGCCGTGGCTTCTTCAAGGATTCCAAGGTCACCCAGGCCGACGTGGGCGACTCTACAAGACTGGCGATATCGTTTCCTACAATGCAGACGGGACTCTCAAGTATGTAAGACGCAACGATCAACAGGTCAAGATCCATGGACAACGTGTGGAACTGGAGGCGGTTGAGCACTGCCTCAAAAAGATCTTGCCTTCAGATCTTGTGATTGAGATCATTGTGGACATCGTGACTCCGGCACAAAGCGACGACCGCGTTCTCATAGCCTTTTTGAGTCTCAACAGCCCGGAAAACTCCAAAGACTATCAATCAACATCAACAATGCGAAACGTTGCCACCATCCTGGAAGGGAGGGCATCTAGCCTGTTGCCCGGACACATGATTCCATCCGTTTACTTTCCCATCACCAAAGTTCCTTTCACTCTCAACGGAAAGGTCGATAGAAGAAACCTTCGTGCAACTGCTGAGAGACTGACTCTGCAACAACTGACTGAACTACTCCCTGCCAAGGAGGAACGACTGAATCCCGAAACTGATGTTGAGCGTGCGTTGCAACAGGTTTGGGCTAAAGTACTTGCCGTCGACCCCGACATCATTGCAGCAAACGACAGCTTCCGTCGACTCGGTGGGGACTCTATCAAGACCGTCATCATGGCGAGACTGATTAATCAATACTTCGGCATTAAACTTACTGTCCATGACTTGATGCGACATGGAATCCTCTGTGACCTCGCCCAAGAAATCACACGACAACAAAATCCACTTCCTGGTCTTTCGCCACAAGAGCCAGAGTTAGAGGGGTTGGTGGAGGATGCTAAAACCCTTTCCAACGGACTTCAGCTCTATACGCCTGACGCGTTCGAGGACACGGACCAAATCCCTTCCAGGGTTTTTCTCACGGGTGCGACGGGCTACCTCGGCACTGCCATCCTCCATCAGCTTCTTCTGCGCAGAGAGGTCCTCCAAGTCTTTGTTCTAGTACGGGCACCTTCTACTAAGCAAGCTATCAACAGAATCATCAAATCCGCAACAATTTCCGGCTGGTGGCACGGAAGTTATCTGCCTCGTATCCAGCCGTGGTTGGGTGACTTACAAAAGCCCCAGTTCGGTCTTGGTGACCTCGAATGGAACCGACTATCCGGTCACCATGATCCTGTCAGCTCTATCGATGGGATCGTGCACAATGGTGCAGCTGTCAATTGGTACTCAAGTTACGATGACCTCCGCGCTGCTAATGTAATGTCAAGCCAACAGCTACTTCAGATAGTGGTTACCAGCCCCCATTTGAAACGTTACGTTCTCATATCAACGGCGCCACAACGAGATTTAGGGTGTGACGCCACTAGTGAGAAGGATTTTCGGAAGTTCCTGGCCGAAGCAGATGGGTACGGGAAAAGCAAGCTGGTTTCCGAGCAAGTCATGCTATGGGCAAGTAACAAGCAAGGCTTCCCGCGACAACGCCTTGCACTTGTTAAGCCCGGTTTTATCATCGGCAATGCGAGCTTGGGAGTTGCCAATGTGGATGACTTTCTTTGGCGCGTAGTGGCCGGGTGTGTCACTATCGGATCGTTCCCTGAAGCGTCATGCGAAGATTTCATTTATATTGCTACTACAGATCTTGTCGCCATGTCTGTAACTAGCTGTTTGCATGCCAAGTCTGACGAGAAACCTATGAAAATAAAGGTCAATGACGGTTTTTCTGTGAGAGACTTTTGGTGTGCGGTAAACTCGGCTCTACCGACTGCCCTCGACGAAAAGCCTTTCCAATCCTGGTACGCAAACCTGGAGACGGAGATGAATGAGAACTTGAACCACCCTTGCCTACCCGTTCTGCATTTGATTACCAATGGCAGTCGAGTGCTCGGGTCAGCAAATCACCATTCTGGACTATCTTGCTCGAAGGATCGTCAGCGGGAGTTGAAAGGAGCCGTTGCAAGAAACGTGAAGTACTTGCTTGAAGTGGGATACTTCTCATCAAACTGGAACAAAAGGACAGCTTCTGTGTTCCAGAGATAAGATAAGGTGTGGTGGACAAGAGATAGAAAATGGAATGTGAGTCAATTTAATGAATCAAGATTAGTGGCTTATAGTAATTGAATGCGTAGCTAACGATCGTCGCCCTTGACCCTTCAAACCTCCAAGATGATAAAATATTTCGTCCCTTCTGCGCAAACTTGGTTTGTTCGTGATAGTGGAGGTTGCACGTATCGAATCTCATCGACAAAAAGGGTGACCGGTCATTTTGACAACAGGGCGTCTACAAGTTCTGATACTGTGAGACTGGACGCTATACCTTTGTACTGTATTTCTACAAGGTGGCTAACAGCGGAACAAGCTATGATTGGCGCTGAGATATTGATTGTTGATCAAAGGAGTAATGATAACCCCCGGTGTCCTTGACAGCGTCACATTATGGATGGGGTAATGTTACTCGCTTATTAGACCGCATTTTGCAGACGATCAGATCATACGATCATATCAGTTTATGGGTTGTTAGTATGGGCTTGATGAAGGGATTGAACGAAACCTTACAATGGTGTTCTATCTGGAAGTGGAAGGTCGGTTACTGTAACTGCCACGCGGCCTGTCTCCTTAGCTTTGCATGATACTTTTAATCGGTAAGACAGTTTAGATGATCATTGAAGACTACGCTATAGGCTAAACAACAGGGTTGAACCAACAGGTGGAGTTGAAAGCATGGGGTTCTAACGATGTATCCAATGCTTCCCTTGATGATACCCATGTGAACCCTAAACTGACCCAGTAATGGTTTCAGGCATCGTATCCTGCAATATTGAGGGATAAAAGAGTTCCTTTGGCCCATGATCCCAGGTTTTCCAAAGTTCCCGATAACATCTCTTTCTTGACATTTGATTCCCAAATAACGTACTAGCCATCATGTACCATCTCGATCTTGAATCCTTCGCTGCTGGTAGCCACTGCGCTGTGGCTATCTGTCTCGGCGAGACTCCTCTTGACAACCCAAACAACGTCTATGATCTTGTCAAGTCCCTTCAGCAAAGGTTTAGCGACATCGTCTTCCTGATTTGTGACGAGATTCACAAATATGAGATGATGATACCGCGAAACATGACCATTACCAGAGCTCAACGACTGGCCATCAAGAAGGGCGATGACATGGATGCAATTCTTAACAACGCGTTTCACCGTCTCAGGCAAGATGACCAGCTGTCAGCCAACCTGACCATTCTGCGCTGGTCTCAGATCGAAGATGAGGATTACCAAAAGGTTCATGATATCATGTACCAATACCGGAACCAGTTCGACCAGGAACTCCGCACAAGCTCTGGGTTCTACATCAAGCGTCGCCTGGCTGTCGCCACATTGACTGAGGAACGACTTGAGAACTTTACGAAATACACCCTCGCTGAGCTTCCTGTACAACTTCTAGGATTCAATCATGACAATCGCCAGTACACCACCATCTTTCATCCCGTCTTCCCTCGGAGGAATGCTGATGGATCCGCGGGCGACGTCAACGCTGCATATGTCTCGCCGATCGAGACGGTAGTAAATGCCTACCGTAGCAATGCAGATGTCGTAGGCGACATCTCTCGCTCGATGCCGCATATGAAGGCGGGGAAAGTGACACGAGTATTCTTCGATAGACCTGTTCGAGAAGCTGTTCGAGAAGGCGTGGAGGAAAAGTCTCATATTCGCATTGTAGAGACACCATTGACAACCGAGGCTACTATAGTTGCGTAGTAAAGATAACCCCCTTTTTTTCTTCAGTTCCTACTACATAAAAGCGGCGGTGAGAGCTATAGACTGTATTTCTGCATGGCACTGACGGGTGGGTAAAAGAAGAGTTATCCTCTAAGGCTAAGGTGCCTACGTGCTAGTCTAAGATTATGAAGAGAAAATAAATTATATCGTCCCTTATGATCATGCTTTCAGCAGAGGATCCTTCTGGTAGATTGACTGTATCGGTGACATGATGCTTCCAAAGGGACACTGAAATTATAGAGGCATCTCTAAGCCAGTCTGGATCAAAATCTTGAACCACTGCTTCGTCGACGTATCCGATTGTGCCTTATCATATTCTGACCATATGGTTTTAACAAGCCTTAGAAAGCTATCGCTCGCTTTGTACGGCAAAGCTTGTCGAATCATGCTGAGCCTCGACCAGACGAGACGCCTTGCGTTGGCAACCTTGAGGATAGACTGTGGGACGAACATGGCCACAGCATCTGAGGTATTTGGGAGAAAGTTTGCTTGCGTATGGTCAAGTAAGTTCCAGTCCGTCTGTGAAATGGAGAGATCAGAAGGATCAATATCGACTGCCTCTGACAATTTTGGACAGTGAAAGTCGAAGTATTTGTCGAACCTAAGACCCGCGGCTGCGGAAATGTATAACATAGGATGGATAAACTTGGAACCTGATTCAACGGGAATCTTTTCAAGCGCAGCCACAAGCTGCAGAGCCAAGTCAGCGAGATATTTTGCTCGAGAATCTTCATCCGCTGCATCACGAGTACCAGTCGGCCTATTTCGCCCGCCGCTCGTGTTGACGACTAGATCGTCAAAGGTCAGGTATAGCTGCAACAGGCCAGCTTTTCGATATACCTCGGCTGTCTGTAGCAGATGAGAGACGGGGGTGTTGTCATCCAATGTGTCGACATAAAAGCCTTGTACCTCCTCCAAGAGCACCATAGTGTCAAAATCCATACTCAAAAGCTCTTTCTCTAGGTCGTGGGCGACTGCTATGTCACAAAGAGCTTTACTTGTCGTGTCAAGAGTGAGATTTGTTTTATCTTGGTTGGTCTCGCACGCGCTTCGACAGAGAGCCAAGACTTGGCCGAATATTTCAATGACCTCGTTCGAGATGCCGCACCAGGAGTTTGGAAGTGTCCCTAGTGGCTTTAGATTTGAGTTCATTGATGGATTGTCATATGATGTTTCATCAACGTCGTCGGCGGCTTCTAGTAGCATAGCCCGGCGAAGTCTGACCTGGTACTTTTGTCGTCTTTTCTCGAGATTGGAGGGATTTGAACCGGGACCGACTGCTGTAAGAAGCATTTCCCAGTAGGCCAAAGCTTGACGAAAATAAGCATGTAACAGAGCATCCGCCGCCGAGATCCCGACACTCCAGATAGCAAGCAGTTCTCTAGCTGATTCCAACCAAGGATAGTTCGAATTCGGAGTGACCCAATGTGATGAAGTTCCCATTGCCAAAACAGCAAAGACCAGATCAGCTGTGACTTGAGCCACTCTTAGGTTTCGTACTCGAGAGATTCCTTGGGCAATAGCGAATGTAGCTTGCTCTCTCAGCGTCGGTAGGGTTTCACTCAGGTGGGGCATACTGTCTGCGAGACTCACAGCCGACATGACTTGCATTGTGTAGAAGACAGCCTCAGATGTAGCCCATGAATTTCGAGCCAGAGATCGGTTGTTGTTTACCTCGGAATCGAATGTGGAGCGCACTGGACAGATGTGTCGGAACCAGTATTCGATTAATGTTGTTGATAAGTGAACGGGCCCTTGTATGATGCTAGGATTGGAGAGCGATATCAGGTCATGTTGTGGAATTTCAGACGTTTCTAACATGTTGAAGGAGTTCCATAGAGGCTCGGCAACATCGTCTACCCCAGTATCAAGGTCTGTGGCTTGAAAGGTTGACGGGGCTTCGGTTTGCCAGCTAAAGTCGAAGTTCTGATCCAGGGAAATTGGTTCATCTTGCAGAATATCAAGCACATTTTGAATATTCGCTGACTCGGCCTGGGCATCGGATTCCCCTGCTTGAGTTACTTGACCAATTGTCGGTAGATTTTGCGCCCGGTTATCTGATTCAGAGATTGCCTCCTGGGATGTTGACGTCTGGGCCCGCTGGTGCTTTTTTGTCCATCGCAGTTGCTGCTGATACCCAGGACAAGGACACTTGAACTTGACACAGTTCTCACAACCGGGTCTTTTCTCATCGCATTTAATCTGTCACAGAGTTAAACGCGTATACAGATTTAGCGATCCATATCGCAGATGCCGCCACTTACGCGTCTGGCTTTGCATCTGGAGCATCCATTTCTTGACTTGGCTGCTCCCTGTCGTCTGTGCTTGACTTTGAGTGCGTTTTTGGATGAGCTTTGTGAGTCCATGATGTGTCAGGTATAGAGTCGTGGGGAAGCGGAGTAACTTGCTGATGCGAACTGTTGAAGGGTGTGGTACTCACCGTAGTTTAGCCGTTCAGACCTAACGTTATCTGGCTTTAGCGGTTATCGTCGCCCATCGCTATCAAGCTATTTTCTCAGAGCCCCACCAACTTCGATTTGGCGAGATAATAGCAGCTTGGGATGTCACACCAACCAGGTCTGGTTAAAGTAGGTGGTATGGAAATGACAGAGACAGCATATCTCGGACCGTTGAATCCTCCTTTATCAATTCTTATCTATCCAAGTACAAGAATGCCAAACCTTCTGGTCTCCCGATAACCCTGAACTATTGATCTGTCCCGCCTGCATGTGTTGTCCGTCATCTAGCCAAATTTAGCCTTCAATACACGAAGCCTACTAAAGTACGAATCTTTGTCAACATAAGTGCCCCTCAACCATCGCGGCTTTCCAACATCAGCCATGTCAAACGCTCTTCTTGAGTGCAGAGTTCTCGTGTTGTCAAACAGGACACAGTCACCCGAGTTCATCTTTCGCTCGAATAGGTACTCTTGCCGTTGTAGCAATGCGTTGAACTTGACGGCAGCTTCATGCCATGCCTCCACTTTGTCGTTCAGTGCCAATAGAGGAGATTGTTCGGATTGTTCAACCATCGGGTCTCGATGATTCGAGAAGGGTGCGAGGAATGGAGGGCCCCAGTTGATCTTCAGCATATGGTCAACAAGCACGGCGTCGCTCCATCCAGAGCCTCCATTCTTGAGACTGAGCTCGTGGTAGTCTTTGACGTAATCTTGAATGCGAGTATAGACCTTATCACCAATTCGGAGCGGTCGGAGGTCAATGACTGGCTTCGTCGTGCGGTATACGTTGTCATCAGGATGGTTGTAGTGGTAGTTGACAGGGATTGTCGCGAGAGTCTCGAATGCCTCTGGATCCGAGTGAAACAAATCGATTGCTGACTTGTAGGCATCTGCAAAGACGCTGGCTCCTCCCTTAGATGCAGACTGGACACAGTGGAGGAGCTGAACGTGTGGAGGGTTCTGGAAGTATAACAAGTCGGTATGGAAACCTAGATCGGCGGATGTGTATGCGGCGTTGATGGCTTGGGGAACTGTACGCACTATAGAGATGTTAGCTTTGTTCTGACGGCTGGCCGTTGGCGTTTAACATACCATCCCATGTGCGGCCATAAAAGGTATCCTGGACAGGGCCAATGCGTTCAGCGATCGTGGCCAGTGACTCTACCTTGCCAGGGACATTTGTAACGAAAGCCAGACCATCAGTTCGCAGTTGATGAATGAGCTTGTAGACCTCTTTATCATCCTTCATGTATTCCTCGTAGTCAAAGTCTTTCAAGTTCGGTAGAGGCTCCTTAGTCCACAGAACCTGCGGAGCGTGGGTGTCTCTGCCGAACCCTGAAAGCGAGCCCGACTTGTTGATCTCTCGTAGACTCGCCAGGCTCAGCTTCGTAGTATGGTCCTCGCTAAAGCCTGGAGCATCATTCTCCCACTTGACGTTCACCGACTCGGATGTAGGATCGATCTCGACGGAACGGGCTTGAATGTTCGCTGGGATATCGGCGACCGAGAAGAGACGTTGGTTGGTCGATGTGTGTACGCACAACGGACATTGGCAAGAATCGCGCAAGAGGAGGGAGGAGAACTCGTGAGTCTTGCCGTCGACTGAGATTGGGACTCTTGATTGCTTCTTGCTTTGAAAGGTAGAATGGAAGCTGCGCGCAGGGTTCGCGATTTGCGACTCGACAGAAGCTCTCAACAGCGGCTTAATGATAGCTTGTTAGTGATGACTCGGGTTCTTGACTGGATCTTGGAGAATACGTACCGGCGTTATTGTCCTGTGATTGGCCGTGAGGCTGTTCTTTGGTGACACCAGCCGTTGGAACGGGGCCACGCCTCGACCACACTGGATCATCCGCGCATATGGAAGCCTAGAAAAGACGTGCATCTTGAGCGTTTTGCAATGGCTATGAAGAAACAATTGCAGCAATACCGACCTTTGTCAACAGAACCGCGCTCTATTAATATTGGATAAGTAGTCAAGTCATCACGTATTTAAAAACAACGATTACTGTGGGGGTTGCATCCACCGATCTTGACCCGACTTGTTCACATTTTACGAGGTTGCCAAGCTTCGAAGATGGGTTTTACACATGCCTCTCTCGAATTGTGAGAGGCTTATCCCCGGGTCATGTCCCTCACCAATCCCTTGTCAAGCAATTAGATGTATCAGTTCTTGAGACAATGCATGTATAAAGTGGGCACGAATAATGTCTGCGTGATATAATCACTTCGTATCAACCTTCCTTTTCCTATAATTGATGCTGTCTGTTTCGCTATTAACTAAAACGAACTTGGTCAGGAAATACGGGAGACCAGCGGACACAATTCTCGTTGACTACCCTGAACCCCAACGGAGCTGAGTAATCGTATTTTACTTCCATAAATGGTCAAGCGCGTCTAGGCAATCGGTGATCGCACCGATCTGGCTGTGTAAGTACTGATAAAGGATGTGGTATAAACACGTCGCTATGTAGCCCGGACTATCCCAACCTTTAAAATGATTTTCCATCCCTCTCGTTTCATAGAACCACAGGAATACCTACATTTCTAGCGTCGCCGCCAGAACTACAACATGGCCCCAGGACCAATTGACGACCAAGCGCAAAAGGTCGAAAAGACCCCCTTGCAATTGATTTCGCAGGGGGTGTGCCTCCCCGGAATACCCAAACATCCCACATTCTCTGCGCAAAGACAATGGCAGTTGGAAAAAATGGCATTGGCCTTTCGTGTCTTTGCACGATTGGGTTACACGGATGGTATGGCTGGTCATATCTCCGTGCGGGATCCTGAGAATCCACACACATTCTGGACAGTAAGTGCTAGTACTTGATGGCTCATCACTAGGCGCTGACGGGTTATAGAACCCTCTGGCAGTGCATTTCGGTATGCTGAAAGCTAGCGATATGATCCTTGTCAACTATGACGGTGTTCCCATCGGAGGTAGGAGGAGATGACAGCCCCGCGCACTTGACGTGTTATGCTTAAACTCTCCCGCCAGGTAGTATGAGTCGACCAGCAAATGCTGCAGGCTTCCTGATCCACAGTGCAGTCCACAAGGCTCGACCGGATGTTATCGCCGCATGCCATACACACAGCGTACACGGTATGGCATGGAGTGTCTTCGGCCGACCGATAGAAATGATCACACAAGACGCTGCATACCTTTACGGCGATGCCCAGGCTGTCTACCATGTTGGTTCTTGATTCCATTTGCTCGGTTACTCTTTCCTAATGATGTATAGGACTTTGGAGGTGTTGTTGTCACCCAGGAAGAAGGCGATAAAATCGGTGCTGCCTTGGGTACGTTTGGAGTTTCTATATTTATTCATCATGGTAACTAATAACATCGGCTTGTAGGGCCCAAGGGCAAGGCGATGATTCTTCAAAACCATGGTCTTCTCACAGTTGGTACGACAGTCGACGAGGCGTGCTTTCTCATGACTCTCATGGAGCGGGCTAGCCAGTGCCAACTACTTACTGAGGCTGCAGCGGCCAATGGTATCCCAAAGGTCCTTATCTCTGACGCGAGTGCAAAGTACACCTTTGAGAATTCGAGTGACCCTGAGACGTTGTACTGGGAGGGACAACCTGACTTGGAGTACGAGGAATACATGTGCAAAGGCGAACACAAGCTATAAAGGCTGATGTACATACTGGTATAGCTGCTTTATAGTTGCAATATTGAGACGTGTCACCTTGAGATGGCAAACGGTCAAGTACCTATACCAAGTCTTGGTTTTCTGTATAAACTAATAAGAACGCTCTGTAGCCTAGAATTAGTCTTAAATAAGATAAAGATTTAACGACAGTGCTAAAAACAAAACCATTTTATATTAGCCAAAATATCTACAGAGCGTTCTTGATCTTTTGAGTTTAAACTAAACCTATACAACGCAGCCCAGTAATTGTGTCTCTTGAAAAATGAGCAGCTAATCCTTCTGACAGATTGACTGTATTGTAGTAATGATACCCGAAGGGAGAACGTTGCTTATCCCTAACGGTACTGTGTCTTAGCTATCTTCCCCAGAATTTATCCTCTAGCATGCATAAATTAGTGGAGATCAACATTCAAATACTAACAATAGGAGGAATCGGAACCTCTGAACTCCCGTACAATCACGATAAGTTCAGAAGTTATACCTCTGGCGAGGCTCACTTTGAAGCCTAGCCGCAATGTGCTTGAATATTACGGATGAAGACTGAGAGAATACTGTTTAACAAGCGCGTAGATGAGACTTTTCGACGTTACCTGATCTAAATGTTTTAAGATCACAATTTCGTATTTATGCGCCTTACCCTATAGCGTAAACAGGGGTACTTGCAGCGTGTGACTCGCTAACAAAGTTGCCTGCGAGTCTCAACAACGTTAGACTGTCCCTCCTGGCAACGTTTTTCAGCCCCCGATCGAAAAGAAACTATTGATTTCTCACCGCAGACTAATTTCCCAAGATACACCTGAGTCCCTGTACCTCTCTCGTTTGGTCTTAGCTGGTCGAACTATTGACTGAAGGAAGTTGGCTGCTAGCTTAAATAAGAAAACAATTCAACATTGCTTCTGCAGCTTTGCCAGCGAAGACCATTGGTAAATCGGCAATTGCCATGCTAGTCGCCAATCAACCCAAGACGGGCAGCGCATTCTGAGCGAGTTCGGCTAAGAGCGAATTTCCCCCTGTCTACTTTAGAGGTCTAGATTCCAATATCGCATCACGCTTGCCCCGAATTCATGTAGATAACTAAATCTCATAAATAGAAATACAATATCCTGGATTTACCCCCATTATCTTGTCGTTCTCCAATACTCTGCTGCACTCTCTTTTAACCGCGGATCATTTCACGATGCAGCTTTCAAATCGCCTCGGAGCCTTCACGGTTCTGAACCTGTCTCTCATCTCAAGTGTTCTGGCGTCACAAACCTGCAGTCAATTATCCGGTAGAGATTACAACGACGGTCCTAACGGCAGGAACTTCGAGATCCTATGCGACACTTCTACAATTAATGGAAATATCTTTGCCTATTACTCTGAGGGAGATGAGTTCCAGGATTGCGTGGACAGATGCGATTATGACAGCATTTGCAATGTTGCGTTGTTCTTAGCTGGTAGCGGTGACTGTGCCTTGATCAACACTTATCAAGGGACGAGGCCATTTAATGGAAATGACGTAGCCATCTTCCGAGCAGCGCCAGTTCCAACGACGACATCGGCAGAGCCTTCATCAGCCGAGCCTACTACCACCGAGGCTGCTACTACAGAGGCTGCTACTACTGAGGCTACATCGAGCGAGGCTTCAACAGCCGAGACCACATCGTCCGGAATCACATCAATCGAGACCACATCTGTCGAGACCTCAGCAACTGAGTCTTCTACAAACGAGTCTTCATCGTCTGAGACCACTTCAGCCGACGCTACATCAACAGTAGTCACAGAAACCGCAACTTCGACGATCGACTTGTCGACAACCCAGTCCTCAACAACCGAACCTTTGTTAACAGAGCCTTCATCTACTCATGAAACGTCATCAGAGACTTCATCAATTGTTCAAGACTCCACTACAGTTTCTATCATAGACTCCTCTTACACCAGTACCGCCACCATTGAGGCTTCGACGGACGACTGCGACGATGAGACATCATCTTATGAGGCTCCAGCTACTTCGAGTGATTCCACATCTACTGCAACAGAACCCGACGTGCAGCCCACTACTTCATCTACCCACAGCCTGAATGGCCCCACTTCAATCCCTGAATCATCGGAACCCTCAACTTCGCCTTATTCGACAATTCCATCCACCTCAGAGGGATCTATCTCAGTGATTACAACAACTGATGCATCTGTGTCAATCTCTCTATCAACGCCAGTCACAAGCCAGGAGGTTTCTTCCATCTCTGCGTCTTCAAAGTCCACGACGATTCAGATTTATGCGACTCCAAGTCAGGCAACCTCTCTGACCGGTTCTTCGTCTTCTGAGGCTCAAGAGTCTGGCTCAAAGACGCTTCCATCCTCTGGTGTTACCCTTATGATGACAACAACCGAAGGTCGTCTCCCCACATATCTTCCTGCCTCCGACTGCGTCTGGACTGTTTACTTGACTATGGTGAAGTATGTCACTTGTAGCACTGGTGTGGTCCCCGAGACATCAACAACTGCCACGTATGTGACTGTTGACGGTAGCGCTGTGACTCACGGTCCCCCAGTTGTTCAACTGCCTGATGGCTGTATTGGGGGCTATCAGGTAGATGCTAGCGGTCACAGCTATCCTGTGGTGCAACCTACGATGGGATCTCAAGGCTACCCATCAGGCGAGAAGAACCACCCATCTGTTCGGCCTACAATGGCATCACCAGGTGGCTCTCAGCCCAGCGCTGGAATCGGCCAGTATCATGTTCCTGCTCCAACTGCAGGATCGCAGGGACCTCATTTGCCAGAGCAAGGTACTGAGAAGCCTTCTGTACAGCCGACACAAGGATCGCAGGGCAGCTCCCACGACAGCATGGACCAGCCACCTGTTTCCGGCCAAGACTCACCAGAGCCCAACGATGAGGAGCCTCATGGAACACAAGGTGAGGTTGCTCCAACAGCCATCTCAGCATACCACTCTGGTTCTCCAGCGTATCCTTCCCTGGTATCGCCTATTCACCAGGGTCAGCACAACACTTCAGTGACCTTTACAGTAAAGACAGCTACCACTGGAGGTGCAGAAGAACACAGGGCTAGCTCGTCATCATCTGCGGGGCCACCATCTACACCAGTCATTGCTTCAGGATCAAACAAACATCAGTCGATGCTTTGGGCATCAATCGCTGGAGCCCTTTTGGCCTTGGGCATGCTGTCTGTATAATGTACATGGGTCTGAGTGTTGAACGAATAAAATTGTACTTGAATATATATAATTCTTCTTACATTATGAGCTGATAAAACATCTACTGCAACTTAGTTCATTCATTGATCTTCTTTGAGACCACTGGCCTCAGTCAGCCTTTAGACCTTCGAACATATTCACGAGCCCATGGAATCCTGGTGTCATAACCCATATTTCATGTTACTTAGACTTCCTGTCATTACTAGCCTGTTTTTGACTTTCCTGTTTATGTCACGCACTTCTCAACAACCTCCACCCATTGTTTTCTTAAGACAAAGCTCGAAGCACCCTTTTCAACCCTTCGTCTAGCACGTATTTGGGATGTGCGATGACGAGACGAAACCAGCCGGGCGCCTCACTTCTGTAACTACTTGCCGACGTGAGATAGACCTTCTCCTGTCTCAATAGCGCGAGGATGTCGTCATCGCTCGCTACATCGTGATGAGCTGCCGCTGCCAAGTTCACCATCTATTCGAGTTTCTTGAAGGTGAGTTTGCAAGTGTACGGTTCAAATCAACACAATGAACCAAGACATATCTGAACCTAATACTAATCAGGTCTCAAGTCGATCGGTACCGACCATCACCAAACATGACGGATTCCACGTCTGGCACGAGCCGAGACCTCTCTCCCTCGAAGCAAGAGACCAGACGCTTCAATGATCTAGAAGGGACGCCTGAAGTCGACCTGGAGCGTCTCGACCGGTCACGTCCCGCGTTACTCTCGAATGCATTGATAGAAATCGGCTTCGTTCTCAGCACCGTCGGCTCCCTGATGATGAGTGAATACTTCATCAGTGGGTTCAACGTTGTCCTGCCGCAGATTTCTGAAGCTCTTCATATCCCGAAATCGCTCCGCACTTGGCCTGCAGGCGTGCCAAGTTTGACAACTGCTGCTCTCCTTCTTCCCTTTGGAACTCAGAAAGCCCATTTGGTAGGGTTACGGGAGGATGGATCCAGCTGTCTGGTATCAAACTTCACCCATGTGAGGTGGAGGATGATTATGACGACTTATACTTTGGCGAGGGAGACACGCGTTTCCGTGTATCTGGACAAATGGACCCCGCCAGATTCGATATGCCCGAACTTCGTTTAGCAGACTACGTGGACAAAAAGTCCGAATTAGTGGCTGTGCCGTTATCGTTGCATGCTGACGTAATAAATCCGGACTATGATATCAACGACCCTGTTCCGGGTGCTTATTTTCTGCTTCTTATATCATCGGCATCTGGAAAAAGTCCGGTCGAAGGCCTTGCGTATTTTCGGAGGGTAGGGTTTGGAGTTTCGACCAGAGTGGGACCTGACAGGTTTGATGTTGATGGGAGGAGATGGCTTCGAAACAGATAACAGGGGAATTTAGAGGATATCATTATTGTGTGAAAAGACCGTAAACAAATCCGGTTGAATTCGTTCCCTATTTCCTGATAATAAGGTTTCCATCTTGAATTACACTTTTCAAGCACTATGACTCCAATGCTCACACGGGACCTTTTTTTTTTTGCTTTGCTAATTGCCCTAATATTGGGTTTCGGCTATGCATAAAATGCGCTGTTTGCTTGCTTCCATCCGGTTTCTTTTCCCTCTTCCTTCCACCAACACCAACACATCACAGTTCCCTATTTCATTCTTCATTGACTCTATAGAAGAACTTGAATTGAGAGGGTATTCTAGGTTAGAGGGAACCCCTAATATCCTTTAAGGCGACATAGTATAAAGACTCTCCTGCTTTAAAAGATCATAACGGCCCTCATCAAGCATCCTCTGGGTGGTGATTCTCTGCGGGTAGTTTCTCATAAACATGTCAGTAAAGTGTTTACCATAGTGCACTCCCTCTTTGGGCTCCTGGCCGGCATCATAACCAGGCAGGGGCTTGATGACAGCCTGGAAGCTCGGCTCATGGAAATAAGCAAAGGCAAACCTCTCCCGATGGTTAAGACCAACTTTGTGAGGGGTAGAAGGTAGGTACGAGTTGGTAAGATACTGCATCATGTCACCTGTTCGGAGGGTCTTAAGTTAGTAACACCTTCCATAGACAGGGTGGATCGGAACACACCTGGAAAAACGGTGAACACGTTCTCTGCAGGAGGCACAAACAACCAGCCTTCAGAGTCTTCTTTGAATCCTGCTGCACTTTTCTCCCAGTTCGCAAAGTCGTCTCCATCTTGTGGGGGGCGAACAAGCAAGGCTTTGTTACATCTCATTAGCATTTCTGAAGTTATCGATATTGTTGGTCGTCTGAAGATTCTCACCTCCAACATCGTCGGCTGCTGCAAGAACGAGGAGGCCGTAGTCTGTGTGAGAGCCAATTCCACGACCTTCCTTACCCTTTCCGTTTGTTTTGTTCATGGCAGGGAAACTATCAAGTTAGGTGTCAGCGGAGAACCACTCAGTAATGAAATTTGTTATAGGCACTCACCGAAGGATTCTCATGTGATGCCAGCCATCCTTTGTGTAATCGGTGAGAGACCCTGCAGGCACATCGAGACCCAACTCTGTGAGCTTTAGAAGCGTCTCACCACTTTCTCCCAGACTGTTCATGTAGCGCTCCATAGGGTTCTGCATCTCATAATCAGGCCAGGGGCAACGACCATGGCATGGCCATTTCGCGACCACTCTAGGCTCATCAAGATCGAGATCCTTTGTGACAGTGAAGATCTCGCTGTAATCAGCGATACCATCAGTGAGCTCCTCACCGCTGGCGATATAGCCTGAGTAAGTCTGACTGTCGACACAGGCAGATTTTTGAGCATACGGCTTACTAAAGAACCGCTTGCTTGCCAGGTTGGCACTCTTGTACAAACCCTGCTGCTCTGGATTCATGGTAATCTGCAGGATCCCATCTTTCTTCCAGGCGTCGATGATTGCTTTTCCAAGCTTTTTGTCTTCAGCGCTGCCAGATACCTTCTGAGGCAAAACAAAGGTCTGGAGATCTCCGACTGTGGCAGTGTGTCCAGGGGGGATGCCAGAAGCGTTTTCAACACTCCGGGCAAGAGGCTGGACAGCTGCGGTAGCCATGTTCTTGGCCATGATGGGGGGCTGGAAGGTGGTAGAAGACAAGGCCATGTTTCTAGTGATAGATCGAGAGGAGGAAAGAAGGCTCATAGTTGCTTGCAATATCTGAGATAGTTTTCAAGTTTGCTCCCTGGTGTTTGTAGACTGAATTGAATGTGTGATAATATTCTGGACCTGGAAACGTCGAAGGGGCTAGGTCTTTTATACATGATTACACTTTTTCCTTTCATAAGGCGCCGGGCTTCAAAAGTCAATCTACTATGAGTAACACTCCATCAAGATGTCCTTTCTTGATGACATTGTCATCCAGTACGTCGATTTCTCGTCTCTACCCAAGGCATCATCTTACTTCGGCAGATGTTACAATTGAGGTTCGTCTTGATAGCATCCTTGAATTACAATAGTCTCTTATGAACCAGGAACAGATCATTGCTTCATTCGACAGCCGTTAGCACATTTTCACCCTTGTACATCACGCGACTTTTACTTTCACGGAGAACTGCGAGACCAACGTCCTTGACGCAAATATAATTGCGATACCTTGTTATTACTAAACCACCAGTTACACTAGCTAAGCGCATGAAACCTGCAGAGATAATGTAGCAGAATTAACTTAATCCACCAATATTCTGGTCAAGGTTCAGTACAGGAAGACCTGCCATGAAATATGATCTTTAAAAGAGAATGTTCGTGCAGCGTCCATTCCACTCTATGCTCCTTGACTCAAGAACAACGCCCTGTCCTTATCGTCCATCAATCCAAACCATAGCGAAAAATCAAGACTCGTTTAGCAACTCGTTTAGCAACTCGTTTAACAACTCGTTTAGCAATGCATTAATCCTGGTTAGCAATCTTGAACCCCAAACTTAGATGACTTCTCACTGTATAGCCTGTTTCAGATACCAAAATATCTGAGTACCATGGACAATACTACACGTGATACATGTCATTGATTGAAAGCAATTTTGCTTATTGATCTATACGCGTATCGTAAGATAACACAACCCAATGGCCGTTGATCTATTCCGAAACCTCGTTGTAATCCACTCTGCTCGTATTCGTGGAACAAACCAACTTGGGTTCTTCAACCGACGACCAGTCGAGTACGCGTTCGATCAACTGCCGTACAATGGAATTCCTCAATTTCACCGCTGATCAAGCATTTCATCCTTATCTAGGTCTAAAGTGCAACGTGTTGTTGATTCACACGAGTCATTTGAGCAAAATGACTTGGCCATGGAGAATAAGACACGACCGAGGCAACCGAGGAGAACGGCGATGCTGCAACGTTACTACACGGAATGATATCCCATTGTTCCCCAACGCCCGCATCGTAGTAGTGATGCAAGGGTTAGGAGCTTGGCGTGCAATGCTCCAATCGGCAGTTCTGTGATCAGCGTGAAAGAAACGATACGCGAGGACAAAAAGTGTGAGACGATGCGATTGACGAGCCTGCTTATTCTCCTGCTTCATGACTCGTGACTGATGTGGAGTATAGGGGTAAAGAAATAGGAATATCCTCGGTCTCCTTGATGCCCCGACTGTGTACATCCCGCACCTCCAACTCGAGTTACTCTGACTATTAATCATTGGCTGAGGAATACAAACACTTCACGTCAATTCCAAATTGAAAAGTGTGAAGGAGGTACGGGACGGACCGGGGCACTACAAAGATAGTTCGACGAACCGGTTTTTCCAACGTGTTTCTGTTTGATACTTAGGGGCTGAACGACTGTTAAGCTTTCGGTACCTTGTCGACTCTCGGGGAAGCGGGTCCAATCAGCTCTAATGCAATCCCTCCATCGCTAGCGCCAACCCCCACGACGTTTGAAGAACAGAGAAGACAGTGGAGTTTAAAGTTTCCATCCCACTTTCAACTAGAGATCTACATTAAAGCTTTGGGGTAAATTGATATACGGTAAGATGACTAAAAGTTCGGTATAATGATGTCTTACCCTATGTCTGGCAGCGATGGGACATGTTCCAAGTTCTAGGTAAAGTATCTATACTAGAAGTCTGTATAACTATTATAATCTTTACTATTTATATAACTTAATATATAAACAGACACTATGCTAGATTATCTCGACAATTACGGCTTCTGAAATGTGAACCTTGACCAATCCGTCGTAAACATCCTCAAGGTTAAGCTTCCCAACCACCTTTCCAGAGTCATCTATTTCTTGCCCAACCCAGATGACTCCGATGGTCGAAGCTGAATGTTCTCCTGTTCTGTTAATCTCCTGACAGATACCGCTTTTCCTAGAGTGTGGCTGATATCGTGGATTTGGAATTGTCGCGGGGCAGCCTGGGCCTTTTCATGTTTGCCGAGGTTGATAAACACGAGCTTTCTGAGCCTATTCCCATCATAAACCGCAAAGTTAGCTGCGTTGGGCTTTCCGTTTCAAGGTAAAGCAGCAATCTTAGGCCTCTTCAGACCACTGACTAGATCGGCTGCAAATAGCATGGTGTAGTAGGTGGGGTTTATATGGGCCTTATCCGATAACGGAGATGACAGGGGCTCCCACATGGAATAGAAGAAGTCGCCTTTCCCCATGTGAAAGAACAAACGGCTGATACCAGCTATGGAGCCTGAAAAGGCGTAGTCCAGCTCCCAAAGGCCTGCTCCCAGTGTATTAGAGACGCCATCTTTACCATGGCATGCCACGGAGCCAGTTTCGCCCATATGTACCTTTTTCCCGATGGATTTGGCGGCCGTAATCTCACCAGCATATTGACCCGGCAGATCAATGGTTGCAGTGTGGTTAAGCAACTTATCGATGCTCACCTGGGCGGAACTCTCAGCTACAGTAGTCAGTGATCATTCATTAATAGAAGGTGCTGCACTGACGAGTACATATGTCCCAAGGATATCCATGTACAGCAATGTACTCGACTTGGGGAATAGACTGCGGTACTCCCATGTTGACGAGATTTCGAATGGTCATATCCGGTTTGAAAAGTTGAGGTCCAGCGAAAGAACCAAATTGGAAGTTGGGATTGCATTTGGAACATTGAGACGCTAGCTCAGGAATCCACTCTTCCATGTCCGCAGCGTAATCGTAGACGTCGTAGTCTTCAGGTCTGTGGTCGCCGAAGAGGTTGACCTCATTACCAAGCTCGTATGCCATGACGTTGTCTTGGTCCAGAATTTCGAAAGCACCGCGGATCTCATCTTTGGGAACTTTGACACTACCTTCTAAGGATAAGCATCGTCTTTCTGGCAAAGTGCAACAGGGAACTTGCCGTTACGGTAATTTAGTCCAAGAATGATGGGGGTACCATGTGGAACGTTCTCGTTTAAAACGTGGTAAAGATTACCATTGAACGTAATGTAAAGAGCCTCCGACTTCTTTGGATCGTCTGGGTTCGGGCTTTCCACTGAGTGTATGGTGTCGTTACAACGTTCGCAATAAATGGCCCTATCTTGAGTGTTGCCCCCGATGCGTAGAATCGCCGGACTACCAGATCGGTCAACAACATTCTGAAGGAGCTGTTGAGAAACCCTGTTTGGATCCTTGCGGTCACCAAAAAAGTCAATAGTGTCACCAAATCTCAACCTCATTAGCCGATTGTTAGTTTAGATCTGCTTTCTTATATATACTCAATAGAAAGACTGATCAGATCTCTTTCTAGAGGAACTGATTTGTTGGACCAATTGTCCACAGCCAAGGGCGAGCTGAAAGCCTTCGACCCCAGAGGTTAAGCCGCAATAGACTGGATGTATACGAGTGAAAGGATGATAGTAGGCTTCATAGTTTAAAGAAACTATCAAATGTATTAATATTGAGCTGCTGACTGCAGAGAAAAAAGGAATTATAACAGTTGTAACTGGCTACCTTTAAATACTAAACCTAGGTTTTATGCCGAGTATGTAACAGTAGACTACTGGCGGAGAAACTATACCCTTAATCTACTTGTCATGTAATTAACTCGCTCGTCTTTGAGAGGGTAACCGCGCCTATTACAAGATGAACCCTTTCGCTTAGACGCTTGTGATACAAAATCTTAGCAGAACTTGCCTTTCATTGGCGCGCGTGCTTTCGGGTTACACGTCACGATCATTCCCCGCGGGGTACCGTTTAGACTAACCACTACCTAGGAAACGATCCTCAGCCGAGATCTTAGCTTGCTCAGGAAGGTCATTCCCTCACACGGTCCCTTGGGGAAGGAAAACAAGAACAAAGGAGGAAAGGGGGGGAACGATAAGCCAGCTAATAAATCCCACTTCATGTCGCAACTTGCCAATCTGTCTAGGCCACTATTAGTTGACGGCTGAAATGAGGACAGACTCCGCGCCTTAGCTCACCGGAAGGTAAATCGCTGAAAGTCGGGAGCACGTTGAACGAGAAGTAAACAGGGATGGGAATCGATCTACGTCTACTCTACTCCGTTACAGTGAACCCCGACCTAAGTTTGTCGCGTGCCATTCACCTCTAGATCGAATTTGATTAAACCTAAAGGCGAGAATTGCACAGGTGCATTAGAATGTTGACGGAACACATCCCCTGGCCGCCATGTCCATCTGGGCTATCCATGACCTAGTGGTGAGTGGCCTCGGCCTTGGAACTGGTGAGCTTTGTAATAAACTAGAGACCAGACTGTAGCCCGAGATTCTACGGGAACGGGAGTAATTAAGGCGGTGCTACTTAGGTCTTTTCTCTGAGGAACCATTCACTCGTATCGAGCCTTCTCGTAGCAGTTTATATTCAATGGAACTGTAGCAGAGCCTTTCTGCGAGTCTCGCCTGCTAGGGCATAGAGGTTTTGTGAATCGCTGGAGTTGGGATCGTATTTCCTGTCTCTTCAGTGATAATTGAAGTTTTACGGGCGTGATTGCTATGCTACTCTGCGTCACCGTAACCAAGCCACAAAGGTCCCGTCAGTAACTGTAGGCATTGCTGTTTTACACAGCCCAACTTCACAATTAGAGACTATCCTCTATCTAAATTAGACGTCAGTACATTGCCAAAGTACAAGAATTGCCAAGGATGCGAGTGAAGTCGTTACAAGCACTAGGCCGTTTCAAGATTGAGTGTTTAATCAATTGCGTCTCGGAGAGTCACTTGCGCCCTGTATGGCTGGCGTTTGTGTGCGATGCTCGTATTGGACAATCGTGCTACGTAGTAATCTGCCTGTTCTCAAAAGCCGAAACCACTGAGGCATATGAAATGGCTAAAGCTCTCAACAAGGTCCTGGAAAAAGACGAGAAGTGGGGATCTACTGAGAAACCTCTCCAGGTATTGTGGAAGCTGGGAAGAAAGCCAGATCGTAAATCATGCAATGCTTTGGAGCCAGACACATATCTTGGCGACTGGCTTTGGGTGACTGATACACTGCAGAAGTATATCAAACAAGACTGAGCACGGGTTACGGATTGGCTTGTGGCTGAACCGAAGTCTGTACTTGAGTCGAAGAACATTGTATGTTCGGTCAATCACGGTGGAGCGAACTCCTTCCACGAAGGTCTATGGTAAGACTTGAACTCCAAACATCCTTTCAATCTGCTTACACAGTATTTAGTGCCGGTATCCCACAAGTACTCCTACCTGCTTGGACAGATCGCTACGACTTTGCCAACCGCGTGGAGCTTCTTGGCATTGGACTCTGGGGAAATAAGACAGCGAAACCACGTTGGCAAGAGGATGAATTATCCGGCGCGATTTTAGCTACCCTATTTGGACCGGAGTCAGTAGACATACAAAAGACTGCCCGGGAGGTTGCAAGTCGTCATCCGGAATGGGAAAGCCGACAAAAAGCTGGGGATGAGATTTTGAAATATTTGCAAAATGTAGATTAGGCGACGAGTGGTTGCTCATTTTCAACATTAAAGCCCCTAGAGCTGACAACTGCATTGGGATTGATATGTATTGGCTTTGTTGTTTAAATAGGGCTACGGACAGATTTCTTTCTGATATAATAGATAATGCCAAGGTTACAATTATCTGCACATCTGTCGGAAGTTATATGTTAGGCCCCGGGTGTCTAATTTATCAATGTCACTTCAGCGTACATTGGATACATTCACATTTACTTATCGCTATAGGTGAGCCGAGGACCGCAATAACACATACATCTGGCCACATGTTGCAAATCAGGGGTGTATCGCGAGATACCTTTGCAAGTATAAGAGCCTTTAGAAAAAGTCTCGCAAGATGAATTTAATTAAGTAGCCCAATCCAACCTCTCTGGCATCCTGCAACCATCCTAGTTCATACTATTCCATGTTTTACGGTAAAGAAGCTAGTGGGGTAAAGATTGATGACTCTCTGAGGCAGGAGCTGCAACTTCCATCATAGTAAAGCTAAGCGTCCGGTTGTTCACCCTTAGGAGGATATTTACCCCCATCCTTTTCTACCTGTGGCTCACAAGTACACCAGCTATCCTTGGAAATTTCCGACATAACCTTAGGAACATGATTACCACAACCCCACCATGTTGCTTTTTCTGTAGTGAAACATCGATCAGTTATAGCCTAACATTGGGTGCGTAAGCCTTACTGCAAGCATTGCATGTTGCCTTCTTACACATTGTGTAGGTAAGATTGTCTTTGTAGATGAATTTTATACAAAAGGATTAATTGTGCGTTTGCAGATTATGTAAATGGAAGAAGAAGGTTCTTAAAAACAGAGAAGTATGCAACTATTTGTATGCTTTATTTAGTTTGATCTGTTTTCATAAGAGTACTGGAATGCAGCCAGCCACTTGCCCGTGATAGGTTGATTTTCTATGCTGTTTACAGCTTAGTGTATGGTCACATCGAATTCAATCTCCGACTCTGACTTGTGGTTCTAGTCCCCGATGCCGAGTCCGATTCTAGTGTGCGATTCTATTCACCGCCCCACGACCGACGTTAACCCCGGTGCCCGTACCATCAAGAAGGGTTCAAGCTCTGTAAGCTGGAACGAAGGCTTGTACTAGCTTCTGGAAGGTCACTAACTAAGTGTTTATCTTAATATGCGAAACTATTTTTTTCTTCTTGACCTGTTTATAAGTATTTACACATTGAGACGCCCTAATATATTCGAGTACCGAACCGTCAGTTCTTTACCTTTATTGTTGTACTCTTATCACGCGTATTCAACTTTTTAACTATGCAAGAACATTATCTACCTAACCCGCATAAAGAAATAAGCAACAAAATCCGCCATTACCTCTCCGCTACCTTGAACGTTGACTTTCTCCTTGAAGTTCAACTTCTGCTTCTTACCTTAAGCACTGGTATCCAGGATGCCGTAAGCTACCCCGATTTCAAATGCTTTGCGTCCAACCAGACCGGCAATTCTGTCGTGCTGGCTGTGGGTCTTGCCGGGCATGATGATTCCAGTTTCAATTTATCCAATGTTGGCATAAGTTTGGGGATGTTCCTGGCTGGAGCCATTATGACAGGACAGCTGGCAAATCTTGTTGGGCCACGCGGTCGTCTGTGGTTGATGACCAGTCATTTGATTCAAACGCTTCTGACGTTTGTGGCTGCTATTATACATCCTGTATACTCTTCATCTGGCAATAGCCCTTCATCAATGGGTTCATTGGCATTACTCGCCTTTGCCTCAGGTGCTCAAGTAGCCTCCATGAGACCTTTTTGCATTCAGGAAATCACAACAGCTATGGCGACAGCAGCATGGGTTGACCTCGTTATCGATCCAAGGCTACTGCCAATCGTTGAGGTCGTAAACGTTCTCTCACGTCATATTTACTTGTTCAGTGCGTCATTTCTCTCCCTGTCCAGGTTTCTACGCTAACAATGACCGCGGGGTCTGTCAAGTCACCGCGGGGTTTATCAAAATAACTAACCTACACGCATTCACGTGCTTGATGCCTGAATTAGCTTGAGGTTAAAGATTACAGTAAAATTACTAAAGAAATTACTAACCCTTATTGCCTATAAGTAAGAGACGTATAGCCCTATATCCTGCAGGAATTACAAAGATCCTCAAACGAACAGCCAAGTCTCAAGATACATATTTGCGTTTTTACAGACGTCCGGGTTCGTCCATTAATTTCAACATGGAGAATCCTGTTATCCACTATGTATATGAATCTGCTACCGGTACTTGCCAGTAAAACATCTTGTGATATTATTATCGACCCCGTGTTGGATTTCGATCCAGCCAAAAACATAATCTCAAGAGTGTCGGCTGATAAGCTTCTGGCCCTTATTGACCAGATGAGCTATAAAGTCGACATGATTCTCGAGACACACGCACATGCCGACAATCCAACAGCTACATCCTATCTCCAGGCCACGCTTTCCAAGAGAGGGAACAGACCTAATATCTGCATTGGTGGTCGGATCAAGCAAGTGCAGAAGGTATTCGGAGAACGTTATGGTATACCTCCGGAGGAGTATGAAGACGTGTTCGATAAGCTTTGGGATGACGATGAGCAATTCAAAATTGGTAGTCTCAGTGCGCAGGTTTTCCATCTACCAGGACACACGCCTGACCATATCGGCTACAAGATTGCAGGTAAGAACTCTGGAGATTTCTATGTCGTTTCTCAATACTTTACTGCATCTATATATACAAATCAAGACTTCCATAACTAACATCATCCTATTCAGACAATCTATTTGTGGGAGACTCAATTTTTCACGTGGACATTGGCTCTGCGCGCGCTGATTTCCCTGGTGGCAGTGCTCAGGGTATCTACCAATCAGGACGCAAAATACTTGCCCTCCCTGGACAGACTAAAATATGGATTGGACATGATTATTCACCGGATGTGCGACATGGTACTGTCCCTTGTGTTAGTGTGGATGAGCAGAGGCAAGAGAATAAGCATCTGAAAGACAACATAACAGAGCAGGATTTTATTGCGATGAGAAACTTGCTGAGCCAAAACTACTCCATCAACCACTGCAGATTAACATCAGAGGAGGAAAGTTACCGAAGGCTCTCAAGGATGGGGACAGACTTTTACATCTACCGCTTGGTATTCTCAAAAGCCCTTGGTGATAAACGTTCAATTCATTTTTGTTCTCTTATCTTAAACAAGCGTTTTGTTGTACTAATTACTTCAAGCTAATGCCTGAGGTTATAGTTCCCTAAGCATATGTCGGATAAGCACAGCTCAGAACCTTTATGTCAGGTCCCGCATGTGTGTTTAATTGATGTTAATTACACATTTGCTGAGGCTGTCCGCCAAGGGACTAGCTACCCGGGAGCGGCACGGAAGACTTTAGAGAACTTGGCCCTCCAGTAAATCAGCTTGAAAAAAGCTTGAGCACAAGAGCTAGCGCCACATCCGGTCTAGAATCGCCACGATAACGTATCTTCACGTGATATAGATCCACCCGGTTACCGGTCCGGGGTACTCGAGCTGAGACCAACGTCCAGTTTCGCTCAGACGAGTGGGGGTTAGCGCTATTACAAAGACACGGGTAAGCTGGTCTATCTTTGAGTTTTGACACAGGACCATTCAATAGAAGGTAGATCACAGAAAAAGCGAGTCGTGAAGAGTTCTTGGCGTTTTGATCATTATTCGAGCCGCTACCTCAATGGCAGAACGCCGTTTGCCCAACAATGACCAGTTTGAGACAGTAAACCGGAGCTTCTTGAGCCAATAAACAAGCAGTTCTCCGCTGTAATTAGTAACTGAGAATGTCATTTTGTTGGCGCTAGATCCAGGAAGGAAGGCAAATATGGGTCTGACTCGGGGCTTCTGGACGTTTAATTCCGGATGATAGACAGATAACCCCCGACGGACTCATGGGAGCATAGGTCTAGGGCTGACATCAACTAAAGGGCGACAAAAAGGACGGCACTCGGGGAGGTGCCCGGTCACCAAAGTCTAGTGAGGGCGACAGTTGACCTTTTCTTTCCGCTAAAAAGATCGTCGTTACAGCTTGGCGCTAGATTACACTACAGGTTCAAAACTAGCGGGAATAAGTATAGTTGCGCTTGGACCTGCAGACAAGTGACGTGAATCCCTGGGAACTCGTCGTAAAATGCCTCTGGGAATAATTTGCCTTCCACGTTACTGAATGCTTATCCCCTGAAAGGTCTCACATGAGACCGAAGCGAGATTTTCGCATCCACGTCTTCGGAGCCGATTGAGTTTGACCATCGCTTCATCATTATTAGCATTACAATACCTGTTCAGAGATACCATTGGTCTGCATCAATCTGGATAAAACCAGTATCCTCGTATAGATGAGCCGCATGAAATTTTCGTACGGATATAGGAGCCGCAGGAACAGGGTATTGCATTTAGCGCAGATCCTACACCCCATACAAAATGAAAAGATCAGCACTAATTACCTTCGACGACAGCCAGTCTTATCCAGTTGAACAGGGGTAGGAGTAGATCGCCCGCTACCTTTCCTTCCATGCTGAAAATGGGGCTCGTTAGCATGGCAATCGGTGCGACGATCTCCTGCAGAAGACGCAAGATTTGCTCACATTCTGAATCAGCTGCCCCTTTCTGCTTTGTATCTTTATATGGAACTGTACTGCCATCCGCGGAGTATGCATTCTTCTTTTTGTTCGTTGTTTTGTTTGGATTGGCTTGTCCATTGAATTTCATCATGGTCAGTTCAACAGCAGCGTCGGCAATCAGTGCCATTGAGCGCACATGCTCTGTGCCCAGTCTTCTGGGCTCGCTGTTTATTATTGCTACGTTTTGTTCTTCGAAGTTGTTCCATAAGCCTATCAGTCGCATGCTTTTCTACGCCTCTTTTGGAAACATGATGAGTAATGTCGCTACACTCATGTCGCAAGATTACACCAACCGGCCCAATTCAGCTGGATGCCAAACGCAGGCCTTCCTAATTGAGACGTAAGTCCTTTCGATGCAACGCCAATCACCTACCCGGTCGCTGATCATTTGTCAGATTCATGTTTGCCGATGTTTTTTGGGCTCTGGCCATGGCTGCGAACGTATACCTCACCTTCTACTATCGATTCGACGGCACCCGACTACGCAAGCTTGAGCCACTTTACATTGTTCTGTGCTACGGCGTCCCTTTCACCATTGGTATCACTTTCATCTTCGTACGAAACAGCGAGGGACATCGCCCATACGGCAACGCGAACTTGTGGTGCTGGCTCACTGTAGAGTGGGATGCTTGGCAGCTTGCTACTTACGGACTCATTTGGTAACCTATCCCTCCTCTTTGACTTCTCATCAACACTTCTAATGCTATATAGGCTCATCATCCTTATGTGCTCAGCCATCTACATCCGCGCAGGCCTAACTATCTACAAATGGAGGATTCGCCTGAACGACTTCTCGAACTCGAACGATTACAACACTGCCTCCCAAGGCGTCCGGACGCAGACACAGACGCAAACCCAGAACGACAACTCGGATATTGCGGGTATTGCCAAGACCACCAACATCACCATCACAACGTCGGACTCTGCCCCACCTGATCTGAAGTCACCCTTCAGACCCGCCACTAGACCCGAGCCAGTTCACACAGCAAACATCTACACAGGTCCTGCTACTGCTCCACCGGTCGCAAATCCATCCGAACAACAAAACATCAGAACCCAGCAGTTGGAACGCCGAAAGCGCAGCCCCAGCGACGAGGCAGCCATTACTTATGCCAAGACAGCCCTGCTGTTCTTCACAGGAATGCTCATCACCTGGATCCCCGCGAGCGCAAACCGTCTGTACGTTCTCATCGATGGCCACTCATCTACAGGGCTGGGATACCTGAGCGCGTTTGTTCTTCCTCTACAGGGCTTCTGGAACGCCTTGATTTACTATTATACCTCTCGAGCGGCGTGCAAACAGATCATTGCTGGTTTGCGGAATGGGCGTAGTCGTCTAGAGGAGAACGATGCCAATGGGTCCAGCTTTGCTGAGAGAGGCAATGCTGCAAGTGAAAACACTGGGTCGGGCTTTCAATTGGACAGGACAAGATCTTCAAACAGGGAGGATAGTTTCGGGGAAACAGAGAGCACAACCTCGCTGACTGCGAAGGTTTAAGACCTTGTTCTAACTCAATTCTTTACTTTGTACATACTTTATAACTTTAATACTACACTTACTCTTTATTATCCCTTCAAGACTACAATAGTAGAGTAAGTGATTCTCCGTTGGCAATGCTGGCTTACTATATTGAACTCACACAGACAGCGGCGCATTATCTACTGGAACCTACCTGATTTCTACTCAGCGTAATATCTCTCTACCCCTCTTACTCTAAGACACCTTGAGTGCTAACCGATTATACTTTTTGACCAGATCAGCTACTAGCCTCATCTCCCAATCAGACGGTGAGTGATTTATGATAGGTAGAGCAAAAAAGATTTTGTAGGTCTGCTTAGTGTTGCGTTCTTGTGACCTAGGCGTGCTTTAGCCAGGACAGTGTTGACAAGCAAGTGCAATCGAAACCGAGCATCGCTGTCTCTCATAGCCTGGAGGAAGGTGTCTTTCGAAAAACGAGTCCAATTCACATATGTCTACGGTTCTGAGCTACAAGGTACTGGAGCAAAACTACTTATCAGAATAGATTAGTTCTTAACTATACCTGCTGCTGTCAGCACATAGTGAATCCCTGGTCTACTATTAATCACAAGTATAAGTTTGTTTATGCTTTTCAATTGGATTTCCAGTCGCGCTACTGCTTCAATCTACCCCGATCACTTGGCGAAATCTAACTAACCAACTAGCTTAGAACCTCCCTCCTTCTGAAGCTCACTTGATAGTTCAGACTGTTGTTATCGTCCCAGAATTCTTGGCCGTTGATGACATATCTGACGCAGCAGTAGAACGTCTTAACCCCAGAATCAGTCAAATCCCCATCTGGGAGCTTCAGTGTAAACAAGAAACGGTCAAACTCATCTTGAATATTACAACCTGACAGGTGATATGCGTATTGTGCATTGACCTCGGAAAATGTTTCCCAACAATCAAATGTGAACATACAAGTAACTGAACTTTGGCCGGCGATATGGGGTACTACGACAGAACCCACGAAAGAGCCTTCGTCGGTAGATACCCATAGCCTCTCCAGTTTCACAGGTATCGTATCAAAGGTGGCCTTGAACACTTTACTTGAGCAGATGACCTCCCACCTGATCGATGGAGATTGAATGATATGAAGCGATGTCTTTGGGTTTCGAGATTTACGGCCAGACTCGTTCCGGGATCCTCCCACGGGCAGGAGCTCAGACTTCGCCGTCATCGATGGGTCAATTCGGAAGAAATCTCGTACTCGATCGTATAACTCCAAATGAACTGCTTTGTGCATCGTGGGTTTTCTAAGCTGGCGACGGTTGTAGGGATATAACATTTGATGAACACAGCTGCGTAACTCTTCCAACATGACTTTTGTTTGCCTAGTTGGGTAGCGGCCAGAGCGAAAAACTCTTTATTTGTATATTTTCCGAGCTTATTGTCTTTGAAACAGCCGTCTTGATAGTGAAATACTCAATGTAAGTATATGCTGTATTGCTGCTAGGTTTTAGGGGGTTCGAGGTGATGGAAGTACTATTGCTTTTCCAGAACAGCAGGATCGCAGTGGCAGGGTAACTGTAGTAAAATATCTTGTAAAATGAAGACGTAGGAGGTCTGAGATGTTGGGTTTGAACTGCTCCCTAATTTGTTGAATGTAGTGGGCGGAACTACGGTTCAATGAATAGTCCTAGTTCTAGCAACCATTTTTACATTGAGACAAGACGATCGAGCATAGGTTACAAGCCATATCACGCCGCATCCGCTTTGGTCCTGCTGTTCTACGGAACTGACGCTAGTTATGATGATAGAGAGCTTTTTGATGGACATGAACATCGGCGGGGCTGCTCCGTAGGCGTCAATTGGACATCTGACAAAATTGGTGTCAGCTATTTTTTGTCGCCACTCGGTGCGAGAAGTGGCTTTATTCTGCTGCAGGAGCATGTCAGCGTTCTGGACCAGACATTAAGCCACGGGAGATGATAAGCCTTCATTTCGATGCGAGGGTCAAGTCACATATTCTTGGAAGATTGCACCCCGCTTGTTGTCACAGTTCGAGTTCCTTGGTCATTGGAATCTAACATGCTTGACATAGCACTAACTCTTTCACATGCTGTTTTCAATGTCAATTTCAGGCTGATGTGTAGCAGACGCGACGGTGACGCGATAATGAAAGATGGATGTGCTCAGAGCACACCGCTCGCTTCCATGTAGCCAATCAGGGCGATCAAACTCTTACTTCCTCCACTACGGATAGCAGGGGCGCACGCGATAATGCAACGCAACCGCGCGTACACGAAAGCAGGAATAAACTGTTGGCATTGTTGGACGTCACATCACAATCATCCTGCCTTTCCACAAGCCTGCCGCGTCGTTCCTAGCATCCATTGATTAGCTTTCTTGAGACATACATAAAAGCCATTAAGTCAAAGCTTTACATGATAGCGTGGTATTTCATGATTGAAAAGAGTGGAGATACCTGCTGGTGAAGATGAGTCTTGTTCTGCTGCCACATCTCCCGCTTACTTGGAGCCGACAAATTGGTTCACATCCAAAAGAGACAATCGGGCCGACTCCGTGGGCCAGCTTCATTCTGCCCAAAGGCTGTCTTGGCGCACGCACTACAACAGAAGAAAGAGCCTTACAGATTGCCTCAAGTTCATACACAAGAAGAGGTAAGCCATACTGACAGGGTTAAAGTGAGGAATTATACAAAAGAAAGTTGAGCCTGCAAATACGAGCACGAAAGAAACCGAGTTGGTTCAGGCAAAATCTGTGTGTCAAAGGATAGAGGATGTGGAAAATACATTACATGACTTGGAGACGATATATTTAACCTCATCAATTGCGGAAACGAATCAAGATATCCAGAACAAAGCCAAACGTAGCGCTATGTTGAACGTATAGAAGAGCGTGCCGATGTTGATGCTGCAAGACTCAACCTCAACTTCAGAATATTCTGTTCCCTCATTCTGGTACTCGTACTCGGCTTTGCAAGGTTGTTGAGTACAGGGCAAAGAAAAGCCTTCCCTGAAACAACCCCTCGTCTAGCGTCACCACGCTCTCTGAATCCATTCTGTACATTCCAGAGCCAGACGCCATGTGCACTCGCTCCGCTGTCTGTTCAATCTCTACCATCAATCTATCAATTACTGCTTATCACAGTACTATTTACTACTCGAGTGCTGGCTCAGCAGTTGAATTCGTTTCTAAGCAAAGGATGAATAATCAACGATAAATTCGAACGTATAGGTAGATGAACAGAGTAAAAAACATTAATCCGTGTGTTTTAATGGAAGAACTCGAGGTATATGGTTACACCTCTTTAATAGTCCTGCAAAACTTATCTCGTTGATCTGTCGTTACTACATGGCGTCATCACCATTTCCAGGCGGCTTACTCATAAGAAAAGTTTTCATTTATCGAAATACAACAACGGGGCATTTTATCCCGAGTTAGGCTATGTAGCAACGTATAATGCGCTCATTGGATCGTCACGCCGTGGCTGTCAACCTACATATTACGTACAGGCTACAGTTACAAGGGCAACACACATGAACTTTCATATCCATCTGCCGTACATACTGTGACACAGCGGAAACAGAGAGGTTGGTAAAATAAATATTTTACGCCTGAGGGATCATCTCAAAGTGAAGATCAGTTGGCTTACCAACCAATTGTGGCTGGCGTAATTATTGATGTTTATCCCTGAGGGTTTTGTGCCAGTCGTGACCTGTTTTGCTAACCCCTCCTTCTCAACATTTTAACGTTGTTTTGTTTTCGCACGCTAAACAGACTTATCTTGTCAACATTAAGTAACCAGAATTGAGCTCAGTATGCGTGAGATTGTAAGTCTGCCTCTGACCCTTCCTTGAATTCCCCACAAACTAACCTTGAATGTGCTTTTCGTCGTAGGTGCACCTCCAAGCTGGCCAATGTGTAAATATCGCACGCTTCTCTGTTCACACAGCATGTTAATCTCAATAGGGCAACCAAATTGGTTCTGCTTTCTGGCAGACTATTTCGGGTGAGCACGGTTTGGACAGCAGTGGAGAGTACGTGCCCTATTCAAAACGTCGCCATCTTCATCCTTCTCACGCATCAATCTAGATACAACGGGGCTTCTGATCTGCAGCGCGCGCGCCTTGATGTCTATTTCAATGAGGTACGTGACGTTCCATAAACCATCCCAAAGGATCACCGGTCCCTGACAGACTTGGCACAGACGTCCAGTAATAAGTATGTGCCACGTGCCGTGCTTGTTGACCTGGAACCCGGTACAATGGATGCGGTGCGCTCTGGTCGACTTAGCCAACTGTTTCGCCCTGACAACTTTGTTTTCGGAAATTCGGGTGCCGGGAACAACTGGGCCAAAGGCCACTACACCGAGGGCGCTGAATTGGTAGATCAGGTAATTGATGTGGTTCGCCGCGAGGCCGAAGGCTGTGATTCCCTCCAAGGCTTCCAAATCACGCACTCTCTTGGCGGCGGTACAGGTTCCGGAATGGGCACGTTACTTATTTCCAAGATCCGTGAAGGTGAGATTGACACCACTGATGCGATGCACATTCAAATGCCCTGCGCCATCTCTTACAGTTTTAACCACCCCCCTAGAGTTCCCGGACCGGATGATGGCTACATTCAGTGTGGTACCATCACCAAAGGTGTCTGATACTGTCGTCGAGCCGTACAATGCCACGCTTTCGATGAACCAACTAGTTGAAAATTCGGATGCGACCTTCTGCATCGACAACGAGGCTCTCTACGATATCTGTAAGGGTACTCTTAAGTTGGCGAATCCTTCTTATGGCGACCTCAATCACCTTGTCTCATCGGTTATGTCTGGCGTCTCAACATCGCTGCGCTTCCCCGGGCAGCTAAACTCTGACCTTCGTAAGATGGCTGTTAATTTGGTAAGGAAACATGTTATATCCATGCATTCATTATTAACACAGAAGAATCTTGTGGCTAAACTTTCGTTTGCATCTAGGTCCCCTTCCCACGCCTGCATTTCTTCATGGTTGGTTTTGCACCTCTCACTAGCCGGGGCTCGCATTCATTCAACGCCGCCTCTATCCCCGAGCTAACCCAGCAGATGTTTAACCCGAGGAATATGATGGCGGGTTCTGATTTTCGAAACGGCCGATACCTGACTTGCTCTGCTATTTTCCGCGGAAAGGTGTCTGCCAAAGAAATAGAGGATCAAATGCACAGGGCCCAGCAAAGAAACTCGTCTTACTTTGTTGAATGGATCCCCAACAACGTACAAACTAGTCTATGCTCTGTCCCGCCGCAGGGTCTAGAGATGTCGTCTACCTTCGTTGGTAATTCAACTGCCATTCAAGAAGTCTTTAGGCGCATCGGTGATCAATTTACCCTTATGTTTCGCCGCAAGGCTTTCTTGCATTGGTATACCGGCGAAGGCATGGATGAGATGGAGTTTACCGAGGCAGAATCTAATATGAATGACCTGGTATCAGAGTATCAGCAGTATCAGGATGCAGCTATCGACGATGTCTATGACGAGGAGGAATATGGCGAGGAGGAAATCGCCGATGAGGTTGATGAGTAGTCCGTCGCAATCTTGCGGGGGGTCACCACATGCTGTATCATAGTGGGGTCACATAAACTCATGACGCCTTGCGGAAGCGACCCTTACTGAAGAAAAGTTGTTATACATCTTGTAGTGCTTTGTATTAGCTACCCGATCTCGTTGCTTTATGCAATTACGTGGAGAAGACTACACATAGCGGCACTCTACATTTCTCGCAATGCACTTCTAGACAATGGAACTGTAAAGAGATTAAGCAGCTGGATTGAAAGTACTATAACACAGGGTGTATCAAACTATGTAAAACCTGAGAGCTGAATCCTGTTTTATTTATTCAGCCTTGACTGCAGAAGCCCGACTTTGCTGTACCACAGAAAGCATTTGCCTGATTTGATGAATTTCAGGATACTTGTGCTGAGAATCTGTTGTAGTGAGCGCCAAAGCTGATCTCAATACCTCTTCAGCATCATCGTAATTTCCTTGGCCATGAGATGTCGCCGCTAAGTTACGCATGCTCATGATTGTTTCGGGGTGTCTTTCGCCAACAGTGTCCCGCTGCAAACTTATCAATGACCGAAAGATCTCCTCAGCCTTGCTATGCTGGCCCCGCATACCATATATCACACCGAGAGAGCTCATGGTCCACATCGTATGAGAGTGGTCCGGCCCCAAGATATTGCGCCGGAACCTGAGCAGGTTCTCAAAAAACTGTTCAGCTTCACCATATAGCCCTTTATGATAGAATGAAGAGGCAAGATTTCCCATACTCCACAACGTGTCAGCATGCTCCCTACCCAAAGCATCCACTCTTAGTTCGAGCGCCCTTAGCGCTACCACCGCCATATTGTCCCACAGACCATTCCTGGAGAAGTTCCCTGAAAGGATATTTAGAAGCTTCACGGCCATTTCTATCTCCTCCCTGCTCTCGGCCAATTTGCAAAGGCGTAATGTGTGATTCAAATACTTCTCGTATTGCATATCCATCTCCTGTGTTCTTTTGTTGAGACGGTATTCCATGGTCTCTAACGCCATTCGCAAGAAGTAAACGTTGGTGATATCGTCTGCTATGTCACTCCGTTCCCCGCTTCCATCAACGCCGATCAGGACAGTCTTCCAGAGGAATTTTGGCCTGATCGCGATATTCGCCTTTGTCATTTTGTTTCCGCTAGAAGAGGTGACCTGGGCAACTTCCTGGATGATCTTTGGCATTTCAAAATTTAACTCGCCACTTTGCTCCGTAGCCATGTACAAGAAGGAGTACTTGCGGAGGAGGGCGACAGCCGCTTCCATTTCTTGCTCCAAAGTATTTGGGTGTCTTCCATCCTTTTTTATGCAGCTCCAGGTGACTGCTCTTATGATGCTCAATGATATCTCCTTGTTCGAAAGGTTGGAAAGTACATACAGAACGTTGCAGGCGAACCAGTTCCGCTCTTGGATGTATTTTATCGAGAGATTTACAGCCTTTATGATGCGACGAGGAACGTCGGCCTCCGACTGGAAATCGGATTCAATAAAGACGTCGATTCGTTGGTCCAAGTTGACTCCATCCAGCTCCAAAAGGTATTGGTTGACTGCTGTTGATGTTAGCTGCGAATAGATGCCTGCTTGAAGAATCGCTAGAGGGTGGCGACCAAGCTCGTCGATGAGAGTCCTAGTACTAGCTTTCTCCGTTTCGCTAATACTCTGGTTCCTGGTAATCTCAAAAAGCTTCAATGCCTCGTTACATGTCATCTGGTGTACATGGATTGCTTCATTCGGCGACCGTACCATACCCAACACATCTCGATCACAGCTGGTCCAAAGAGTAGTTCCCGTGCTGCTGGAAGGGACGTAGTCAAGTAGATTCGTTCTGTTCTTTGTAATGTCGGAGCCTGGATTCCCACCAAGACAAGCTAGGTCGTCGGCACCGTCAATGACAAGGAGCCATTTTCGTTCTGATTGAATGCTTTCACAAACTGCCTTAAGAAGTTTTTCTCCCTCAAGGTCAGTGTTCAAGCCCAGACTGATACTGATTTTCTTGAAGTCGCGCAAAAAGGTCGTCCGTCCTATGGCACAAATCCAGAAGACAGAACAAGTAGGATCCTCGCGTCGTTGGTAAGCAAAATCGAGTGCGATTTGTGTTTTTCTACCACAATCAGTGTCAATCAATCTTCGCATCTCTGCGTGAGTGGGGTATTCTATAAAGACTCACCCAAATCCGCTACTACCCCAAAGCGCAATACTGCGACAGTCGTGAGGTGTTTGAAGGGCGAGGCTATCTAACCTCGACGCTATGTCCGACCGATAAACCGAATTGACGTTACGATGATAGGGAATTACTTGATGCGCTTTGTGTAATGGTTGTGAGAGTGGGCTGGATAGATGGTCGGACCGAACTGAGTTGCTGGCCCGGTCCTGGTATTCGTCTGAGGCTTTATTTGAATGGTTGTGCATCATGGATCTGACAAGAAAAAAGTATGTTGTTTTGTGGAACTTGGACCATAAATTATGTCTCTTAACTGCTACGTTGTTCTAGCAGATTGGGTTACACCAAAGCTGGATGGATGGATGGATGGATGCGCAGCGAGGGCAGTCTTTAGTACCCGTCATCTCCACACTAGGCCTAGAGGCAATGTCTTAGAAAGTATTTGCACATATTGTCAAACTCGCGTCATTTTTGTGTCTCGAAAGGGATTCTGCATCCAGGAACGAATTATGTCAGGGTCATCAGCCATAACATTCTGATCTGGTAAGACAATTAAGAAAAAGAAAAAAAGAAAGGGAATGCCAAGCTGTTATTCTTTTTACATCTATCAAAACAGAGCACGCGATAAATGGCTACTGAGTTAGATGACGTTCTAGGATCTGAGGTATATAAATAGCAGGACCTTAAACCGTGCTGCGAGATAAGGCATTCAATCACCTTATGAGCAATAGGACCATAGAGGTGGGATCTTAAATGAAGTACCAACTGAGAGATAGACTGTACAATTGTCTCTAGACTGCTTAAATCGAGCTACATTACATTGCATCACAGTTTACATTTACTTTAAAACATTTCATCCATAAATGGGTTCGTTTATTCACGATGAGTCCTTGATATCATTGCTTAAGCAATTCTTGATAGCGTCATTTTCAATGGTCCGTAGTCCTGATCAGCCTGCGAATTAACCTAATCACTGTCAATAAGTCTTGTGCGTTTCACCTTAGTTAATCGGTAATCGGGGTTGCATGTTCAACATAACCTTCCCATTCGTTAACGCAAGGGAAAGTTTGCTATCAGAAGACCAATTCAGCTTGTTTTCGTCAACATAACATCAATAGACATTCGGCTGTGTTTCACAATCGTCATCTAGTAGTCATCAAATTTGACAACAATCCCTGTTACGCCCCTGACTCTATTTTGGCGTAATCTCACATCCTTGAATATAGCAACAGCGTTCTGTCAATGCTTCCATTGGTTGTAACATGCAGGATTATTCCATCAGTTTCTCTTCCAAGGCCTGCTGACAGTGGTATCACTTCATGGGGACGCTCCTACATGGCGTGACAAGTTAAGCCATGACGCCACACTTCCCTGATAGGTTCATGCAAACGACGGAGAGCTCCGGACCACATCTCACACATCGGATAGACCTTGCTCATACCAATTGTACAAACCTGTATCAGGTATTAACCATGAGCTTAAAGGGCCTCCATTGTAAAATTTGACTGTTGTGTCAAATAGGGTTGTATAACTTGGAAACTGACCGTTAAAAAACTTAAAAAGAGTAATTTCGACAGGCCGGGCGGCCTTAGCACCCGCCTCATTTGGTCAATGTCCACGGTTTCGGTTACATGCAAGCTCAAGTTGTATATTATACCCTGCCCAACAACAGGGGTCGGGTCCATCGATACCACCCTATGACGGACGGTCTCAAGAAGGCCTCCTATACGTCTATTCCTGACGCGTGCATATCCGACGAGACGCCACACGTGGTAGCGCGCCATAGCGCCTGATGGTCTTATCTCACCTTGTTTCTTGAAGCAACCAGTCACGATGCAAGGAATTTGCTCCGAGGCCCCGAACCAATCATTTCGATGTAAGAAGCGTTCTGGATCCAGTCAGGTGCAGCAGCACGTCACACCCATGTACCGGACTAGTGCTACCTCAGAACATTAATGGTACAAGATTCATATAAGATACAGCAAGGAGATGGTAATGGTTCTGACAGGTAGGAATGGACTAGCTGAACGGAAGCATTCTTGTCAATCGTCAAGCTACTCTGTATTGGTCTTTGTAAAACTTAACACATTGAATTTGTCAATTGGAGCCAGATAAGGGATGTGTCGTTCAATATTGTCCCAGGCTTGACGTTGCATGCATGCTGTGACATCAAGTAACAGGTGAAAGAAGTCCAGTCTCTGACGCTTAATAGATGGAGGCGGCAAGCCAGCTGTTCATTGGTGCCCTCTTTTGAATTTACTTCTCATGTTCAGGCCGTTAACGATGGCACTCTTGATAATGTCCATTTACATCTAGTTGCACCTTGCTTACGATCTCAACAGTACCACATAACTTGACGTCTACATCCAATAGAACGGAGGGGTTTTGAAAAGCGACGGGATGTGTCTCTTTTGCTTATGAGTCTATCATGACGAATTGTACCCCTCACTGTACCTTCTTCAGTACTGTACCATCTAAGAAATTTTAATCTGCTGCTAATTAATGACCTTTTGCTTTAAAATCGACATGTTAAATCTCCAGCTACACTAAAACGTCTATCTACTTGCGTGATTTCTTTTGCGCTGTTCATTCTTCCTCCACATGATCTATCTGGTAACCGCCACCATTTCTTCATCAATACCATCCAACCTGATACCGTCAATCGTTCTTTCTTCTCGTTTCGTGAAACTAATTCTCTAGCCCTTGTTTGGCAGCACTCATCCACCAGGTCACATCATGTCTTCATTCTTCTGTCAGAAACGAGCCTGCGCCCACCCAGTAATCGACCCCGAAGATGACCTAAAGTCTTGTTTGCCAAATTGCGACTGCTGCAGGGTCTACCCAACGGACATTGTAAGCTCGGAAACATGTGGTGTTAGCCTAGGACCAAAGAAACCCATCAGGCACAAGTATAGCAAAGACGACATAGCTATCTCGAGCCGGCTCTTTAGCCAGGTTGACTATTTATCGCACCATTGGGAAGAGGAGGATATTTGGTCATCATGGCGATATATCGTAACAAGACGAGGAACCCTGCTCGATCAAGTACGATTAGAAAATGCTGCTTGGAGAACGTGGGCCAAGGTCAAAGACAGTCTGAAAACTGTCCCTCCTGAGGCACTCAATTGGTTTGAATTCCTAAATCTTCTCATGTTATTCGATCGGAAATCTAACAGCTCTAAGGCGAAAGGTGGATGACATAACTTGGCTCTATGGCCCTCTGCACTTAGCACAATGTCCGTTTGGGTTGATCCAGGCTGATCTCCACCAATTGCCATTAGGAAAGCCTGACTTACATACACAGGCCAAAAGAAGGCCTATACTGAAGCGGAGGAGTATATCTCAAGATATATCCGATCGATCGTTATTGGCAGGTTCATTACTTGATCAAACTGCATCAGGTGTTGATATCCAAAATGCCAGGAGTTTGTACATCGCTCCTTTGGTTCACTCGTGGAGACTGAACCCATCCCAAAGAGCTTCCCATCGGCCAAAAGGTCAAGAGATTAATAATCCCAGCCAATCCGCAGACTCCCCTATGACCAAACCTCCCAGCCGTGAGCTAAAACGCACGCGTTTCAACGAACGGGTCCAGCAATGCGTCATTGTGGATGAGTACGTACCCGGACATGACGATAATCAGCCCGATTACCGCCGTTATGGCAGCGATAGCGATTCGGATGATGGCATCCTGATGCAGTGCACAAAAACAAAGAAGTTACCAGTCTCTCAACAGGAAACCTCAAAACTACTGTTGTGTAAAGGCAAAGGAATTTCTATGCTTCCATCTACTGCTCTTAAAGCAGGACATAATATTCTAGTGCATGGTGAAGTGGACCATCGTCCTCCAGTCAAACACTTTCCCCTACAGGATATATCGCCTGCTGAGGAGTCTATGGCGATATTTGTTAGAACGGGAAGGGCTAAAGACAGTCTGCAAGTCGTAGGGTCAAGCCCAGCAACAGCCGGATCACCACTATCCTCTAAGAATGCTACAGGCAACCTACATTGGAGTAACTGCTCGAATAGTGGTTTTGAAGAAGGGATCATGTCTAGTCGATACGAACCACCTGAAGACGGGAGAGCATCATCGAGCGGCGGTGTTATCAGTCTGCTCGGGAAGGCTATAACTAGCATCCGTAACATATCTTATCTTGTCTGGAACTCTAGGCGATGAGAACATAGGTTATGGTGGAAGTTAGGGGAGCGATTGTGCTGTCGTTTAGTAGTTTTCCGCTGCATAGGAAGTTCTTAGTTAGTAAAGTGGACTGTGTATGTCCCTTAGATATTCTAGATCAATGCTGCAAATTGAACAAGTAAAGGAAAGAAACAAAGATTAGTTAATTCAGTTGCGCTTAATACAAAAGACATTTATAAATATAAATATAAATAAAAACAAAAAGCTATTACTATTGTAAAATCTTATTACTACTGTTACTATAACTACTCCCTTATATTATTTCTAATTAATCTAAGTTATAAATATTAGTATAATTAGAAAAGAAAAAAAACCCTTATCTTAAATAACTTATTTTATTACTTTTTAAATATTAACTTGTAAAATTAACTTACTTTTTATTATAGTTTGG